>OW121854.1:39619546-40219546 GCA_933228895.1 Platycnemis pennipes | reverse complement strand
ATTCTTACCACCCCCCCCCACTCTTTCACTCACGAAGAGGACTCAGACAGCAGTCAACGGCAGTCAACCCTCTTCCGTTGAAAAAGGCGGCATGACCGCGGAAACGTCCAAACTTTTGTGAGTGTCTCTTTTGCGTGTTTCTATGTTTTCGTCGTCTGTTTTATTTTGTATTTATCATGACTGCGTAGTGCGCTTTTCTGGCGATTATATATATATATATATATATGCACTTAACTGAGATAGCACACCAAAGCAAAAGATCCATGTAGAAAAAACCGTACAGCTTCACTGGGACTCGAACCCCTATCCTTCCATGTAGACGCAAACGACCTATGAGGGCAGCCAGAGAATAATGTATAGTTGCAAGTATAATTATAATTTATTCCATTGATTACCGAGCATTACTAATGGGGACCGTATTGGTGTGGTGATTTATAGTGTTGGCTCTACATGTCGAGGACGCGCATACAGAACCTGTCCGTGGCAGGTTTTTCTGCTGAATTCTGGTCCTTTTTTTGGCGTCTTGTTGAAAACACTTCTAGGCCGGGACTCCGTCAGAGCGTTAATCCGTGGGCTCCTTTATTCTTTTCGTTAATAATAGACTCGTGATAAAGCTAGGTTTCCCTTTACCCATTTCCTACTTACGAAACTCATACCAGTATTGAAGGACGCAAATATCCTTGAAGGCGCTATTGAACTTAGCGATCGTCTAATCCGACGACAGAAACGAATTTTGAATCTTCACTCTTCACTTGCAAACTTGAATGAATGAATGAATGAAACAGTTTTTTTAAATATCGAAAACCTCCATTTTTGGATGCACTTTAGGAACGGATGAAAATCTTTTGAAAACATGTTTTTAAACGAAAGCAAGAAATCGTAATCCATATCAACCCAATGTAATATTATTTCACCTCCGAGCACTAAATGAAATGGTTCCCAAAGATACATCTACACTGCATTGCTAATTTGAATAGAAGACGAAAATCATTTTCTTAATATCTCTCCGTTCTTATTATAATGTTTTCATTACTCAATTTGGGTGATCTGACCTTTTCAGATTTCCCTCCCACTTACCCCCCTTTAAAAAAATAGCCTATGCTTGAACTCAAATCTAATACGCATCAACGTCTTGTCTACCTCTTGCATTCATCTTCGATGGTTAAGCTGAAGGGGCAGGGAAAGCGCTCTGGGCGTTTCCTTAATCCCCTTGGACTGCGATTCCGCATGGCTATTGCGATGTTCGATATAAATCAAACCTCGAGTGATGTAGTCGATTTTTCTGAGCGATTCCAGGTGATCGAATGTCCGTGGAGGTCTCTCCTAATCGATAAACCCGCGTCATCTATTATGAGCGCTCTGAACGAGAATGACCTCCACCGCTAAATGATCTCAGTCACATCGGTAATGGGAAACTCGCCCTTCTCTTTATGACTCTTTAAATGAGAAGTTTATTAGCTGAAACTATGCTTGCCGAAAATGGAGTCGTTTACCATATTTTTTTAAATTCCGAATATGATAGAGTTTGTAAAATAAAAAGACCTGTATTTTTCCGTTTTTTGATCCGTCAATTATTTATCGAGTTATAAGCGGAGAAAAACTGATGTTTTTAACCCTTTCGGAAAAGTGGGCGTGGTGTAACCTCTGACATATATCAACTCCGTACAATCACAACTGAGCCATTGCTACTTCGCCTTATCGCAATGGGGGGGACACAGCTGACTCTCTCAATGGGAGCGAATGCGACAGGATCTGTGCGTGCATACCTTCCGAGAATCTCCCTTCCCTTCCCATAAAAGCAGTCAAGGACGGGAGGAAAATGACGTCAATGGTATCAAAGCACCTTTTTAGGTGGGCGTCACCTTTTGCTTATTTTAATTTTTGATTCATGAGTGAATGGTTGTGGTTAGAAGATTAATTTTTTCACTAAAATTCTTTTTTCGTATCCATCTAACAATTTCGTGCAAAAAATTGCGATTTCGGTTCCGAGTAAACGCTCCCATTTTGCCAAAGAATTAAGTCGTATGACAAAGATATTACTCTTTAAAAATTGTACGTTTTCGGAAGCTTAAAAACATGACCTCATCTCATGACGTCAAGGAACGGTATCTCTATGGGAGTTGTTTATCTGTTGTACAGTGGAGGAAAATTGTTTAATGAATATTTGGGGGAAAGTGTGTATTTATCTACCTAGTTCAATGCAATAAAATAATGTATGTCGATTTTTTTACTCTAGTAGTGTGGATCGCAACAAGCAAATCGTCCATACAATATATAATAGCTTTATATTACGCTATTTGTTTTCACTCCGTGAATCTCTGCTACGACCAATCCAATTAAACTTTTTTTTAGAAGGAAGGTGTCAATCAAAGTCAAATTGCCGGATTATGCTTTTTCAAATCCATTTCCAGTCATTGTTTCGATAACGGGACGGCTAAAATCCTGGTAAACAATATATTCGCTTCGTTTTCGTTTCTAAAATGAGCGTCTGTTTCCGTAGCAATGTGGAATATATACCGTGCAGTGACGTCAGAAGGCGTTTCAGATCACGTGACTTCAGATCAAGCCATTAAAAAAATTTCATGCATATCCTCGATTGTACCGCGTGGAGTCGGAACAAAATCCTGTCGCTGATGTTCAGGCCACCATTTTTTAATACAGATGTTATAGTTAAACACCAATACATATTTTCTACCCATAAATATTTTTTCACGTGAGTTTCCTTTTCGTGGAAATGGAAGGGTTGGTTTGATGTTGCTGTTTTTTTATGCGAATCGACATTTAGTTATTTGCCCCGCCTTAAGTATTAAAATGCAAAAGTCGTCACTATTGCCGTACAGCAGGATTAGTTGATGCAGGTAAATTTGTTTTTATGCAAACAAAAGTTGATGAAACATACCGCCGAAATGAAGTACACATATACCTCGGAAGCATCTCGGCAAGAGATCGTATGACTATGAAATAAATTTTATAATGTTTATTCACATAGCTTGCTCTTTATAATGGATCAAATAGTTTTGATTTTATTTCCAACTCAGAGGAAGAGCAACAAATTTTGTTGAATAAGTTTGAGCAAAATCTTGAAATAATAGAGCACATTCTTTAAAAAAATAAATGAAATGAAATCTCTTCGTCACGCAATCATTAAATATGTAATAATCGGTTAAATTAAGTTTCGTTTTGCCAACGAACATGAGTAAAGAGAGGCATAGTACCGTCCAGATGGATTAAATATGTCTTACTTTCTCCGCGTGATGAAGGATCACCATTCTAACAGATAAATTGGTAAAAAAATTGCTGGTGTAGTCTGTAGTGCACGAAGCATGTTTTAATATTAATAATCTCTGCATGCTAAGGGAATACAGATAAATATATTTAGTGAAAATCTTTCTAACCAGTAATCCCTTCGTAACTTTGTACACATTTACCATCTAGTTGCACGTGACTCCTATACCTAAACTTGTTTTCATATGGTAGTATCACAGTAGCTCTTATTTGCATGTCAGTATTGCATGTATGGTGAATTTACCCCCTGCCACACACCCTCGCGGTGGATCACCCGGTATCACTTAGATGTAGATCATCAAATGAGAGACAAGAAGCCACTTAGGCAGATAGATTATATTGTGCTGTCATCATCATCGTGGGTCAACAATCCTAGGATTGGTTTGACGCAGCCCTCCACTCGATTCTTCTATCGGCCAACCTCTTCACATTGACGTAATTCCTCTCTTTCACATCACTCACGGCCTGTTCTATATAACTCTTACGAGGCCTGCCTTTTCAATTCTACCCGTTTACTTTTACCTCGACGATTGTCGTCATCAGGCCATCGTATCTTAGGATATGGCCGATTAAATTATCCCATCTTCTTTTTAGGGGTTTCAGCAGACTTCTCTTTTCTCCCACTCTTCTTTAGACTTCATTTGTCACTCGGTCGATATATTTTATCTTCATCGTTCTTCTGTAGCACCACATTTTGAATGCTTCTACCATTTTCTTCACCCCTGCTGTAATTGTCCATGGGTCACTGCCGTAAAGAAACATGCTCCAGATGTACGTTTTGATGAAATGCTTCCTTACTTGTAAGCTTGTATTTCGAGCTGTAAGTATATTATTCTTTTGATAGAATGTCCTCTTCGCCTGGGCTATATTGTGCTGTATTGGCAAATAATTTGCATTTCCTGGACTGGTACTAACGGCACCTAGGCGTGTATGCTATCATTTTTTCTGTACAAAACACTACGATATCCATGAATAAATGATCACCGCGTCCTAATTTGTACTACTATGCAACAGGAAAGAGTGATATGGTTCCATTATCTGTTGACTCCTTTATGAGATGGCGGGAAAATGTTGGAAGTTTTTGATATGTGGATGCGGAGTGGAATGAGAAAGACATGGCGGTAGGAGAGGATGACGAATGATGAAGAGTTGAGCATGGAGGGAACGGAACGAGGATTGTTGGCAGAAATTATGAGAAGGCAGATTAGGGCGATGTGATCAGTAATTAGGAGAATGTGGGTGGGGGAAGGCCATTATGAGCGGTAACATACTCGTTAAGTAAATATGAAGGGAAAAATGGTACTTAAGTCGGTATGGGGAGAGGTTCAGATATCGCCTGAATATCAATAAAAAGGAAACAGAGGTATTGGCATATAGTAGGAGAAAAGAAGCCAGGACCGATGTTAAACTAGGAAAACAAAAAATTGAGGAGATGGAAGAGTTCTCTTACTTTGGGAAGCCGAGTATCCAGCGATGGACGGAGTAAAAGAGAAATTTCCTGTAGAATTGCCCAGGCGAAAAGGGAATTTTACGAGAAGAAGATTCTGCTTACAGCTTGGAATACAAGCGTGAGTGAGGAAACATTTCATGAGATCATCTGGAGCATGCTACTATATGACAGCGAAGCATGGACGATAACAGCAGCAGATAAGTCAAGGCGTGAAGCATTTGAAATGTGGTGCTGTCGAAGAATGTTGAAGATAAAATGGATCGACCGAGTGACCAACGAAGTCTTAAGAAGAGGGGGGGAAAGAGAAGTCTGCAGAAAACTCTACTAAGAAGACGGGACAACTTACTCGGCCATATCTTGAGACACGATCGCCTGATGAAGACAATCGTCGAGGGAAAAGTGAAGAGGAAGAATGGAAAAGGCCTCGTATGAATTATATGGAACAGGTCGTGAGTGATGTGAAAGAGAGGAATTACGTTAATTTAAAGAGGTTGGCCGATAGAAGAATCGAGTGGTGGGCTGCATCAAACCAATCTTAGGGTTGTTGGCCGATGATGATGATGTAGATAGGTAAGAAAAAGTCTGATTTGAAGAGAGGAAGATTGTAGTGTATGAGCCTTTCTCGAAATACAATGTGAGGCAGATGAGGTACACTCGATCAAAACGGCTTACACATTAAATAAGTACGGTTCTCCCACAAGATTGGACCTGATAGTGTTTTTTCTCTTAAAGAAGAAAGAATAAACTCTTAGTAACAGAGGTTAGTGTGAAAGGTAGTGTGTTTGTGAGAACTAGCTCCTTGTTTGAATGCCGTAAGTTAGTCCCTGGCGCAGGACTAAGTTCCTCATAAACTGGTTGCGAGGCCGAATAGCGTTACTGTCTTACTGGGAGGTGAAACTCCCAGATAGATAGTCGCTAGAAGGTTTTGTGAAAGAGACCAAGTAGTGCAGCCGTCTTTCTGGGAGGAAAAAACTCTCAAGGCTGGCTTACACGATACAATTTTTTGTACAATTTCTTGTACAAACGCATGTATGAGAAACTTTTACCGTGTTAAACGGCAAATTGTACGAACGCTTGAGCGATTGTCTGAATGACTGAACGGGAAATAGAACCTGTTCTAATTCCATTCAGGCAAGTATACAATTTCGTTCAGTTTATACAAGCGTTTGTACAAGAAATTGTACAAAAAATTGTATCGTGTAAAGTGGCCTTCAGAAGGATAGCCACTAGGAGGTAGAATAATTGGTCCTGAAAGTGTCTCTCTAAATAAGAAGCAAAAATCCTTACGAAGAGAGTCACTTGAATGGTTGTCTGCTTGAATATGTGATTGCGGGAGCTAGTTTATAGTGTAATTTTGTGATTTCTGATTGGCTCACGTGTTTGAGAACGGTTAGTGTTGTTGATTCACCGGGAGACAACAACTCCACAGAAAAATACGTACCCCCAACCTGTTTCGTGTATGTTGGTTGAATGAGTGTGTTTGTGTCTCCTCTCTTAATGTAAACGAAAGTGTTTGTTTTTTGAGACTTTGATTCACTTCCCCCCAGGACGAAAGGTTTAATGTTTACGGCTGTGCGAGAAACCTACTTATTTAATCTACTCTCGTTCAGTTCCGTCTTTCTTCCGAAATCTCGAGCGCAAGGAGTCTTGAGATGGTCTGATCCCAGGTCGCTTGAGGTGGAATCAATATTCCGAGACTTATCTCCGCGCTGAGGGTTCACTGCAATCTGGCGTGACGGCTGGGCCTGGGGAGATGAGCGGCTTGACGAATAGGGTTTTAAAACCGTGAAAAGGTTTGGCACGTGCTTAAGGAAAAAAAATGTATATGAGGGCTGATTTATTGTCCCCTGACCCGGGCGTGAGAGGATTTATGCCTCGGCGGAATTGATTATGGACACTGAAAAAAAGAGCAGAAACCCTTTAGAAGCACCCCAGGCGTCAAATCCGGCGGAGAAGAGGCCCTTGGAGGACATTTCGACGCCTTTCTCGATACCCAGAATTCATGCAACAAGGAGGTTGGCTCGCGACTGCTTGAGTCAAGTTGTCTGAGGAATCTTATTAATTTAAGTACGAGTATATGGCTGCTAAGTGATCCTTACTTCACAAAGAAAATTACCTAAGCTATTGAAAGTCATAAGTATCACAAGAAATACGATATAAAGTCGAAGGATTTATTTTTTATGATAATTTTAATCAGCTCGAAGATGGAGTAAATTCAGCATTTACTTTAAAGAAATAAATTCATGTACTCAATGAATTTACTAATGTATAACACCAGAATATTACTATCAAACGTTATGTTATAATATTTTTCTGAAATATGCTTTAATATCTCATTAGTATGATATTATTCATACGCCATACAACTTGGCTAGAGCGACCGCAGCGCCACTTGAAGACAACTAACGCATTTCGTCTGCTATAAGCGTAGAAATTGGTGGATTTAGCGAAAAATACGGTGGGTTGATGCCTTTTTTTTCGTGTCATTTTATTTCTTGTAAAATTACGCATAAAATATCAGTTTTTTGCAAAAATGACTTGTCACTATGGTATTTTTAAACGTTATATTCCCATGTGATGGCCATTCTCGCCGTTAATCGTATGTAATTTCAAATGCAATTAGTGCAAAAAGGAGTATGGGTTGGTATAATTATCTTTAATTTATTTGACAGAGGAACTTTAGTTCTATAAGTGCGGAAAATATACAAAAATGACATGACTTTCACTTTTCGGATCAACCTCCTTAACCAAAGGAGCGAGCAATGCCTGTTCCCGTATGTTTCGTCAAATCGCGTCATATCGGAGGGCAAGCTACGATACGATAGATCCAGAAAATGTCGTTGCTCGATACTTCGATACTACTCATTATATTAATACGACCAAAATAAATTCCGTTTGCGATTTTCTCCCCCGCCGCGCTCGTGTCGCAATTTTGCATATGCGAACCAGTACATCTGACTCATTGCAATAAATAATTATTTAGTTCGGGAACAAAAAAAAAGATGCACGAAAGATGCCTCTTTTGGGACTGACACTAAGTAACGTAAGAAAAGTGTGACACGGGTATTGGAAGAGCTTTGTTGGAAAATCCTATAGACTATGATATTGCTCGAATATCAAAGTTACTTGAGGTATTGAAATCGCATGACTTTGAATCTGATACGATAGTCATATTTCTATCACCAAACTACATCAGCAGGACAAACAGAAAGTGAAATTCAAGAGAGATCATCTTTCAGATCGAGAGACACAATAAATCGTTTTTACTACGTGAAATACTCAACTTGAGCGCAAGAAAACTACAATTCTTTCAATCATATTACAGACAATACTTCATTATTCATTTGTTTCATGCTAAACTCAACTTCACGGGTGGTAATCTACCTTCCCCTGCCACACGCCCTTCTGGTGTCTCGATATGTGAAATGTAGGTGCAACCTTATCCCTTCCTTACTTTGGTATATCCTACACGACATATGACTTAATAGGAGCTGTTTGTGTTATAGATTCAAGGGATGCAGTCTTCTCGTGCTCGAAAGAGATGACCTCAGACACTGAGTGGTACTCAGCAGATACACAAAAAGGGAAACCTACCCAGAGATATGTGGCAGAGGATGAATTATCACGAAATATGCACTATGTACATGCACCAAATCTAATGTATAAGACGGGAAACAATACTTGAAGAAGTGGAAGAGAATTGTTGTGCGAGAAACAGAACACCATGAACGGATGAAGCAAGATATAGTTAATAATTAGAAGAGCATGATATTTAAACTAAAAGGGTGTAGAGAATTTTATTATGCAATAGTTGTTCGATAGATTGTCAGTCTGAATTATTCATGGTGATAGGCTTTTCATCTCCACCAACGTTTCGAAGAACGACTTGCTCATTATCTCCAGTACAAATGGGTTGTTACCCTGAATTGCTGAGCGAGACGTTCATCAAAACGTCGGCGGAAGTAATGAGCCTATCCCGATGAAGACCCGTGAATAATTCACTCATAAGATACGCTGGAAATGATCAAGAACTTTCTTCAGATTCTCAGACAATTCGGACTTGGACTCGCAAATCATTTTTTTGACCGTTGCGAAATATTTTCCGCACCACCCATGCTAGGAATCACTTATGAATGCATGCCGAGAAATATGAGTTCACTCAATTCACTACTTTCTCATTATGTCTATTAAGGTCATGTTTTTCGTAACAGAAACCTTCCAGTAGTTTAACGAAATAATAAATATTATTTACTCCTATTATCTAGACTTAACTTGCGTAATTATGGCCGCAGCAAGCATAGTAGCCCAAGATTTTTCATTGTAATTCGATTATTATTCTTTAAGTTTCTTTACTTTACAATTACATAACACAATAGGGAAACCCTAATATTAAAGAAAGTAACTGAGGATAAAATTAAAATGTATTCTTAATAACTTTGAATAATATGGGATATTCCTCAATCATTTGCTTCAGGATAAAAAAACTTGGGTTCTGTCACAAATATTTGTGCACTCTAAATAACTAATATGAATCTCATATCCCTTCTCTTGAACTGTGACCGTTACTTGATACGAAGTATGATGTGATCTTTAGATTGTTTAGGGAATTGAATATCCATTGATACTACTCCGTATTGGAAAACTCGTGCTAAAACTTTTTTCATCAAACTTTCCTTTTCACCGACTCTTTTTAGAACTTGCCCTTTATTGATTAGTTCGTCCCAGTTATCTGCATGGTTCTCACATAATTTTAAATTAGGATTACAGGTCTATATATTTTGATTTGGAATTGTTTGTCATCTCTCGAAGTAATTCCTGCATTAAGAGACTGAATATGAGCTATCAGGCGTTCTTGATTAGCAACTCGTTTCCCACGTTACAATATAGGGAAAAAAATATTTTTTCATACTTACATGTTCACACTTTTCGATTGGTTGGCGAAAAAAAAAATCTTCTTTTAAACGACTTGTTTTCCACTTCGATCGGACCGGTATCTTCGGAGATTACCTCAAATGAATGGACGAACCTCGAGCACTGCAAACACACATAGGTACAGACAACTACCACGGATTAATATGGGGAATGGGTTGGTGTCGTGGTTAGAGTACTGGCCTTGCATCCCGAGGGCTCGGGTTCCGGGTTCGGTTCCCGACAGTGGCGGATTTTTCAGTGGAAAAACCGGTCCCCACTTGATAGCCTAGTGGAGGGCATTTCAAGTTCAGTACTCCGTCCGTCGGATGGGACGTTAAACCGTGGTCCCATTGGCGCCTTTCGTAAAGAGTAGGCTAATGTCGACGCCGGGTTTCTCTCCACCCTTCCTCCATTGCCGGAAAAGTTCCTACATTCACCCAATTACCCTCCCATCCTATATGGCGCAAATGACCTCAGCTGTCGGTCGCCTCCCCTGAATAACCAACCAACGAATGAATATACAGACAGACTGGAAGAGGCATTATAGCTGATTTGAGAAGCGGTATTCGGTACAGCATACCAACCTGTTACTCGCGATACTCGGATAGATTAAGTTGTTTTTTTTTCACGTGGTCAAACCTAAGAGAAGTTAGGTATATGATGGAACACATCTCTAAATTTCGTTAAAGAATCAGAGTTAAGTGCGCAAAGACGTAAACAAACACAAGATAAAATAGATTTAATTTCAACCCATTTTAGTGAAAACATTAACTCCCAGGGGGATAAAACGCATTGAGACGTCCCTTAAATAGCATTAGAGAGTTTAGCTGATACCGCTGCAATGATATTTGGGAATGATTTCATTGATATGCTTATTATTGTAATACGCTTGAAATATAGTAATAGACCGCATGAAACACAATGTTCCGTACGGAGTTAGTGGAGCCTAATCCTTACCAAGCATCCACATTCTGGCTTCATTGTCACCCTGAGACCAGCATGTAAACTGGGATTCATCAGAAGAGTACTGGGTAAATGTGACGATCATGTGCGAGAAATCGGCTACTTTTCCCTTGTAAGACCTCATTTGGAATATGCTGCAAGTGTATGGAATCCCTACGAAATCGGTCTAAATAATGAACTTGAACGTGTGCAGCGAATATCGGCAAGATGTGTTAAGGGACGGTACGATAACCTTATTAGCGTAACCAGTCTATTAAATGAATTAAAATGGGAATCATTGTCAGATCGCAGGTTGAAATTTAAACTTTATCTCTTAAACAAATTCCAAGACCATATTTTCAGATATGATGTTAAAAATATTTTGCGAACCCCAACTTACTATGGTAGACTGGACCATAATCACAAAATTAGAGAAATTGATTGCCGAACTGACAGATTCAAAATGTCCTTTTTTCCTCGTACAATTAGGGATGTGAATAACGGTAAATATATCCAGTACGAGTGTAGCAATGGATAACATTGGTAGCTGCATGTTGGTATAAGGACTTAAAGCTAACCCAACTAACAGCATGTTTTTCCATGTATGCTTTGCTATTTTTATCTAATTTTAAATAGTGTAGTTTACAACAGTATATATATGCTAATCCTTTTATATGCATGATATGTAGTGCATATTTGGTGAAAATTCACCCCCTGCCACACACCTTTATGGTGGCTTGCAGGGTATTATGTAGATGTAGATGCCAATGTCCATCCCCTCATTCTCCCTCATCTCTATCTATTTCTCTCACTATCCAAGTAATCTCACTTTAATCGCCTTCCGTAGCTGTCTCTTTTCGTCTTCCATTTCTAAATATCAAAATATAAAGCTCTCTCAAGTTATCTCTCTCCCTTGCCTTTTTTTTCCGTTTCCAAGTCTGCTGGGCTGTGAATGTGTGTTGTGTTTGATCAGTGGGCGTGGTGATCTCCCAGACAGGAGTTCCTCCCACAAGGACTCCCGTCGTTAGTTTTTATTTTCTCCTCTCACACCTCGAGTAATATACGCCTCGCCATCTCACCCCTCCACCCTCCGGAGTCCTCCTCCCAAGTGGTACCGCCGCTTCGAGCAAGCCTTGCTGCCCGCCCACCGACCTCTCCTCACTTCGGGACACCAGTCTTCCTTTGAGAGAGAAGGAGAGAGAGAGAGACTCGATGAAAGACACGCCTAAAGATAAGACGGGAGACGCAAAATATCTCAATTTTTATCCTCTCGAAAACAGAAGTTCCATCTCATTATTTGCCAAAGAACGGGTTCGATGAAGTAGCTAGAATATTGGTTTCCTCAATGGACGGATATCAGCTGAAGATCAATAAGAGGAAGACGAAGATACCGGTGTGCAGCTAGAGAGAAGAGGCCAAAACGAACGTTAAACAAGGAAAGAAAAAACTTTTAGAGGTGAAAGAGTTCTGTTAACTGGGAAGCCGGGTAACCGATGATGGACGAATCAAGAAAGAAATAGTCAGTAGAATAGCTCAGGCAAAGAGGGCATTCTATCAAAAGAGGAATCTTCTTACCGCAGGAAATTCAAGCGTAGAAGTAAGGAAACAATTCATCTGAAGATACATTTGGAGCGTGTTTCTTTATGGCAGTGAGGCATGGGCGATGACAGCAGCGGAAAAGAAAAGGGTGAAAGCATTCGAAATGTGGTGCTACAGAAGAATGATGAAGAATGACGAATGACGAATGGATCTACCGAGTAAGTAAAGAGGAAGTTCTAAGAAGAGTGGGAGAAAAGAGAAGTCTTCTGAATACCTTAAGAAGAAGACGGGACAACTTAATCGGCCACATCATGAGACATGATGACCTGATGATGACAATCGTCGAGGGACAAGTGTAAGGGAAGAGTGGCAAATGAAGGCCTCGTGTGAGATATATGGAACAGTTGATGAAGGATGTGAAAGAGAAGAAATACGTAAATATGAAGAGATTAGCCGTTAGAAGAACTTAGTGGGGAGCTGCGTCAAACCAATCTGAGGATTGATGACTAAATGATGATTTCAAACAATCGAGATCAAATCCTGGATGTGTCTAGGCTATTTAGTGGGAGTGCCATCTTCTCGTTGTGAGTGGAGTGATGTTGGAGGTCAGTAGACCGTCCGTCGGATGGGACGTCAAAACATGGATCCTATGGAGTCTTTCATTAAGAGCAGGGAGATGGGGATGCCGTGTTTCTCTCCCCACTTTTCTATTCCCTATTAACACCTGCCACTTTCTAATTACCCACTCATCCCTAATGGCCCAAATGACCTTAGTTGTAGTAGTTATTTGGGGTAGGTGACCGACAACGGAGGTCATTTGCACCAGGTGGGTAACTGGGTGAAGGTAGGAATTTTCAGGGAGCAGAGGAAGGGTGGAGAGGAACCCGTCGTCGGCATTAGCCTGCTCTTAACGATAGGCACCATGGGGACCACGGCTTAACGTCCCATCCGACGGACGGAGTAATGGACTCGAGGTGGTCTCCACTAGGTTCTCAAGTAGGAATTGGTATACCAGTGAAAAATCCGCTACTTCCGGGATTCAAACCCCAGCCCTCGAGATGGGAGGGCAGTACTCTAGCCACCACACCAACCCGATCCCCCATCACATTACTAGTAGTTGTTTGGTATGTTGATCAATAGCAAATCACAGATAGCAGTTGTCTAAACAGTGGCTTCTTATTCTTTTAAAATTGGATTTTTCATCTCTTTCGTTTATTATGGGAATAGGTATTAATTTATGTATTCTCCATCTCGAATCTATTAAGGTTTCGGGTATAACTCGCTTCATCATTATCATGACGGGTCAACGATCCTGAAATTGATTTGACGCAGCTCTCCACTCCATTCTCCTATCAGCTAACCTCTTCACATTTACATACTTTTTTCTTTGATGTCCTAGTAGCTTGAGTTATGTATTTAATTCACGTAAAGCCTTCCTTTACCTTTCTTGCCATTCACTTTTACCTCAACGATTATCTTAATCGGACCAACATGTTTCAAGAAGTGACCGATTAATTTGTCTCATCTTCTTTTCAATGTTTCATTAAACTTTCCTTTTATCCCACTCTCCTTGAGTCTTCATCGTTTGCCACTCGGTCATTCCATTTTATCCTCATCATTCTTCTGTAGCATCATATTTCGAATGGTTCCAGCTTTGACTCCTCTGCTGCTGTTATCGCCCAAGCCTCACTTCCATTCCAGATGTATTATATGATGAAATGTTTACTTACTTCCGCTCTTGCTTTTCCAGCTACAAGTGGAATCACCTTTTGGTAGAGTACGCTTTCCGCCAGGCTATTCTACAATTTCTTTCTTGCTTCGCTCATCGCTACCTATTCGGCCTATTCGTACATAGCAATACCATCTCACCTCTTGTAACTTTTGCTAGCGAGTTTAACATTAGTCTTTTCCTCTTTTCTTCTACTGCATACAAACACTTAATTTTTATTAATATTCAGGTGATCTCTGGCCAATGTTGTTTCTATGTTAACTACATTTTTTAAAAATCTCTTCTTTATACCTAAGAGCTGTATAATGTATACATTATGGTAGTTGAAAATTCAATCTAACCTATGATTCTGAGAGACATGTAGTCTGTATGTCAATCTAAGATTCGATAGTTATTCCAAATTCAATTGTGCTGACAGTTTCAACTCGCTGCTTAACCTGTCAAAAGTGGTATGGCCTATTATCATTTGCAAACCTAGTCGTGGAATCTCCAATTCTTAGATCAAATCTATTTCATTTGAATCCCAAATACTTACACAATTATATAGGTGAGACCTAAGAAGGGCAAAGTAACAGCGCCCTCTCTTATTCTCATCGCATTTCTCTATTTTTATTTATTAATGTGAAAGCTTATTTAATAGTTTACTCTATAGATCTCTATCTTAATACCGATTTTGATGAAAAACGGTACTGGCTTAGATTTATTCCATGAAAAAGTCAATGACTAAGTTTTTTCGTCGTCTTAATTACATAAGAAGAAACGTTTGAAAAAGGTTTTTTCAGAGTATTTCTCTCATTATGGCCGCAAGATCCTAATTTGGAAGGAACTAAGATCAGAATCTAACAATAAGAACAATAGTTCAAATAAATATGGAGATGGCTTATCTTCCCTGCAGAAAAGTGGTTGAAAGTGGTATGGCCAATTATCAATTTGTGTCCTGTTTGTGAATCCCTAAGAGGTTGTTATCAGAATACTTATAATTTTTTACACCCTAAGCAACAGGAGAAATGAACTGCCAACTCTTGATGTTCAATTTTTTTATTTCATTTGCGTTAAATTCCACCGACCATTTTCCGATAGCATTCTATGAATATTGGATGTCTGCTGTCTTTATTATTTTCTTGAGGGATGAAGGGGAATATTCACTATTTGCAAGAAGGGAAAATGAACGAAAAAATCTCGAACTCGATCCTTAAAACTCGACTACTCCGAGAAAATGTGAGTGGCAGGCAACTCGTCGTCCATCTTGACGTCGGCTTCGGTGGAAAAGAGGTTAAGCAGTTTCGAAATAAAAAAGTGATTGCCTTTTTTTTTAGCGTCGGAACTTAATAGCGGAGTGAGTCGTTGGAGCTCGAGGCGTTCGTCCTCTTCTCTGCGACGAATGCGAGGAGAAAAGAAATTATGCGTGGCCGCCTTAAAAGAAATTGGAAACACTTAATGGAAGTGCTGATTAGAAGCCCACCTCTGGAGCGGGGTGCCATTTGCCGCGTCCTCGAACACCCCGAGTTAATTTCACGCCTTCGTCACTCGTACATAGCAACGGAGACTTAAGATAATCCTCATCCCTTTCCTCGACTGCCATGACGTTTCCACTTTGCCTGACTTATACGTAATGTTTGAAGGTGGCCAAAAACACCAGTTTTACTAGAGTATTTGTAATTCGGGGTGTTATAACATTAGCTAAGGTCGCAGGACCTAGGGTTACAACACCTCCCGGAATTCCGGGAGCCTTCCAGAACCCGACGCATTTATACTCTTCCGGCTCGTCGAACTCAGGGATTTGCTGATCAGAAGCATCTGGTTGAAATTTAAAACGTTTCCTGCAAATGATTTTTTTGCGTAATAAATGAACTGTGGTTTTCGTTAAAAAATTAATAAATTAGTAATTTATCCCGTCAAGGCCAGAATTCATAGTTGCACCAACGTTAATTATCACCGTTAATTATCAAGGAACGACAAGGGTATTCAACCGGTATTTCGAAACCGGTAGGGTTTAGTAATTAAATTAAGTGTTTGAAAAATATATCGTTAAATTTAATCTTAAATATATCTTTAAATATCGTTAAAAATACCCCTGAGTAACCCTTGAAGATCAAGGAACGACAAGAGGGATCTGAAGACCTTATCATCGACCATGGCACCTTTTTAAACCTATGATTCGATACATTTGTAGCCTCATTCCATCTCTAAAATTAATAAATTAGTAATTTATCCCGTCAAGGCCAGAATTCATAGTTGCACCAACGTTAATTATCACGTAAGGACTCTCATATATTTCATCACCAAAATCAAAACTTTTGAATGCAGCACGATTAAATTTGTAACACGCCTTTAAATGTAATCACTACATAATAGTTTTTGAAATTGTACTCCATACTTCGATACCCAAAAAAATTACACTTCCACAAAAAATTGTATTGCAACGTACAGCGTTTCAGCTGTTAAATCATTATTAGGTGAAAGACCCAAAGTATGACGACTATTTGCACTCCCATTACCTGATGAAGGCTTAACAGCTGAAACACGTTGTACTCTGCAACAACATTTTTTGTGGAGCAGTGCTATTCTTTTAATGTTTAAGTCGGCGTTTGTGATCCTTTCACTGCATCTCGCCTAACACAGTTACCTTCGTTCTCCGTTAATACCAGCTGCCATTGTGCATGAGATAATATATGTCAAATTTAGGTCACTCTTTTCTTTTGTTTCAAAAGGTAATTAAAAGGTTATCATTGTTTTCCTTTGCACTATCTCACAATGTGGAGGTTTCAGGTGGATTTTACTGAATTTATCCAGTTTATGCTGACATAAAAACTTAAATGATGTATTTTTCACACTAAGGGTATTCAACCGGTATTTCGAAACCGGTAGGGTTTAGTAATTAAATTAAGTGTTTGAAAAATATATCGTTAAATTTAATCTTAAATATATCTTTAAATATCGTTAAAAATACCCCTGAGTAACCCTTGAAGATCAAGGAATGACAAGAGGGATCTGAAGACCTTATCATCGACCATGGCACCTTTTTAAACCTATGATTCGATACATTTGTAGCCTCATTCCATCTCTTGTCACCCTTTGACCTTTGACCCCTGAGTAACCCTTGAAGGTCAAGGGATGACAAGAGGGATCTGAAGACCTTACCATCGACCTTGGCACATTTTTAAACCTATGATTCGACAGGTTTGTAGCGGGGATTCACTTTTTGTAACCCCTGTGACATTGACTGTGCCCTTCCAGGGGTCACGGATGCAATTCTCTAACTCCAAAGTTCTTCCATCATGTTCTTCGTTCCCAAAAACATAATAGTTGTAAGTTTCGTCCAGTAATTCTGTCTTTTTTGCATTTCCAATATTTTAACATTGAAAGCCCATAGGGCAAAATTTGTATTTTAGGTTGGACCCTATTTCTGGGGTCGAAAGGTCATATTTTTAAAATTTTGCTTTGACTCAACAAAACTTACAACCTGTTTCTAGCCCGGTACCAAATTTCATCAATGTGGCTTAAAAGAAAGTGTCTAAAATTAGAGGTCAAAAATGACACACGATCAATGGGAACTCTGTATATAAAAAAACATTGTTTAGGCCTCCGCGAATACACAAACATGACCAAGTAGCTGAATATTAACTATAACGGCCTCTATCAAGATTGGAACAGTAGTCAATATCAATTTTAGATAAAATTACAAACTTTGGCAGCTCACCTATCGTTTTAGGCGATCACTGTGACTACTGCACTGAAATGCAGCGCAGCACACCATCTGAGAACAAATTAATAATAATTAATATTCCTAAGGAAAACCTTTTGTTGCGTCGAGTGGAAACGGTAACTTATTACATCTTAAATACAATTTAAGGCTTATTCACGTTAAATTTCCGAGGGAAGGCAATTATTTTTGCTTGATAGTCGAAATGCAACCACGACTCCGTTGTAATCCAACGGAAAGCTCGGGGAGAACGGGGATGACCTATATGGCGGACGTTACGATCTCCTGGCTTCAACTTCGTGACGTCATGCCCTCTCCATATACCTCAATGAATGGAAACGAAGCTTACGAACCGTGGTGACTGTAATTTTCCGCAAAAGATTGTTCTGAGCGGTGAAAAGTGCTTTAAGGTTAGTTTTTGTAATATATCCCGACATAGCGATGCGAAGTATCCCTTCACATTTGTAAAATTGTAGTGGAAACGGCTTAGTTATATAGAGTTACAGTAAATACTGAGGGTGTGCCTGCGCACGTTTTCTCGCGATGGGGGCGTTTACTCGGAACCGAAATCGCAATTTTGTACACGAAATCGTTAGATGGAAACGAAAAAAGAATTTTAGTGAAAAAATTAATCTTCTAACCACAACCATTCACTCAAAAATCAAAAATTTAAATAAGCAAAAGGTGACGCCCACCGAAAATGCTGCTGTGATAACATTGACGTCATTTTCCTCCCGTCCTTGACTGCTTTCAGGGGAGGGGAAGGGAGTGGAGGGGGATTCTCGGAAGGTCTGCTCGCTCAGATGCTGTCGCAATCGCTCCATTGGCCGATTCAGCTGTGTCCCCCCTTTGCGATAAGCCGAAGTAGCTCCGCGGGCTCAGTTGTGATTGGACGAAGTTGATTCACGTCAGAGGTTGCACCACGCCCACTTTTCCGAAAGGGTTAAAAACGTCAGTTTTTCGCCGCTTATAACTCGGGAAATAATTGACGGATCAAAAAACGGAAAAATACGGGTCTTTTTATTTTACAAACTCTATCAGATTCGGTAATAAAAAAAATATGGTAAACGACCCCATTGACTGGGGGCTTATCTATTGACGAAGCAATGTCGCCGAGTAAGGCATACGAACCCCTTCCCTCGAATGAATCCCTTCCCTCGTTATCCGTCATAGTGTTTTAGGCTACCCTTCTTTCTCGGCTTCAACTATGTAGTATTGACGACATGATGTCACCGAGTAGGCATACGAGTCCTTCAGGACATTGTCTTCACGTTGTTTCATGTTTTCTCGTCTGAGGGTGCGTTCCTAAACTTTGGCGGTCACTCCCCTCAGCCCCGCTTTTGTGTGAATGTATTCGTATTCATACATTACATTCTTTTACAACTACCCTTGCATTCTTGGATACCGTTTTATTTTCCCATTCGTCTGTTGGGCAACCTTTGCCCCCAAATTTGGATGGGTCGACAGTCGCCAAAAATTAACGAAAAAATTAACCGAAGTTATTTTTATATCAGCTAATGGATAATTTTAACGATTAAAAGTCCCCCATCCCTTCCATTCCTATCCTTATTCCTATCCTCCCGGTCTGAAGCGCCTATTAGTGCGGAAACATACTTGAAAACACCCATGAAATAAACGATTAAAAGTTAGCTTAAGTTAAAGTTAAAAGTTAACTCTTGTGAACAGTAACGATTAAATTAAATAGTTAACCACATTTTTAACGATTTATCTTAATCGTTTTTATTTTTTAAACGAAAAAACAAAAAAATTAACAAAAGTTTTCCTGAAGTTAGTTTTATATCGGCTAATGCATAATTTTAAGGATTAAAAGTTAACTTAAGTTAAAGTTAAAAGCTAACTCTTGTAAAAAGTAACGATTAAATCAAATAGTTAACCACATTTTTAACGATTAATCTTAATCGTTAATTTTTTAAATCGTTAATCCCAACTATGGTTGGGAGGGCCCTCCCGGGATAGGAGCGTGAGAAAGAGTGACCACACACGAACGAATTGCCGCGGGCAGCTCTCCTTTTTCTTGGGAATGAGGACGTTGAGGGGGAGGGGCGGTGATAGTGACGGCGTCTTTGATCCCCGTCTCCACCGAACACGCACGCGCGACAGTGACCCTTCTTGACGACGCCCCTGAACGCTGCCCGGCGGCAGCGGCCCCGACTGAGAAAGCCCCGAGGGACCTTTTACCGGGAGAACTCCGCTCGTAAAGGGCAATGGGGTACATCCACTGTTTTTTATAACTCTTTGAATGTGAAGTTTATCAGCTAAAATGTGCTTGGCGAAAATTTTGCTGAAGAATTAAGTTGCGTTCCAAAGATATTACTCTTTGAAAATTGTACCTTTTCGGCAGCTTAAAAACACGACGTCATCGCGTGACGTCATGGCACGGTATCACTATGGGCGTTGTTTATCTGTTTATGCATGGAGGTAAGTTGTTAAATGAATACTTGGCAATAACGTGTGTATTTATCTCATTTGTTTAATGCAATAAACGATTGTATTTCGATTTTTTATTTACATAGTATGGATGGTAAGGAGCAAATCGTCCATTAATTATATAATGCCTGTTTAGTGCCCAAGAATTTCTACTACGTCTATGCAATCGCTGTTTTTTTTAGAAGAACGCCACCATAAGGGAATCAACCAAAGGAAATTGTCAGAATGTGCTTTTTTAAGTATTTTTTCAATCATCGTTTCGTCCGAGAAACGGCTAAAAACCTCAAAACAATATATTCACTTCGTTTTCTTTTAAAAATAAATGTCAATCTCCGTAGCAATATGGAACCTATACCGTGCAGTGACGTCAGAAGACGTTTCAGGTCACGTGACTTTCGTCAATTTTCGGGAACATTTTAATATAATTTAATAATCTTTGTGTTGGGCATAGAAAAGTTTGGCTTATACATTTAAATTGGTGAGCAAATTTCGCATAAAGTACATCAATAATCTTCGAGAAACAAATTTCATTCATATTCCCCATCGGGATGAACGGTGGAGGACGGCCCGCAATGTGGAGAGGAAGGTATTTGACGCTCGTCGGACATCCAAAACCACGCATTATACTCTCCGACTCTAAATAAAGATGGCGTCCATCTGGTGGCTTCTACTAACGAAGGCGACCGCGGTATTCATATGTCTTTACATAATACATAATACAAGATACCATAAAGATGCGTGGAAGGGGTTGAATCCACGCCAGCCATGCTTTACCTACAATAGTTAAAGAGGGTTAGGAGCCATAATCCAGCCGAAACTTAACAATATAACGAAATGAAAACAAAATTTGCAATTTACCACAGTTTAAAATAAAAGAGGGCATTCTACCAAAAAAAAAAGAATCACCACTTACAGCTGGGAATACTAGTGTGGAAGTAAGGAAGTAATTCATCAGAACGTACATCTGGAACGTTTCTTTACGGCAGTGAGACATTGACGATGACAGCAGCGGAGAAGAGGAGAGAAGAGAAGGGTGGTAGCATTCGAAATGTGGTGCTACCGAAGTATTATGTTGATAAAATGGATAGACTGAGTGACAAAAGAAGAAGTCTTAATAAGAGTGGGAGAAAAGAGATGTCCACTGAAAACCCTAATAAGAAGAAGGGACGATTTAATCGGCAATATCTTGAGACACAGTGGCCTGATGAAGAGAATCGTCGAGGGAAGAGTGAACGGGAAGATTGGAAAAGGCCAGCCTCGTATGAGATACATGAAACAGGTTGTGAAGGATGTAAAAGAGAAGAATTACGTCAATATAAAGAGGTTGGCCGATAGAAGAATTGAGTGGAAAGCTGCATCAAACCAATCCTAGAATTGCTGACCGTTGATGATGATTAAATAAAAACTTTAATTCGACCCAGGTTTCATTGACACTGCAGCATCATCAGGTGAAAAATAGCATAACATCATGTTTTCTCGGCACCCCACCCTCCGCCCCTCCTGAACACCTATTTAATCGAAGCGGTTCGAACTAGGATCTTAGCAATGCACCACCTCTCGTTATAATGTATTATTTATTGAATTTAGAAGAGCGGAAATGTAATTGTCATATTTCATTCACATTAGTAAATGTGGTGAGCTCTTACAAATACCAAAAAGAGAGATTTTGTCAAAAGCCGTGAGCTAAAGTAACTTTTGTAAAATGAAATTAAGGAAGATGGTCGTAAGTGGGAACAACTGTCGACCGGAGTAATGAATAAACAACAACTCCAAATAAGCAAACTAAAAATACAATAACTCCACCTGCTAGTAGCTATCTATCAGAGTTTGTCAGCTAGTAATACAGCAGCAATAACATATCTCACTCAAGTTGGAAGTTGGTCAATGGTCAATTAATTTCCACCTCAATCACTTAGTTGAGGTGTGAGACCCATTAGTGCTGCTGCCTTACTAGGTGGTGAAACTCATAGATAGATAGCGCCTAGCAGGTGGAGTGATTGTGTTTTTAGTTTGCTTATTTACAGATGTTGTTTATTCAGTGCTCCGGTTGAGAGTTGTTCTTCGTTCACCTTCCTTAATTTCCTTTTACGAATGATTCCTTAGTTTAAGTCTTTAGAATGAATCCTTCCATTTTGACCTTCATTCACATGTTACTATCTCAATCATTAGAACGATATGGTGGGATTTAAGCTGACAGGAGGGTTAAATTAGAAGAGCTGGTAGCGTTGATATCGATGAAGAAGTACTATGATCTCAAGACCGGTACCACGATCAAGGTCCACTACCACTACTTCGTAGAATAATTGGCAAATTCGTCTCGGTCCCATCTAAGTGGGCTCTTTTTATTTCATTGCGTTTTTGTTTCTCAGTCATCTCAGTCATTAGAGCAATATGGCGGGATTTAAGCTGACAGAAGGGTGATATTAGAGAGGCTTGTAGCGTTGATATCGATGAAGAAGTTCTTATCTACGATCCCACGACTGATACCACGATCAAGCTGCGGAACCAATGCTTCGTAGAATATTTGCAAAATTCGTCTCGGTCTCATCTAAGTGCGCTCTTTTTATTTCATTGCGATTTTGTTTCTCTTTTCGCCCTTTAGGAACCAGGGAGCAGGCGTTCGTTTACGCCCTGTCCTCGGCCTCGGTGGCCTTCTCCGTGTCGCGGGCCTGCGCCTCTGGGGCCCTCTTCGCTTGTTCCTGCGGTCCGACGCCCCGCGAGCCACCCGATGGAAACTTCAAGTGGGGCGGGTGCGGGGACAACCTCAAGTACGGCCTCCAGTTCGGCAAGGCTTGGGCCGACGCCGCCGCCTCCGTCGCGATGCCAGCGACGCCGAACCAAGATGGCGATACGACGAGGGCCGGTGAGTGGATTTCAATGAAGTGGCCATTACAGCATCGCCTATTCAGGCTTATGATATTCATCTGCATCTATCTACTGAGTAAGACCTGAAAGACACCTCGAATGTGTGTGGCAAGGAGTGAAAAATCGTCAAACATACTAAACGTGCATGCATCGATACGTAATTTGTGAAGTGTATTCGGGCCTTCCACTGGTTCAGGTCCTTGACTTCTGCCGACGTTACGATGACCGTGTCGGGCATCACCCTCAGGGCATATACCCTCCAGTCTATACCAGGTGACTCCTGATTGGACTGACCTGGTATAGACCGGAGTGTATATATAGTGGATATTTTCTCACTCCCGACACTCAGCCCTGAAGATGATGCCCGACACGGACATCGAAACGTCGCGACGTCGGCAGAAGTCAAGGAATTGACCCGGTGGAAGACCCTAACGGACTTCACAAATTGCATTCGCCGGGAAAGCATTAGAGCTTTATTCACCGATACGCACTTTCAACACTACCCTCTTTCAGATTCCAATTAACTTAATCGTTGCTCCTACTGCTTACCTGCGTCATAAAATCTTTACTACTACTTTGAAATGGTAGATATACAGATTCTCCTCAGTACGGTTCGAAAGGATATACAGAGTTTTCCAGCGTTACGCTGAGAAATAACATCGCTACTGCAGGGAGAATGTATATTTTTTCAAACTTGTAGTATTACCTAACTGGCGTAGGGCTGGCATTGTAAACTGTAACTGCCTGTCTGTGAAGTTTTTACGGATTTCTTTGAACCTCGGGCAAATTCCGGGCATATGGCACTCCCGTGGTGAAATTTTTAAGAACTTTATCTTGAGACAAATACTGTATGCAGATATCCCTCGTCAACCGCGGGGGTTACTTTCCTGAAAAAGCCCGCTGTTGGTAAACCACGAAGTATACGGCAAATCAGGGGTTAGGTGTCATTAGCGCTAGTGCACGTATCTGTGTACAAAATCATAGTAAAATTGGTGAATATTAAATAATAGGCATTAGTTGAAATGAATGTTGGAGGCTGATACATTGTGGAAATCCATTGTAGGGCATGAAGTAATGATACTTTGCACTTTTCCTCATAAAATCTTTTATTTCAAAGGAGTCGACATGTTTCACTGCACTGCAGCATAATCAGGGCTGATGATTCTGCAATGCAGTGAAACATGTTGACTCCTTTGAAATAAAAGATTTAATGTGGGAAAGTGCAAAGTATGATTACTCCATGTCCTAAAAGGCATTAGATTGGTCATAACCGCGCATGCGTAAGGGAAAACCGTGGTTGAGAAAAGTAGTGACCAAAACGTTGACCGCGGATAACCAAGGGTAGCAGTATAAAAAACAGCGGTTGACGAGGTATACCTGTATCTAATAAGAGTTACACCAACCCCGAAGAGGAAAATGTTCCCGTAATAGAGCACCCCAAATAATAATCATCTCTTGTTAAATTTAACAAAAGCTGCTGGTTTTCAATCTCTGATTTCAAATATTTGTTTGTGTTTGAGTATGTTTTGTGATGTTTCGCTCCTCTGTCACGCATCCTCCAGCTCGCTTGCAGGGTACACTAGAGATGTAAGTACATAGATTGCAGGACTGAACACGATTTTTCTTTTCGGTCGACCAGATAGTCCTGCAAGGAGGCCGTTGGATCAGAGCAACGACGTTGAGCTGGAAGGCGTGGCGAAGAAGACTAACCGTCGGCGAGGGAAACCTGGTGAGCCGGGAAAGCCATCCCGGAGGAAGCAGCAGACTCCGCTGGGGGTGACGAAGGGCCCCTGGCGCGGAGGCAACTGCTCACACACCCTCAGGGGCGGTGCCAAGAGGTGTCGGCCGACCGACATACGAGCTCCACCCTCTGGCCGCGGTGAGTTGTTCTGCTTCAAATCCCCACATGACTGCATTGACGGTGAACTTTTTTGCAACAGAATGGGGGCGTTTACATGGAGCCGAAATCGCAATTTTATACACGCAATCGTTAAATGGAAACGAAAAATGAATTTTAGTGAAACAGTTAATCTTCTGTAAAGAGTGCATGCTTGCTTCCTGTCTCCCTTTTGCAACATTGCCATTCTCTCGCTTGAGAGCCCCTGCCCCTTCCTTGAAATGTACTCCTCCTGCAAGATGGCACTCCGTCCCTCGTTACCCATCCCCCGCCCACCTGCCCCACATGCTGCCCTCTACCTGAGTAAGAGAACCTTAGATCCCTTCCCACCCCATTTCCCCCAATCCTCCCCTGCATCCGGCATAGCTATAATAATAATAATAGCTGGGAACTGCAAGCCGGCGGAATACGCAGCATGGTGAAAGAGGCAGAAGTTGTTGAGATCTTGACGAGAGAAGATGTAACGGGCGTTGTGGCAATAAATGAGCAACTAGTATGAATTGTGACCTTTTACTTGCCTATAACCTTCCCTAGTGTTCCCTCAGCGGAGCTCCGGCGAACCAGAGTTAACACTTCTAACCAGAGCCATTCACTTATAAATCAAAAATTAAAATGAGCAAAAGGTGACGCCCACCAAATTAGCTGCTTTGAGACTTTTTACGTCATCCGCCTCCCGTCCTTGAGTGCTTTTCGGGAAAGGGAAGGGAGTGGATAGATAGATAGATAAGCGTCTTTATTGGGGCGAGATTGAGACTAAAAGTCCCCTCTTCCATCTAACCCCTATGGAGGGAGGGTGTCGGAAGTTCTGCTCGCACAGATCCTGTCGCAACTATTTCCATTGGCAGAGTCAGCTGTGTGTCCCCTTTTGCGATAAGGCGAAGTAGCTTCGCGGGCTCAGTTGTGATTGGACGAAGTGGATGACGTACTAGGTCACATGCACGCCCACTTTTCCGAAAGGGTTAAAAACATCTGTTTTTCGCCGCTTATAACCCGAGAACTAATTGACCGATCGAAAAACGGAAAAATAATAGTCTTTTTATTTTACAAACCCTATCAGATTCGGCTATAAAATAATGGTAAGCGACCCCATTCACTGAAAATTCTCTCAAAACCATGAACCTACTCCACTTCCCGTGCTTCAGTATTTATACTCAATTTTATCTCAATTTTTCGGAGAAATACATCTCTCCATTTTTGATAAAACCAACGTACTCCGGCGTAACTTTGTGGAAATTTGGCATTGTAACAAAAGTATGACTTTTTTAATCCACGCAAGCCTTACTTTTTACTGTCGTTTTCACCTGTAAGGGCATCAGCAGGTACAATTACAACAATACAGCAGGTAAAAACACAACCATCTCTTATATATGCTTTACGTTGGGTCACAGTGGGTGGTATGGCGTTTAAGGTGTGAGGAAAAGAATGCCTAGTTGCTCTAAGACGGCGAGTTTTACGCCTTTCCTTTCAAAGAGGAGCGGAGAAACGGTCAAATCACTCCCATGCCCTTGGTTGTTCAATCCTTGAGTTAAATATTATTTTCCAGGTAGTTGTTTTTAAACTCCAGCATTCTCCAAATTGATCATCACTTGCCTTAGGTTGAGTTGTGACAAAAAAATTTGCGACATTGAAGCTGTAGCCTTGTGATAGGATACTGTTCGGCGTAAGTTGGTGGGAATTCATGATGAATAAACAAGTGATAACTATGTAAATTTCCACAAAAATTTATGAAAATAATACCGGTTTCACCCACTTAGGGCATCATCTGTAGCAATAAGATTTTTTACCTCTGACAAGGGGAGTGTCCGAGTTCCGGGTCTAGGATTTTGACGAAATTTGCCAGGCAGGTAGTCCTTGATGAGTTATTTACGAATCACCCCCCATATAGGGTTATATATCCAGAAACTTCGTCAAAAAACGAGTTTGAAATATTTGATTGCAAATATAAAGCCAATAATTAGCCATGTTTAATCAGTGCAGTTTGGGTTAGGGGTAAAGTACTCGCTTCGCAATGTTGACGTCCCTAGTTCGAGACTTTTCGAGTCCAATTTTTTTTTCATCGCAATTTCGTCGTACGACTTTCCCTGGTTTTACATATCTTTAATCTGTTTACCCGGGATGCATTTTAACTATTTTACGTACTAATTACGTAATTTGCTAAAATTACGTAATTAGTACGTTAAATAGTTAATTACGTTATTTACCTAAATCACGTAATTAGTACGTGGCGGAATTACTTCCGCACGCCCTGTCGTTTTTTGTGTGTGAAATTAACGGAAGAGCATAAAGTGTGATCGTGATTTTGAATTTCCGTATCTTTGGCTACGCAGTCCCGACGCACGTACAACACTTGTTCTAATTCGCCTGGTGCCGTGATTTTCCAGCGCTGTGCTTTTTTGGAAAAACGAATCGCAAGAGAAAAAAAGAATTTAGGTTTTGTAATCATACAATTGTAAGTATCTACCGAAATGTTCGGGTGATTCTAACATGCTCCTGAAAAGGTGCAATACATTAATTCTTCAAAATTAATTGTTACCTCTGGCTTTTTATCAATTTACAAGCGACGTCCTTACATATTTTTAATCTGTTTACCCGGGTTCGACCCCGATTCGAAACTCTCTCCCACCCGAATATTTCGCCCGATCACCCGAACATTTCGGTAGATACTTACAATTATATGATTACAGAGCTTAAGTTCTTTTTTTCTCTTGCGATTAGTTTTTCCAAAAAAGCACAGCGCTGGAAAATCACGGCACCAGGCGAATTAGAACAAGTGTTGTACGTGCGTCGGGACTGCGTAGCCAAAGATACGGAAATTCAAAATCACGATCACACTTTATGCTCTTCCGTTAATTTCACACACAAAAAACGACAGGGCGTGCGGAAGTAATTCCGCCACGTACTAATTACGTGATTTAGGTAAATAACGTAATTAACTATTTAACGTACTAATTACGTAATTTTAGCAAATTACGTAATTAGTACGTAAAATAGTTAAAATGCATCCCGGGTAAACAGATTAAAGATATGTAAAACCAGGGAAAGTCGTACGACGAAATTGCGATGAAAAAAAAATTGGACTCGAAAAGTCTCGAACTAGGGACGTCAACATTGTGAAGCGAGTACTTTACCCCTAACCCAAACTGCACTGATTAAACATGGCTAATTATTGGCTTTATATTTGCAATCAAATATTTCAAACTCGTTTTTTGACGAAGTTTCTGGATATATAACCCTATATGGGGGGTGATTCGTAAATAACTCATCAAGGACTACCTGCCTGGCAAATTTCGTCAAAATCCTAGACCCGGAACTCGGACACTCCCCTGTTGAGACCTAAATATATAGGCAACTGTAGGGGGTTGTGGGATTGACAATTCAGGTGGAAGGGGAGTAACAAAAGACGGAAGGAAGCACGAAGTTCAAGAAGATGGAATAGAGAGTGGAGATGGTGGTGATTCGTCCCTGGTGTTTGTTAAAGTTGTGGCTTAGGGTGTGAGAGGAAGTGGGGGGCAAAACTGTAGTGGGATATCCAAGATCGGTGAGTGAAAGGAAAAAAGGTTGTCGTTAGCTAAGCTAAAATGTGCCTCTTTATGGCGAATTTCCAATTTCTCCAGTACGTTCATTTTTCTGCCCTTACTTGCTACGTGGAGAGGTTTGGGATTGAAATCGCTCCATGAGTGTCCTTTTGTCGATGAGGTGTTTTGCAAAATTAGATTTTTTCGGTTGACTCTGAGTGAAGGCCCGAATATGTTCCTCCGATCTTAGCTTGAAGTAACAACCAGTTCGGCCAACATACATGGTATTACAGTCATTGCATTTTAATGCGTAAACTCCTTAGTGCTGCTAAAGATACCTTATATCTGTGTGGTTGTTTCATAAATTTCCCAGATTTCTATTGTTGTAAAATGCAAGTCTGAAGAACTTTTTAGGGAGACACGTACTGACCTTTAATGAAAAGGATTTTTGCCCGTCGCTCGTCGCGCGCTTTTAAACGTCGCTCCTTATTCTCGGGGACGGTCTTGTAAATCATTCTTTCCGCCATCTTTTTTGTTTTTACTCTGAGAATTTTCTTTTCTCCCTTTTTCTTTTTCTCTTATTGTACCTGACGATGGCCTAATTGGGTGAAACCGGTCGTGGTTTAATAAATTTTTGTGGAAATTTACATGTATTACTTGTTTATTCTGTAACCTTGTGATTTCACATGAACTTTGTAAGGGAGCATAAACTTTATCCACGTTAACTTTATAAACTTTTAAAGTCGATGTGGAATTAAAAGGTTACAGCTTTTATTTCACAATGTTAAGCAAATTCCACAATGTTTCGCCTTACACAACCAATCTGATACTATTTTCTCCCCAAGTACACTCTATTGAGGTATCTTGAGAGAAATATTTGGTACGATTTTTGGAGATTAAGCAAGTTATCCTGCACTTGTGGCAGAGTCGGCCACAAGCTGGTCTAGTCGCTTGGGTCACTCAAGTGCACCTGATGATGATAGCTGAACGGTGAGTATTTTAAATGAATCGTGAAAGTTACGAATTTTACCTTTCATGTCACCATGTAACTTTCTTTCATTTAACTAAGCTACTGTGTTACCTTAATTATTACTTTATTTCATGTTAAAGTGTTGCTGAAGCGGTTCTTGTAAGACGTTTCCTTTCTTTGGGATTTTCCGTAGGTCCCGGCAGGGGTGGAGGGCGTAGGGTCTTTCAATCTGGGTCACCGGTGGACGGGGAGGAGGAGAGGTCAAGGCGGAGAAGGCCTCCGGGGTCTGGGAGGAGAAAGGGTCCCCGAAGGCCCCGGACGCTCCTGTCCGTCGTCAACCTGCACAATAATAGGGCCGGACGGAGGGTGAGTACAAATCATATAGGCTAGAACGTACTGGAGAAATTAGTGGAGAAATACTGGATAATACTAATTACTGGAGAAAATGATTTTTAGAAGTTGACGACCCTTTTGATAGGAACGGACATACGGTCTTGCTATTCGCAAGACTCGTACGCACGAAGTTGTATTTTCCCGCGGTAAAACTGATATAGGAATATTAATATCATAGAGTAAGTATAATATAAAGAGCTCACCACATAGAGCAGAACTGTTATACGTTTTGGGCGTAGTATTGGAAGATTTCCATAGATGGCGTGGTAAGAATTTTTCGAGTAACGTCACTTCCATTGCTTTCGTTTCTCGAATCGTATTAAGGGGCACATAACATATGCTATTGTTGTAGATTTGTTATTTTATTATAATGTGTGATACGCCTGTACCTAACATCAACAGTTACTTTGCTTTTAAAAGTTGTGCTATTGTGCTATTGTTGTGTTAAAAACTTGCTTTTAAAGTTGTGCTATTTTTTATTCATGTAACCCTATTTTCGATACGGAAAGATCCCCCATCCCTTCCATCCCTATCCTTATACCTTTCCTCCCGGTCTGAAGCGCCTATTAGTGCGGAAACAGACTTGAAAACACCCAAGAAGATGGTATCATCTTCAGGAACTACAATTTTTTCCTCGGTGTATACCGTGTGTATCATGATGGTATGAAGAAGGACTGTAGTATTTTTTCCCCGCGTGTTGAGGTTGGAAACGAAAACGGTTGGCGGAAAGTTTTAATAAAATTATTTTAAATTTTTAGGATACTTTAGAGCGCTATTCCATTCTTCGTACATACAGTAGGTCTTCTAAGAAAGACAGGAACTCTTTACATTGCTTGGCTCATATTTTAATAGTTTTAATTAAAACAAAAATATCAATCCTATTTCAGTAATTGTCGAAAGTAACTAAGTGATTGCTGCAATTCCTTATCCTTGGAATTAGGGGCACGGAATTTTGGAACAGTATTTTCTCGTAGCATTTCAGTGTGGCCAAAATATTGATAAGAACAGCTTGATATGCTGATACACTGTAAAAAGTTGATCTGATTTTCAGTGCGATCTGAATTTAAGCGCTGTCTGATTTTAAGGTAGTGGTCTGAATTTAAGACTCATGATGCGTGAAAATCAGACACACCCTCGTCTTATTTTAAGACCATAACCACTGCATGTTGAAAATAACATGGTTGTGATCTGAAATTCAGATCACCCGGGCTGAAAATAAGCACGCCTTGGTTGGCTCCGCAATTGGAGCTAACCAGCCAATAGCAGAGACTGATGGGCGGAGCGTAACCAGGGAGCAGGATAAACAAACGCTGTGTTTTTCATTCAACCTCAGGGAGCAGGATGTCAACAAGAATTACGAAGCGTAAATAAGTAAAATTCGAAGTCTAGTCAAATTTCATTGTAAGTAGGTGAAATAAGTTTCGTGCGATGAGTTAATGGTGTGAGAATGTGGCAATGATACTTAGTTGATTTGCAGAAGGGAGCCAGATGTGTCTGAGTGACGTATCCTGAGAGTAAACTTCCTTATTTTGTCTACGCGGCAGGGTTGTAAGAACTAAAAAATAGTCGCCCTCATCAAGTGACAGTTCCTGCTTCGGTTTGAAGATACTGGCACACATCTGTGGTATCGAAGACTTTGTATGGATCACTTTGTTTCCAATAAAAGTACACATTTTCATATTATCTCTGAAGTTATTGTCCATGTGTTCCCATTTCAGTCCTGGAATCTTTTTCAATGGAAATTCTATGACTTACGTTTCCTGTATTGAAGAATTTAGTCAGTGAAACAGTATCATCGAATAAAAATATGAAACGTTAGGGTTTTGGTTTGTGTTCGTGTGAAGTGTTTAAATATCTAGTATTTATAATTAGACATCGCATAAAAGTAGGCTTTGATTTCAATAGCAACCCGCATTGTTACGTGGTACTTATTTTCAGATAGGCCCATGCTGAATTTAAGACAGCCCTGGTCTTAAATTCAGCATGGGACTATCTTAAAATAAGTCCCACCTGGTGTGATTTTCAGTCCTGCACCTGCCTTAAAATAAGACATCCCCTCAGAGTAGGCTTGAATTTCAATAGCAACCCGCATTATTACCAGACCAGGGCTGTCTTAAATTCAGCATAGGCCTATCTGAAAATAAGTCCACTTCGTCTGATTTTCAGTCGTTCACCTACCTTATTTTTAGACAAGATATTACTGCTGAAATTCAACATACCCTGTCTTAAAATTGTTGCATTTGAAATTCAGATCACTTTTGTACCTTAAAATCAGATCTACTTTTTACAGTGTATAGTACTTTTTGGTGGCAAGAAATACAAAAAATACTATTTTGTACTCCCATCCTTGTTTGTGTTTCATAGGTGTGAAATTTTACGTGGTGACACCTGATTCCCGTACTTGTGGTAGCATTCAGAGATTATACCTTCTCTTCCTGCTGCTTTCCTCCCATTTCCTCCCTGCTAAACCTTTCGCAGCCCCATAGCACGACTTAGCTTATGATTTGGAACCTAGCCAATGTGGAGTATGTCTAAGTAAGTAAGATGAGTATCTTAAGAGCGATCTTTGCGTTGGAAAGAGGAGGTCAGGGAAAAGATGCACGTTTGGAGGACATTGCGGAAGGAGGCGGTGAGAAGAATAAAGGGGTCAGGGGTCAGCGAGAGCGGGCAAAGGATGTGAAAGAGGATGGATGAATCGCCCTGCCATTTAAACGGTTGCCGAGAGGCGGTTCAGCGAGTTCATTCATGCCGTGTGCGCGTGTGGTTTATGGGCTCGCGCGGAGAGAGAATGGGTGGCGGTGTTTCCCTTGCCTCTCCCCCTATGGCACTCGTGACCGCGAAAAGAGGTTTTCTCTTTATAAGGAGCGGCGGGGGATTTACGGCACAGCACCCCCCGCCACCCACTCTCGCCCACACCCTTTCTTCCCTTTTGTCGCGAACTAATCGGCAGTTGGAGGGGGGAGCGAGGCGGAGGTAACATGGCGACGGCGCGTGAGAAATGTGCAAGAAACCGCCCTTTTTGAATGGGAGACTGGGAACTATTCTTTCGTCGTGTCCCTCAATGGACCCCGTTCTGCTTGATCTGATGGTTTTCTTTGAGCGAATCATTAAAATCAAGATATGATTATGACTTCATTATTGCCTTATACTTTAGCTTACTGTAAGTGCTTTATGAGGAGAATTATGCAAATACGAAGATGTTAAAGGGGATCGGGTTAGTATGGTGGCTAGAGTACTGGCTGCCATCCCGAGGGCCCGGGTTCGATTCCCGGCAGTGGCGGATTTTTCAGTGGCATACCCGTCCCTACTTAAGTGCCTACTGGAGGGCATTTCAGGTTCAGTACTCCGTCCGTCGGATGGGACATTAAGCCGTGGTCCCCTTGGCACCAGTCGTTAAGAGTAGGCAAATGCAGACGCCGGGTTTCTCTTCAACCTTCCTCCATTACCCGAAAAGTTCGGACAATTACTCACCTATCCTATATGGCGCAAATGACCTCAGCTTTCGGTCGCCTCCCCTGAATTAAAAACTAACGAACATGATCACTATGTGGAGAGCACTTAGAGTTCAGTATTCCAACCGTCGGATGGGGCGTGTAGCTGTTGGTCTCCTTGGCGCTCGTCCCTTACATAATTTCCCTTAATCCGTAAAAGCAAGCCTGTTTGTTATTAGATATCCATTGATTCTTCCACTCATTAGGAATTTTCGCACTCCTGCAAAAATATGAACTGATGTCTTCAATTGATGTATTTTAGACTCCTATGCAAATGTAGATTTTGTTGTGACTAATTATTTCACAAACGTTTAAGGGCTGGATTCATTTCTATGCATATCTACATGCACACGATACGCTGCAAGCCACCACGAGGGTGTTTGGCAGAAGGTGAAGATCACCAAGCATGCAATTTGACATGCGAACAAGCTACTGTAGAGTCTCATGCAACTATTTTGTTGGTATCTACATAGTAATTAAGGGATTGGTTGTTAATACATGCATCATGCACTACAGACCATTCTAAAATATTTGCCCTACCTATCCCTTTCCTATTCTGCCTATTGTGTTCTTTTATAGTACGGCGGAAAAATGACATTTGAATCTATCCGTACTACAATCTATCTCTCTAATCGTATTTATCTGGTCGAATCTAGCTTGATACGCTGGTGTTTTTAATATATGCCAAACATCTTCAATAAAGCTATCCGATTGAAATATCTGTAAGAGATTTAATCTGTAATTTAACCTACGCTCTGATAAATATTCTCACCCTCATTCTTGTATTAACTCTGTTACACTACTCAACCTATCGTAACACCTTTTGACGAACCTAGTTGCTCTACGCTGCACACTTTCCAGTTTTCTGATCAAACCTGATTCATTCGGATACCATACACTGGCTACATACTCAAGGTGGGGCCTAACTAGTGAAAAGTAACATCACTCTTTTGTCTTTAATCACATTTCCGAAGTACTCTTTTAATAAATGCTAGCTTTCTCTTCGCTCGGCCGTATTTTTCCCGGATGTCTTCCCCATGATAAACCTTTAGTGATTGTTACACCTAAATATCTTATGGTTTCAACGCTTCGATCTTCGTGTTACTTTTTTTATAGAACCGCCATATTGAATTATTTCTCCTCCAAAAATTGATAGCTACACACTTTTTAAGGTTAAGTTCTAACTACCATTTGTCGCATAACTCTTGAATTGCATCTACATCCTTGCTAAGCGATTTTCTGTCTTCTTCTATTGATATTCCCCTGCACACTGCCGCATCGTCTGCAAAAAGTCGAAGCTTACTACTAACTACGGTACCCAAATCGTTTATGTATAAAAGAAACAGAAGTGGACCTACTACGCTACCCTGGTGAACTCCCGATGTGACTTTGATTGTCGGCATCGTCTTAAAATCATGTAGATACCTACTAACCATCTAGCTGCATATGACCCAATTATGTAGCATATTTCCATGCTTTAGCCTAGCTGCATGTCAATAGTGCATACTTGGTGATCTTCACCTCCAGCCAAACACCCTCGCGGCGGCTTGCAGGGTATCGCGTAGATGTTGCAGGTTCGGAACTCTGGTGTATTTTATAGAAAGACGATATTCCATCTACTTATCCCACGTTATAACAGTTTTAGTCACCATGAAGAACCAGCATGCAGCTATCCCATTTTTGCTCCTTCCTTCGTTTGCAGTCGTCGGGAAGGTGGAATTTTGCGTGGAGGGATTGTCTTCGAGCACCGGGGGTGTGGTGGGCGTGGAGAGGGATTGGAGGAGGAGGGGTAGATGAGTAACTTGTTGGGGAGAGGGATGGGTAATTATGACTTATGGGGTGAGTTGAGGCAGGGGGGGGAGGGAGTGAAAGGAAAAGAATTATTCCGCGCGGGACATGTATACGAGGATGAGCGTCCGGGAGAAAGGGTGACTTACGAGTACGTCTCGCATCATTTGTTTCTCATAAAGAACACTGGAGGGTATGCACTGGCCGCAGCATTCAGGTAACGATAAAGCGCCGGCCTCACAGACACAATGGTTGGGGGTACGTATCCCAACCAGGGCATGATTTTTTATTTTAACTCGTCAATTGTGGTTTTCCAGTATCCACCCGCTCTGAAATATTCTTCAAACTGGATGGAAAGACACGAGGATGGAAATAAAAAGGGAAGTAGAAAAGGTGGAGAGAAACTCGTCGTCGGCATTAGCTTTTTGTAAGAAAAAGACTCTAAAGGGACCAAAGATTAACGGACGGATAAGTGAGCTCGAACACTACACAAAGCTCTCAATTAGTGGTTGGCTTAACAATGGAAAATCTTTCATTGCCAGGATACGGACCAGCACCCTTCAGTTATGAAGTCAGTACTATAAGTATTTAGAGTACAGATTAAATCTATCACAGAAATTTAAATCAGATAGCTTTATTGAATATGTTAGCTATACATTAAAAACATCAGGTTATTATGCAGGATTTGACCAGAGAAATAAAATAAGAGAGAAAGATTTTCGTACTGATAGATTCAACATGTAATTTTCCCGCGTTGTGTAAGATGTACCCAATGGGCACCATAGGAAAGAAATGTGTAGGGGAAATATTGTAGAGTTGCCTGTAATTCATAATGCATGTATTAAGAACCAATCCCTTCATTACTATGTAGATCCTAACCATGTAGCTGCATGTTACCCTAGTATGTAGCATGTTTCCATATAGTAGCCTATTTGCATCTAAATAGAGCTTAGTTGTGATCTTCACCCCGTGCCACACACCCTGTGGTGGCTCGCAGGGTATTACGAAGATGTAGATGTATAACCACTATACCGTGCCGATTAAACATGAATCACATGTTCTTTTTCATGGGCAAGTCCAGGGATTTTGACAATGATAGTTCGAATGATAGCTAAAACATGAAAGCCCAAAAATAGTATATTCAGGAATAGCACAAATGATAAGAGACTCCTTTTCCTTCATGTAAGCCCGTCCCTTTTCTATCCCAACAAACGTACGGGGACCGAAAAATAGCCAACCATAGCGCACGGCAGCTAATGGTGAATTTGGTACCACATGTCGCTACAAATCGATCCAGCATTGTTGTGAACACCACTGGTTATCTCCATTTGATAGTAGACCTTGTATGCAGAATATTTTACTATATATCAGGCTCTAGAACGGTCTAAACCAAGAAAACTTCAATCGAGAGAAAGAAAATAGAAAACTTTCCTGCATCAAATCTTCCGATTACCACAGTAAATATGTTATGATGGAATGATAATCTCGGGTGCGAAATGGTACGAAGAGGTGGAGGGTTGATAATTACGGCAATATTGACATAAATGGTTGACTTGTCCTATCATTTTCCTTATCCTTGAACTCTATCGCTTAAATACTCCCTAAACACGTGCGTGAAAAACGTATGATCTTATGATTCAGGCTTTGGAATAAGGTAAGGTGATTTGATGTAGCATAAGCTTCTACAGCTCCTTAAAACAGAATTTTTCTATTACCACAAAAGGTAAGGGCACCAAGTTGTTGTAGTGGCAGAATTACTGGCTTCCCATACCGAGGGTTTGGGTTTGAATCCCGGAGTTAGTAAAGATTATTCAAGGTAAACTCGTTTCCTACTTGAGCTACTTGTGCAGACGGAACTTTGAAGTTCAGTGCTTCGTCCGTTGGATGGGACGTTAGGTAATGGACCTCTTGGCGCCTTTCATTGAGAGTCAGAAAAACGCCGGCGCCGGGTTTCTTCCCTTCATTCTCATCAAAATCCGACCTTTCAGGAGCGATTGACCTCAGCTATTGGTCGTATTTCCTAATTACAGTGAATACCTTTTTTTGCGAAAAATCTCCTCTCTGTCATGGATTACTGTGGGGAATCTCAACTGTACGTACCGAAGCACGTTAGGATGGCAAGTGTTCGAATAGATCAGAGATGCGCTTTGTGATCCTGTTCTTTCATCTTCAGGACGCAAGAAGTTACTGGAAAGTGAGTGATTCCTCATTAAATGTTGGTTGGTTGGTTATTTAGGGGAGGTGACCGACAGCTGAGGTCATTTGCGCCATATAGGATAGGTGGGTAAATGGGTAATGGTAGGAGTTTTTAGGGAACGGTGGAGGGGTGGAGAGAAACCCGGCGTCGGCATTTGCCTACTCTTAACGAAAGGCGCCAAGGGGACCACGGCTTAACGTCCCATCCAACGGACGGAGTACTGTACTTGAAATGCCCCCCACTAGGCACTCAAGTGGGGACCTCATGGTGGCTTTCCACTGAAAAATCCGCCACTTCCGGGAATCGAACCCGGGCCCTTGGGATGGGAGGCCAGTACTCTAGCCACCACACCTACCCGATCCTCCCCTCATTAAATGTGTTGAACCTGCCATGTTTAATTATATTTCAGCAAAATTGGGCAAATAACACCCAATTTTCGTGCTGTTTAGACACTGTCCAGTCTCTCCCCGTTTCTTGCCTGGATTATTTATGTATTAAGATAAAATCATTATTTTTCACCTAATGATGCTATGTCATGTTGAAACTATAATCCTCTAAGATAAATTTAATATCCAATTGCACAGTTGCTAGCAACCTTTTGAATAAGCATAGTTTTTCACGTGCGAGTTTGCTGGAGCATAGACAACAATTCCTAGCAGTTATAGACCTACCATGATTTCATCAGCTGTTTACAGGAGTGTCTCTTCCACCACTAGAATATATTGCTTCTCAAATTGCTCCTTAATTATTTAAAAAAAAGCCCAATTAGTGAAATTTCCAACGGAAAATTATCGTCGGCTGAAGAAGTTGAATGGGGTGGAACGCCGAGGGGAGTATTTCTAAGACGGTTTTGTTCTCCCAGCTGCGCAAATTATCGAGATAATGACTCCATTAAGTCGCTCGAGAAACAATCGCAGGATATGAATCGATTCCCTGCCTGCCCTTTCGGAAAGAGAAAAATTTCGTACGTAGCACGGTAGATTTGCATGGAAAAAATTCAGCCACGACAATATTGTCGCCGAGGAGATGACAGGGATGTCATTTGGTTCCTTCGGAATGAAGGAGGGCGCTTGTAAGTGTGCCGTTTTGTGAGTCATGGCGGGATATAATTATTCACTAACACTTAGGGAACATCGACCTTCTGAAATATTCTCCACACAGCCAACGGTGATCATCACAAACAAATATAAATTATATTTACAAATTATACCGCGACGTTCTGCTACTCATTGTCCTCAAAGGAATGAACGAATGGTTTAATAAAAGGAAATAATGATATATTTCCTGAGTCAAACATGGTGGGAAGACATCCTCTTTCCGCAGCTTTATTGCTCGTTGCGACATCACCGGCTGTGGTTTATTTACTCTGATCAACTAAAGGAATTATTTTGGTCTCCTTAGTGTTAGTTTTTTCCGAGTTTCTTTTCTGCGTACCTTATTTGTGACTAGCTAACGTGTTAGTTTTGATATCAACTGCATATACTCAGTGATATCTCAGTTTGATCATCATATTCGGAAACAATCCTAGGATTGGTTTTATGCAGCCCTCCACTCGATTCTTCTATAACGTCTTCATATTAACGTCATTCTTATTTTTCACATCCTTCACAACTTGTTCCATACAGTTTTACAGGCCTTTCACTTATTCCCGTTCACTTTTCCTTCGACAATTGTCTTCATCAGGCCATGGTGTCTTAAGATATGGCCGATTAAGTTGTCCTGTCATCTTCTTAAAGTTTTGAGAAGAATTCTCTTTTCTCTAATAATTCACAGGACTTCTTCGTTGCTCACTCGGTCGAACCATTTTATCTTCATTATTCTTCGGTAGCACCGTATTTAGAATACTCCTACCCTTTTATTCTCCGCTGCTGTCATCTTCCATGCCTCACTGCCATAAAGAAACATACTCAAGATGTAGGTTCTGATGAATTATTTCCTTACTTCTAAGCCTATTTTTCCAGCTGTGAGAAGATTCTTCTTTTAATAGAATGTCTACTTTGCCTAGGATATTCTACTGGCTATTTCTTTCTTGCTTCGTACATCGTTGGTTACTCGCCTTTCCAGGTAACAGAACTCTTTCACCTCTTCTTATTTTTCTTTTCCTAGTTTAACGTTGGTTTTGGCCTCTTCTCTCTTGCTGCACACCAATATCTTAGTCTTCTTCTTATTGATTTTCAGCTGATAATGGCCATTGTCCTTTCCATGGTTATTAGAATCTTATTCAAATCCATCTCTGTCTCGCTCAATGTGGTAGCGAAGTTATTCCCTCCCACTCTTCTGAAGACTTCTTCGTTTGTCGCTCGATCGATCCATTTTATCTTCACAATTTTTCTTAATTAGCGTATATTTTTATAATCATCTTCACTGGCAATCAATCCCAGGATTTGTTTGACACGGCTCTCCACTTGATTCTGTTATTGCCTAACCTCTTTACACTTACAGAAGCCTTTTATTTTAAGTCAGTCATTATTTGATCCATGTATTTCATGTGTCAAGATGTAGCCGATTAGGTTTTTCCCTCTTTTCTTTGAATTTTTCATCAGACTTGTATTATTCTTGGGACTTTTAATGCTTGATCGATCAATTTTATTTTGAATTTTATCTTAGAATTATTTCGAAATTCGTTATTAATAATAGAATCCGCAGTGGAGTTACTAACTCATTGTTGGTTTCCTAGGCATTATTGCATACCTGATGTTAGTGCAACCCTTGCCACACACCCTAGCGTTGCCCTGCAGGGTATTCATGTAAAAATCAAAACTTCGCCACAGTCGATCATTCCCTTGAAGAGATCCATGTAGACGTAACTCTAGTATAATTATTTGCTGCACTTAATTCATGCATAAATAATTAATAATTGATCACTAGTCGGCTTGGGTGGGTGACGATAGTGAATTCTCCAAGCCCGGTTGCCTTTCTTGACGACCGCCATTAGGAAATTTAACCTTTGGCTGCAAATTCCCTCGCAGATACTTCCACCACAAATTTTCCTTAAAATTTCAATGTGCATAAAATATGAATTTCTCGAGGTGGCGAGATGGAAAACATGAGTTAGAACCGGGATTTAATCGATTTACACCCATTGAAATCTCTCTCGCAAGGAGAGTTGAACAAAACCTTTCCCCTACTCCCGAAGACTTCCCCATTTTAATAGGAGTTGGCGACAGCGGGTCGCGTCCTTTGCCTCAAAGGGGTGGCAGCGAGGGTATGGGGCTGCCCGCGCACGCCCCCGCACTCATCCTATTTATGCGAAGTTCATGTAAATGGCTAATGGCCGATGCACTTATCTCTTCCCCTGCCGTGCCCCTTCCCCTAGGGAGTGCGTTTCCGGCTGCGGGACGTCCCATCTACTTTTCACCCCCCTTCCCCCGATGCCGCGAGGGTTCATTACACACACCCCGTCGCTTCGTTTTAAGTGCGCTTTGTTTCCCCCGCGCAGCGATGCACGCTCGCTGATTACACGGCGGTTATTTCCTCGAAGGGCGGCGGAGATTTCATATTCGAGAGCGGAGTTCCACCTCCTCGCTCTCGCATTCGACCCCCGCCCGTTATGACAAACGTCTCTCCTATTCCTTCTTCCACTGTTCCTTTTTATTCAGTCCCCCTCCACAGCTTACCCCAGCTTCTCAAAACCTTTGAAAACTCGCGTAGAGAGAGACGAGGTTCTGTTCACGGCTTATAACACTCTATTTTATTGGATAATAGATATGTTGCTTTTTTCATGATGCATCACATTTATGTGATACCAAGGTCCCTCAAATATATTAATCCTCAATTTATACGTGTAAACCTTAGTCCGTCTAAATTTTAAGCTCTTGCCACACGTGCTACGATCAAAAGAACATTTATAAGTAATGAATTTCCCATAAAAGGAAACGATATCCAGATTAATGAGCCGCACACCTTAAGGCCGCTTTACAGGATACAATTTTTTGCACAATTTCTTGTACAAACTCTTGTATAAACTGAACAAAATTGTATGTTTGTCTGAATGGAATTAGAGCAGGTTCTATTTCCCTTTCAGTCATTCAGACAATCGCACATGAGTTCGTACAGTTTGCCGCTTTACACGGTACAATTTCTTCATACAAGAGTTTGTACAAGAAATTGTACAAAAAATTGTATCGTGTAAAGCGGCCTTTAGGATCGTGAGCAACGGATAGCAGAAATACAAAGACTCTGGGACTAAGGGCCATATTCAGAACTTCAACCACAGTCTCCCCGACTACTGCTTACGTCCTAAAATCTCTACTTCGAGTTAAGTTGGTGTTCAGATTTAGGCTGGGATTACGATGAAAGTTTCTGACGTGACGGAAACGGACGGTGGCGGTGAACGCCAACGTAGCGGGTGAATTGCTGGTGGTACATACATCACGATCGACGGCAGATTGGAAACACTGCCGTTTTCTAATATGGCGGCGAGGCGAACAGTCACCTCTTGGGTTCGAAATGGTGTAAAACCGTAAATTTTTACCTTTTTCCAAAACGTTTCTAGCGAGAGTAAAGTGTGAACATAGCAGGTTGTGTTGTGAATATTTCATCGAAAAATGACGATTTTCAGTGGTCGCAAATCTTTTTGAAAAGTGTCACCCTCATCCGAACATTTACCCTCCACTTGATTTTTAAGTCATTCGTGATTGGCTGGCGGAAACCAACGCGACGGGAAAGCTAGACCTAGACAAGCTTTCCTCAACGTACGCCATCGGCACGTCAACGTCCGTCCGTCGTGATTAGCTTCATTGCGTTCCCATTCTTCTAGCTTCAACAACGCCACCGTCCATTTCCGTCACGTCAGAAAACGTTCTTCGTAATCCTGGCCTTACCCCTGTATTACGTCTTAGAGCCACGCTGTATACCGCTTAAAAAACATGTCAAGGAGAATCTGTATACTCTCTGCCCTCGTAATAGGGATTTTACGACATAAGAAGTGGAAGTGACAAGATGCTGAAGAAGACCCAGCCATATTCTGAATCTCAACTCAGTACTTAGCTTCACGCTGAGCAGTATTACCACCTTATCAGGGTTAATCTGTACACCAATTTGACTCGAAGTAGAGATTTTAGGTCGTAAAGAGTAGAAGCAGGACTATTTGAGATTCTGAATGTTACCTATAGGGGTTGTCGACGACGTCAAAGCAATGGGAGCCCGATTCGTGAGTGATACAACCTCATACTCATAAGAAACTTATTGTCATACAACGGTCGGTCTTGGTGGCGGTGGCGTTAAGTCCTTACCTGCTAAATTTAGGGTAGAGGGTTCGAGTCCCGCCTGACTTTGATTTTCACCACCCAGTGAATGGCGTATTGTCTTGTGTGTTTGTTTTGGTTGTAGTGTCCGAGAAAAAGGCCACATGTGCTCTTTTCGGGCTGTTGAAAATAGTAGGCAATGGCAACCAATCCTGAGGTATTTCTAACCCAGGCCTCAATCAATTTTTGCTTAGCTTATCTCTCCCGCATTTTAACGGAATTCTTGTCTTCTATGCATAGCAGTTCTTGATCCGTAAATATCAACCTGGGATTTTTTAGCAGATGATGTGTGATTGATTAATATGATGATAAGTTTATACAGCCAACGTTTTTGTATGAAATAACCCAAGTGCCGCAATTATTGCGAATTAAAAAATAGCATCCCTTCCCAATGAATAGCAATTATCACAAAATCAGATCTGGCAGTGGTAATCCACCACTGAAGATGAAGGCATCAAGTTAAATGGCTCGATCCTGCTTCCACAGTTCTCTTTCCTATCCCTTCATCAAATCTTGCGCTTTTACGCGCTTCAAATAGCAAGGAGATAAAACCGTATATTCCACGACACGAGGTTAATCGGCTTGAAATATTTAGCATGGCTGGCGTTGTTGTTGGAAGCAACTGAGCAGAATTGCAAGTCATCATATCGGCTAGAGATTTGAACGCGCTAAAGAGGGGGGGGGGGGGGGGCGGTTGACATTCTTAGGTGACTTTAACGTCTGAAAGTGGAATGAGACATTCAGAGATTTCAATGCAATTCGAATTTATGGTTCAAGCGTATGCGTTTCACAAAAATTTAATTAGGTAAGATTAGTTCTGACGCATTCTCGTCTTCCTCCATTTTCTACCAATCATTTTTTTAGGCTTTTAATTTCTTTTCGTACATTGAGGTACATATCACGTATTCTCAGGTGATCTTTTCATTTGAAAATGAATTTCCGCGGGGTCACGCCACAAGCCATTGAGTACTTCAATGCTCACGAGTTAAGTTTCATAATTAGTCTGCAGACGATTAGGAGAAGGTTAAACTGTATGGAGCTGTGTGGAAAAGAAGAAGGGGTAGAGAGAAACCCGGTGTTGACATTAGTTTGCTCATAAGGAAAGGCGCCACGAGTTCCACAGCTTTGCGTCTCATCCAGCGGACGGAGTAATGAACTATAGAAATGCTCTCCAAACGGCATCCTAGTTGAAATCATAATTTCTGGGAAATATTCCAGTTCTACATCCAATACGTATAACAGTTTTTCCCTATGCGGTTAGCTCTCTACATTATAAGAAGTGTAATGAGGTGCTCTCCTTCGCTCTGCCGGCAGGCCGTTGAGTGGAGCGTGTTGACGCAGTGCAAGTGTCACGGGGTGAGCGGTTCGTGCAGCATCAAGACGTGCTGGCGCGCTCTACCGCGCCTCCTGGACGTCGGCGAGCGCCTCAAGAGGCAGTACGCCGTCGCGACGGAGGTGGTACCCGGCAGGGGGTGGGTAGGACACCCGGACGAGTATCCAGGGGCGGCGGGCGGGGGACAGCCGCCTGTGGCCTCCTCACCCGGCCCTGGGACCACACTCAGGTGAGAGAGTACTGCATCCATTGGGAGTGGTCGAAGATCACGAAAATCATGGAATCTCTGCAGTGATAGTAGCTAAGATTTTAAGCTGCTAAAGCCCGCGTGACACGGTCTAATTTATTTTCCAATCCATTGTAAATTGGACTCTGTGCCGCTTGTCAATTAACAATTTCCCGACAATCCCAGTCCCAATATTTCGTTGATAATTTATTACCCAATATTGGATTGCAGAACTGGTTCTATTTACTGCTGGCCCAACTCCAAACAGAGGTTAGCATTGCCGTATCCTAGTGAGCAAACAAACGACATGTATCAATACTGCTTCTTCGGCATTCATTTCTGGGCAGTTTAAAGCTTAAAATGTATTTCACAGATACCTACTTATATTGACTGTAATAATAGTAATAATTTATATTTATATTCTTATTTCCATCTTTTATCTCGTATCCAATAAACCAGCGTCTCACAAAGCTCTGTGTTAATATGATGTGGTGTACTCATACGGGATGAAGCTCTCGGCATCTCTACCGGGTCAGGCCTTCTATCGTCGCCGAAGTTTCAATGAACGACTCGTTCAGCGTCCTCAGGGCTAAGGATGTCGACTCTTGCGTTTTGGCCTCCTTGCATACAGTCACTCAGCGCTCAACTGACGTCGGCGACGATACAAGCCCTGACCCAGTGGAGATTCAGCCCATACGCCGGGAAAGCACCATATGCTTTCTCATTCGGGATGTGTGAGCATTGTTGTGACCAATATTGGTGGTGTCATGCGGAACATATCGGCAATGCTTCACCCAATGTTGTGCCCAATGTGTCAATTTGTTGGCCAATAAATTGGACCGTGTCAAACGGGCTTAATCTTATTTCGCGCCAGTTATTCTAATATTGGACTAATGTGGCGGAGAAAACGATGCGTGCCTCTTTGATGATCATCATAGAATGTGCATGCGTAAGATAAAACACGTGGGCGCTGTAGCATTTTAAAACCTCTCTCAATTGTTATTCTATGGCTAATGCATAACTTTAAGGTAGTAATGTAAGAATTTAGATGCTCTAAGTACTGTAGATCCCTTAGCATGAGCCAAGTCAAGGCAAAAAGTTTATATACCCCAAATAATAATAATCCATACATCGAATTTACGATCATTATATATATATTTGGAGTGTCCTGTCAATGGAAATGTTTCCTCTTCAGGGTTGGCGTGGAGCCTTTTAGACATAATAGATTATTAACATTTATTTCTATAAATGTGGTATTATCGGGAGTGCCATAGGTCCGGCAGTTGCCTGAGGTTCAGGGAAACCTGTAAACATTTCATGAACCGTCATTATAAATAAATTAAATATCATTTTGTGAATCCTAAGCGAGTTTATATTCTACTGTATGGCCTAAGCTTAGTAACATACTACAAGGATCCATTTCTAAGAAGGTATTCAAACCTTGACTTCTTAGGATTACTTTCTGCTGCCTGCACATGGTAGAGTGTAAGAAAATTCATGACGCTTTTCCCGAGAAATGTAAAGTAATTCAGGGAGAAATCCAATTTTGCGCGGTAGAAAACGGGATAATTTGGTATCAGCTGTGGGGAATTTATGCCAGCCTGATTTGTCTTATAGATTCTTTAGTAGGAAATCACCTAATGTTTAACGTTAATGATTTCCAAATATCTTGATGATAAATTAAAGAGTTTAAGTTCCTAATTTCATTTTTTATATATTATGTACCTTGAATAGTGGAAATCTAGTTCTTTGTTACCCATTCTAACTCATGCGTGGCACAGGAGACGAGATGGAGTAGAAGACGCCAGAGCGAAAAACTAATGCAATTTTATTGATGAAAAATGGGAAAATGTAACACAATGTACATATTAGCCTTAATTATAAGATTTTATGATTCGTTTTCATTTTTTATTTTTGCATGAATGGTGTGACAAGTTTACCTTAATTTATTGAGTTCATGTCGTTATCATGTATCAGATGAGGTAGGAATGCCATTTTTCCTTCTTATACTTGAGGTCTTACTTTTCCTAGTTGGTCAATTAGAAGTTGTGCTACACTTGTGTGGTGCACGAAATGATAGGAATGAAGACTTTCGTGGAGTGAAGCTAAAGAGTCTGGCCTTCCGGGTTTTCTTCTGGTTTTCTTCCGCGTTGTTTCATCTTGGGAGACGAAAGGTCGTCCTGTCGTCACCCTAGATGAAACAACGCAGAATAAAACTAGGAAGGCCTGCCTCTCCACTAGATCCTTGTTTTTCTTGTTTGATTTTAGTCATTTTTTCCGATATGGATTTTGTTCCGCCTAACAGGAACACAGGTTAGCATCAGAATATCTCTCATCATCTCAAATTAAAAATTAATCGTTTCCTATTATTATAAGCCTCAAAAATTCGTGAAAAATATCTACGTCTACACGATACGCTGCAATCCACCGCGAGGGTGTGTGGCAGAGGCTGAAGACCACCAAGCACGCACCACCGACACGCAAACAAGCAACCACAGGGTCCCATGCAACCAGACTGCCAGTATACTCAGTATTTAAGCGATTAATACATGCATCATGCACCACAGACCACTCCAAAACACCTCCCCCACCTACCCCCCCGCCATGCCGCCCACTCTGCTCTCCCACAGTACGGGGAAAAATGCCATTTCGAATCCATCAGTACAACAATCCATCTTTCCAATCTTGCTCATCCGGCCGAATCCAGCACAATACGCCGGTGCCCCTAATTTGCGCCCAACATCTTCAGTAAAGCCATCCGATTGAAACCTCTCTAGTACATTCAATCTGTTCAATCTTCAATATATATTAATACCTTGGCAGGTGTTCTTGAAGGTCCAATATATTACCGTATTTATAGCTATTTTATGTATGTATAGGTATTTATACCAATGAGGATGTTCTTGAGGTTCCGGTTTTTTTACGCTTGAAGGTGTTCAAGAATTTATGAAAAATGTATTAATACCCATGACGGTGTTCAGATTTCTGAAGGAATGCACATGGCCATGCGTTCATGATTGTCGCCTCAACATCTCTTATCTTCCGCCTGCTTCATCAGGCTCCGTCCTCGCGGGGGCCCTGATCTGGTGGCCCTGCCGCCCCCCGGGGGCCGACGGAGGCGTCTTCTGCAGCCGGCGGCGACCGCGCCCGCCCACGACTTCAACGACCACCACCTCATCTACGTCACCAAGTCGCCCGACTTCTGCTCCAAGGACCCTCGGGTCGGAAGCCAAGGGACGGCCGGGAGGTAAGGAGACCCTAAAGCACGGGTCCTTTTAATTTATCTGCGGGCCGTTTTTGATGGGCTCGCTACCAAATCTAATTCTATTTCGAGAATCAATGATGCATTTTCTTTAACCAGTTTACGGAAGCCGCATAAAGGTTTTTCAATGTTACTGTCATTGGGGGAGGTGTTTTGATAAATTGGCAGAGGAAAAATGACTCCTGGGGGGTTATGTTTGAAACCTTCGGAATTATCTCGAATAGGTAACCAAGGAGTCACGTGGTACAAACACGAATGATTTGTAAATTTTATTTCTCTGAATCTCTCGTTACTATATCAAAAATTGTTTTCAATTGAGCTTTCCTCATCTCTCTCGACAATAGATCCCACCAATGAGAAAAAACACAAGTGTAAACAATGAATTAGTTTGTAATCAGCGGTTTTAAATCATCAAATTTGCGAGCCATTCTTGTTTATACCACGTGATTCCTTGGTTACCTATTCGAAATAATCTCGACTGTTTCAAAAACAACCCCCCTGGACCGGTGATAGCACACTTAAGTCGGAATATCTGATTGCATACACCCTTACTGCATCCGAAATAAGTTTCCACCCTACGTTTTGCCAATGCGACTCTAGTTCCAATAGATCCTCCTAAAAATTGGTTTTGGGAGTGGAATCTTCGGTAGCGTGTTAGTCTGCGCATTGTAATCCAAAGGTCCTTGGTGCGATTCCACTAATTTTTTCTCTGGCATTGGCAGTTTTTTGTAAGCAGTAATATTTAGAGCAATCAAAAGGTGAGGAAAACCTGGCGTCTTCACCTTCCTCTTTAAAGGAAATCGCCAACGTGTCTGCATTCAACTATTACGGAATGTAGGTTAGAAAAAGGTAATATTGAAACAAACAGTGGGAACAATAAATTGAGAGAATATGATATAAGACAATAAGGAACGTACATACATGTAAGTAACGTAGGCAATATAAACGCAAGGGTTAGCAATAGAAAAAGAGATTAAAGCAATCATATTAACCGTATGAATGAGAAAAGAATGGTAGCAATGGCAAGAGACGAATTCCCAACAGGACAACAATCCCTAGGGAGGCCAAAGAAAATATGAAGTGATATGAACAATTAGCATCGAAAAATGAAAATTTAATTCGACTATTAAAGATGAAAAAGAATAACTTGACGTTCGAACCAGTGTTGGCCCTTGTGAATCCGTCAAACTGCACACTTTTGGCTTTTATCCTTTCAGGATCCATTTTTTACTGTTATTTTTTTGTAGCAAATGATGCTTCTGATTGCCCTGGTCTGGGTTCAAAAAGTACCTTGAAGTAGCCGTTAATAAATAGTATTTATTCAATTCTCTGGAAATACTAGATCACCTTCGCCCAGCGAGAATTTTGTCGTCCCCTGACCTTTTCCTCGTGAATGACTCCAAATTATTTCTTCCTTCGCACGTCTCTGTGATTCCGTCACTTATTAAGACGCTTTATGTTGGTAGCGTCAGTCGAAACTTTTTTATGACAACCATTTGCTATCATCTTCGTGATAGAGATAACATCATACCTTTATCTCCATTAAGGGAATCATGGGAATGTTTATCAGCGAAAATAAGAAAAGAAAATAGACACTGAACAAGAGAAAAATAAACACAATCAACTTTGCAATTTCACTTATATTTTTTCACATTTACGAACCGAGTTTCTTCTGTTTATATGGTCTTTGGACACGCCTTGGCTCTATCAAGCTGTGTGATTTTCCACCTTGGAAACCGAAGGCACTGGGTAAGGAACTGGCCCCCTCCCCTCAAAGCTGATGTGTGAATTTCACACACGTCAGGGTAAGGAAATTCATTGTTTGTGTGTCCGAATTATACTTGGTGAGCTCACAAACTCATGTGGAACCCTATTCTTGGTTATTTTTAATGCACAAAAATACTGTATTCCACTTAATAGTATCAGAAAATTATGATACCGTCTATTTTATGCAATAAAATCATAACTTATTCAAGGAATGATCTCAGGCTTTACTATGTTGGACCTCTCCATATCTGACATGAAGAATGCACAAAGCAGATTTAATAAATTCGATCTGAATCTACGCGACCCTGCAAGCCACCACGAGGGTGTGTGGCAGGGGGTGAATATCACCAAGGATGCACTAATGAAATAATTTCTTAACGTAGTCGATTATTCTTGTTCATTTATAGCAAGATCTCAATAGTAATCTCAATAATAAAAAAATCTCAAAACACATCAAATACATAACTTTATCCATGGTAACTATCGAGAATATTTTAACTTCACTGTAGATACACGGCCACACCACATTGATTTCACATAAAAGTAAAATGAAAATTCGTAATGGACACGATCGGAAGGACGCACGCACCTTAAGATGGTATTGAGTATCGAACCCGGGTAGCACGGATTAAATCTGATTTGTGGACCTTGCGAAGTGTATTCTTCATATCCGGATTTAAGGAAGTTGACTGTACCTCACTATTTTAGCTCAAATGGTGCCTTTAAATTCAATAGTATCCAGAGAGATGTAGTGGTACAACATCTTTGAAAAAAGAAGAAAAAGTCAACTTTGTACTGCCCACAGTTTCAATTTTATTTTCGATTAATGATCTCCCATCGTTCCAATGCACCCATGCGCCGACCCTTGGACTGCACACTGATAACTTTCGAATTGAAGTCACGCTGATGGGAGTGTTCCAAAAGTTGTTTAGCTAAAAATGATATTGGATTGTGTTTCAAGAAGCAATTCCGATGCTAACTTATCCGGGTTTCGAAGTTCCGTCCTGTCTGGCCGGTGTATACTGCATTGCTGGTGTCGCACTTCACCTCATAAACTCCTGACTGACTGATAAACTCAATTGGCGCCTAGGTGTTGAAACGCGTCGGAAAATAAAATCGAAACTTTGGACATTACGAAGTTGACTTACTTCTTCATTTTTCGTATGGAGCCGTCAAATACTATCAATATTAAGGCATTCCAAAGACCATTACATATTTATTTTTAAAAAGTTTAACTTATTACGATTTCTGGAGCACCTTATACTGAACTAATTGTATTGTACGAACGAGTACGCAGCCTATTAGTGTTTTCCGAGGGTTTTGTGAAGATGGGAGCGTTGGAAATTCAAGCTGAGTGGTTTCCTGGGAATAAAACCTTCCTGGAAAATAACATGCGGCGAAGTGAAATAACTGATTCAAATGATGAATGTGTGACTTTCGCGCGCCGTATAGGGCACGAGTTGAAATCGCCTCTTGCCAGTTCAATGGACCTATGGGCTGATTACATGGGCGTGTGTGGTGCGAACATTCCTGCTGAGGATTTAGTCCCATGATCGCCCTTTTACAACCCATGACCTTTCGCCTATGTTCCGAGAAGGGAAGCGTGAGTTCTTGGCTTTCGGAACGACGAAACACTAAAATGGAAGATTACTTTGTTTCAAATTGTCTCAATTCGAAACTTCATCGAAGAGATAGTAAGAAAAAGGCAATCGAGAAGGCAAAGTTACATCCTCTTCTCATTGGATAAAAATAATTTTCCAAAGTACTCTGAATGCTTCTTTGAAAATCTATATCCATAAAGTGCCTTGTGTCTAAGTCATCATACTAAGTCTAAAAAGTTATACAGGCATTTTATAATCCTTTTCGTATTGTACTGGCCGTCACTCATTACCATCCATCTGAAATGTCCGAAGACCGGAATATCCAAATGGCAATTAAAGTAAGGAAAACAATGTCTATGAAACTGGTTAATGAGATAAGATTAGAAGCTCACCTTAATTCATCTACCATCCATCTAGTTGAATGAAGGGTTGGAGTTAAATGCAATTACCCCGGTGTATTTCAGCATGGAACTATCTCCGGTAGTTTGATTCCGTAAGTGTGATTGTTCTGGATTATTGAAAAGTTTATGAATTTCACACTTTTTTCCTTAAAATAATTTGATTGCAATCAAATAGATTAAATTGAAGAGTCATTGAAAGTGTAGTGTAAATATCTTCTCAGATCTCTCGCTCAATCAGTAACGAGACAAATGCAGGTGACAAAGAACTGCCTTACCTAACCCTTATGTGAGACTTTAACTCACTTAGTACCTTGTGAGATTTACCTTTACCAATCACACAGGCCTTAACGTTGAATTCTGTGTTGGCTGTTGAAGATTAAGCATCTTAGGCTTGTTCACTGCTGTTGTGTGGAGCTCTGGGGCATGACCAGAATAGCTGTGGGACGTAAATTTCAGGGAAGAGAATGAGAGACCATTAGGATTTGAGCCTTGAGAAAAATGAATGTAGGAGAGCATGATAGGCAGAGGGTGACTTATGATTGTAAAAGTGGGTGAAGGGAAAGGTTGAAAAGAATAGGTCCGTAGGGAATTGGGAGGAGGAAGAGCTGAAGTGAGGAGCAATTAATTAAAAATGATGTTATGATTATGGCCGTTGTAGAAGTTAAATTACTGGATAAGATAAGAGAGGAAAAAGAGGAAAGAAATCTACATCTGCATTATAGCCTGCAAGCCACCATAAAGGTGTGTGGCAGGGTGTAAATTCGCTCCAAAAATGCATTGCATATGGTGCAAAAACAGGATTAGCAATTCTAGTCTCTACTTAAAAATTTTTTTTTCATGGGATCCTTCTGGACACCCCCACCTAAAATCCTCGCGATTCGATTTTCTGCGCGTCAAAACTTCGTAGGAAATCGCAGGTGGCCCAGGGAAAGGAACTGGCCCCCCCTACCCTGAATGTGTGAATTTCACATTCCATTGGCTTAGTACGGGGTGAGCTCTGCCCTCACCTATTAAAAACGAACCTTCGGGTTGAACACAACTGTTTTTTTAAATAAGCAATTTAAAAGAAGATAAAAATAGCAAAGCAGCGATAGAAATTGTGCATTTCACATGAATTGAAGAGAGGTAGGGTGCATGTTTGAACCGATTTGAGAGATAGCGCATTAAATGTAAAGTTTAGAAGAAGAAACAGAAAAATGTCGTACAAGCAAATTTACCATATCGGTGGAGTACAGCAAATATATATCCGTATGGATTTTCTCACGTGATAAAACGCGTCTTATGATTCGGTCTAGAGTGGGACACACGTGGGAAAAATCCAGCGTCACGAAAGCATGTTTCCATTTGACCCAACCAACACATTCGAAGAACGAACGAACACACTTGCATGATAAGGTTAATTGCACACCTATTGGTTTTCCTTTCGATTCGGTACCACGGTGCGTCAGGGTAAAAAAATACAAGCAACAAGAATATGCTCCACAAGGGGGGAGGAACCCTTAATCTTGAGTTTCCACGACAGACGCTAGAGGAGGACGTGCTAATACTTTTTCCACAAAACACTAATCCACACCATTGGAAGAGGCATAGCATAGATGTTTCTTTCGTGCTCATGAATTATCACGGTGAAACAGAGGAGAAAAGCGAGAGAAATAAATGAAAGCAAAAGGAGGAGGTCTTAATGCATTCCTTCACAGTGAAAACGGTCGTAATAAAAGGAATGCCCCCCAAAACCGACACCATCCACCCCTTCAACATTCTTTCACGGCCTTTGGAGAGGAAAGGGAGAGGGAGGCACTGTCTAATATTCGCTAATCAAATTGACACCCCTCTTGGATGGACGTATATTACCCTTTTAATGTCCCTTCCGTCCCAACAACAGTCAGTGTGACCTCAGGGTCGGAATGTTCAGGTACAACTACCATGAAGGTATATGGAGGTAATGTGGGAAACGCATAAAACTCCGAGGCGTTGTGGGCGGACGTTTAAAACGCTTTTAGAAGTCGTCCCTAGAACCCGTAAATTATAACCTCTCTCCCCATTCATTTCCCCCTTCGCCCTATACCGTTGTTTATTGTTGCCGGCGAAGCTCTATTCCTTGCAGGCTTGGTGGGTGGTAACGAAAGCGCAACTACTGCCTTGAGGTGGGCTTCTCCGAGGAGTACTTCTCTAAAAGAAGAGGAAACAGAAGCGGAGACACCAGACGGAAAATGAAGAAGCTTTGACGCAATGCATCCGACTTTTATCGAACTGATCCTTCTCTACATTCCAGCAGCAGCCAATCGATATTTTAAGCAGGTTTAAAGGTGCGTGTACACTTAGAAGTTGACTATTATGACAGCTTGGCATATCATTATAGCTACTTCTCGCTAATATCATTAAGGTTAAATTTAGACAGATGCATAGTGAGACAGAGATGTTCAAACATTCACTTTTCCGTGCACAATTAGTGACAGTAATAAATGACATATAATTACAGGCACAACTACGTGAAGATATATGGAGTACATAAATAAGTTACATAGAACAGGTTAGAATAAGTTTCAAAGAACAAGTCGTAAAGGACGTGAAACAGAGGAGTTACGTTAATATGAAGAGGTTGGCCGATAGAAGAATCTAGTGGAGGGCGCCGTCAAACCAATTCTAGGATTGATGACCCTTGATGATGATGATGATGAATAAATGGCAGCTTAGATACTTAGGAAAATTAGGATATATATTCCATTTAGTTGTAGAAGAGTACACTTTAATGATTTTTTAACATTTTCAAATTTTAACATTGCTAACTTGGGCATGCTTTCGGAAATACAAATCCATTGATTAATGTAGGTTTAGATATTCCTGACTAAAGGCTATCACATTACTTTCTATGCACTAGCAAATTAGTTACACTTCTCATGAATGCATATCTAAAATTATCCACACAGTATTAGTTTTATGCGTATAAGTTTTACGTACGTGTTGCATGCATGACCTAGTATTTTGCGTTCCCACATGCTAGTAAATGCTAATTCAACTCTCTCTGATTTAAGATGCATACCTGATAAAGAATCACACCCTGTCCCACACCCTTGTGGTGGCATACAGGGTATTATGTAGACTTAGATGTCGATGATGGTTCCCGTGTCCTGTATGAAGCGAATCCTTCAACGATTAATACCCGTTCGAGAATAAGGATCCATAAGATTCACAAAATCAAAGTGCCGAGGATAACTGTTTTTTACTCATGTTTTCTAGGAGATTGGAACTGAAGAAACACCCGGGAAATAAAAGCCTTACAGGTTGAAAAACATTGTCTAGCCGAAATCGAGCTAAATATTCCTTCGTCTTAAAATGAGGTATTTCGTCATTAAAAATGGGGTTATAACTATTAAAGGAAAAAAAGTATCACCTTTTTTATGTTTTCAGGCAAAAATTATTAATTTACGTTACGCAATTCACTATTTGTCAGGAAAACTTTTCCCATGAGTGAGCTTCCGACGTTAATCGCTCACTTAAGAATTTTCTGGCATACCATCCCACAGTACACCCGTTACGAATGGATATACAAATGCCTGGATGAATTTTGCAGAAATTGGAAAGAAATAATCTTAAAGCTTTAAAAAAACATATGAAAGGAATGGGCGGAGACTGATGAGATTCAGATGAGAAAGAGAGAACATATTGATGAATAAATAAACGGATGGATGAAATAAACGGAAGGGAGAGCTCGGTGGTCGAGAGTGCATCAATCGGAAATTATAAAGAAGCCTAAAACATTTGATTAAGAGGAATAAGAATCAATGCGCATGTGAAAGTAAGACAGAAATTACACGAAGCACGCTTCAGTAAATGTTTACTTCATGGATGGAAAAAGCGGTGGAGTAGAATTCGTTATCGCTCTAAGTTATGGTCGCCAGTAGAGATACTCATTTTGCAAATATGTTACACGTAGCCATTCATACCTCAATGAAATAAGGTGATCGTATTGAAATGTTTTTTTTTTCTTTTTTAAATGAAAAACAATGGGGGCATTTAATCGGAACCGAAATTGCAATTTTGTGCAGGAAATCTTTAGATGGAAACGAAAAATGAATTTTAGTGAGAAAATTAATCTTCTAACCAGAGTCATTCATTCATAAATCAAAAATTAAAATAAGCAAAAGGTGACGCCCACCGAAGAAGCTGTTTTTAGACTTACTTCATCATCCACCTCCGTCCTTGACTCTTTTTAGGGAAAGGGAAGGGAGTGGAGGGGGGGGGGGGGTGTAAGAAGGTCTGCTCGCACAGATCCTGTCGCAACAATTTCCATTGGCAGAGTCAGCTGTGTCTCCCCCATTGTGACAAGGATAAGTAGCTTTGCGGGCTCAGTTGTGATTGGACGAAGTGGATGACGTATAAAGTCGCATGCCCGTTCACTTTTCCGAAAGGGTTAAAAACATCAATTTTTCGCCGCTTATAATTCGAGAACTAGTTGACGGATCGAAAAACAGAAAAATGCGGGTCCTTTAATTTCACAAACTTTATTAATTTTATATTAAAAAAACAATGGAAAATGACCCCATTCTAAACATGAAGAACGATTGTCCCATCATTCGTCCTTGGGGGACTCTTTCTTCTACATACATACCTACTCCTTTGCATTGTTTGAACTGGAGCGGTTGTTATTATCTTTTAGTTTTTCTTTGAATTTGCAATTAACATTGGTGTATACTTCTCGTGATTTTTGCCTATAGTTCTTGAATTGATCTCTCCTAAAATTCCTTTTTTCTAGCAGTTCTAATTTGCAAATATGAATACTTCTGACAAGTTTCATCTTCTCCTCACCTTGAGTTCGGTGGACCCCATTTCAGGCCAACTATTCGGAAGAATTATTTTCCTTATCCGTACTGCACGGGCAAATAGCATAACTCTTTTTTCGCCAAGAATATTCATTGCCTACCATTTCTTCTCTGCCACCACAACAGTTCATTGGTCTCCCTAGAATCTGTATCTCTGGATATATCTGGATGGGACTTGAGCTTTCTGTTTTCTTAACGGAAAATGCCCGATCCTTAGAAAAAGATTATTTCTTTTCTTGCCTTTTTTTAGTAGCGGTCTCGCTGTTGTTCACGTGGAGGTTCGTGTCAGGCCAACCCCCTTACAGTTGGTATCCCTGTCCCGGTATTTGCTGACCATGGGTTCTCACGGGCAACAGTATTTCCTGTTCCTCCGTCCCTCTTCCGCCACGCCTGCACGAACGGCGCTGCCTCTCTCAGTTGGCTGCCACACGCACGCCCTCTTTCAACTGTTGTCGGCCAGTGTTTGTCCACTTAGCCCACCTCTCTTACGCGCCAATTCATTTGAGTCTTTTAGCGTCCAGGTGACAATTGAGGTAGGAGGCGCGTTGCTGGTGGGAGGGTGAAGAGGGGACTATGAGAAGGCAACGGAACTCTACCTTGATCCCCTTAAAGTACAAATACCTCCAAGTTTTTCGTAAGGACTTTTCTTCCAGAAGTGAGTCAGTGAAATGCTTCTTAGACTCGGCATCATCATCACTGGCCATCAATCTTAAGACTAGTATTACTGCCTTTGTGGTGTTTTTTTAAAGGTTCTATTCACTCAATTTTTCCTCCACGACTTTCTTCATGAGACCATCATTATATTCAAGGTGTACCCTGTTAAGACTCTCTTCATTCATGTAAGAATTTTCACGCCATTTATTTTCCTCCAACTATTCTTCATCAATGCTCGGTCTATCCAGGGTTGGGTGGAAGAAGGGACAATTAATATGAAGCTCGCTCCTAGTTAAGATAGTTTATTGCTATCCATTTGATTTTCCTTAAAACCTAATCCTGAATAGGTACTCTCTGTATTGCTTTTCTGCGGATACTATTGTTTCCAATCAAATGAAAACGCATTATCTGGGAGAGCGTTCTAATGCAGTACTACCTAAATTCCTGGGTCGTAATGTTAGAAAAAATTGATCGACTGAGTGACAAATGAAGAGTAGGAGAGAAGAGATGCCTACTGAAAACCTTAAAAGAAGACGGGACAACTTAATAGGTCACATCTTAAGACACGATGGCCTGATAAAGACAATCGTCGAGGGAAAAGTGAACGGGAAGAATGGAAAAGGCAGGCCTCGTATGAGGTATATGGAGCAAGTTGTGAAGGATGTAAAAGAGAGGAATTACGTTGATATGAAGAGGTTGGCCGATAGAAGAATCGAGTGGAAGGTTGCGTCAAACCAATCCTAGGATTGTTGACCCATGATGATGAATGCATAATCCACTATTCGTCGTCCTGCAGCCTCTCATATATTCAGACCTGCATTTCACCTACCCCGCCACGAAATGGCATAAGCCCGGGCATTAGCAACGACTACTTCCGTTCGGATAGAAGAGTTTCCACGGTTTCATGACCTGACGTCTAGCATAGCTACTCGTTTCTCGCCAGGTGCGTTCGCTTCACCAAAAAACTGTAGGGATCGCTGGCATTCCAGTGAGTATCATCTTCATACGCGCTGGCCTTCTTGAAGACGGCCAAAGCCAGGGGAGCTCCTTCTCTTTGTTCTGAAGACGCTGACTGGAGCTGCAGCGAAACGTTTCCTGATAAACCTAACACTCGCGGTGAGAACCTGGTAGTCATGCGGATGCTAAGAATCATAGAATTTTGGACTTCTGAGTATAATGAATATGCATCAAATTCTGCCTCCACCGCAGTTTGTACAAAAAACCAAGTAACTGTGATAAAATCTGGACCCTGCTGTGAAGAGACAAGAATAAGGAAAGGAGCGCGACAAGGCTGTGCACTGCCTCCCGTAATTTTTAATGTTTACATCGAGAGAGCCATCAATGAAATCAGAGAGAAGACTTCTGGAGTGAATATGCACGTAGAAAAAATTAACATCCTGTGATTTGCTAATGACACAGCTCTCATAGCAGAGGCAGAGAGGGATCTGAATAAGATTTTAATAACCATACTAAGGATAATGGCCAGATATCAGCTGAAGGACAGTAAGATGAAGACTAAGATATTGGTGTGCAGCAAGAGAGATGAGGCCAAAACCAATGTCAAACTAGGAAAATAAAAACTGGATGAGGTGAAAGAGTTCTGCTACCTGGTAAGCCGAGTAACCAACGATGGACGAAGCAAGAAAGAGATCAGCAGAATAGTCCAGGCAAAGAGGGCATTCTATTAAAAGTGGAAAATACTTACCGCTGGAAATACAAGCGTAGAAGTAAAGAAACAATCCATCAGAACATACATCTGGAGCGTGTTTCTTTACGGCAGTGAGGCATGGACGTTGACAGCAGCGGAGAAGAAAAGGGTGGAAGCATTCGAAATATGGTGCTACAGAAGAATGTTTAAGATTAAATGAGTTGACCGAGTAAGTAACGAAGGAGTCCGAAAATGAGTCGGAGAAAAGAGGAGTCTGCTGAAAACTCTAAAAAGAGGAAGGGACAATTTCAATCGGCCATATCTTAAGACAAGATGGGCTGCTGGAGACAATCGTCGAAGGAAAAGTGAACGGGAAGAAAGGAATTGGCAGGCCTCGTATGAGTAGTATGGAACCAGTTGTGAAGGATGTGAAAGAAAAGAATGACGTTAATATGAAGACGTTGGTTGATAGAAGAATCAAGTGGAAGGCTGCGTCAAACCAATCCTAGGATTGTTGAGCGATGAATAATGGCCGCTGCAGGATTCAACTCAAGAGGTTGGCCATGTAGGAGAGACTGGGTTGGCAGGGAGGTTAAAGTATTGGATTTCTATTCCAAGAGCACCGGTTCGATCCTGGCGGTTGTACAAATGCTTTTCATTAGAATGTCGGTATCTATCATAGTGCTTTGTGGAGAGCACTTGAATTTCAAAAAATCCGTCCGTTGGATGTACACACTTTAAGCTACGGGTACACGGTCACCTTTCGTTACGAAAGGGCAATGACGATTCTCTACGCCCTCTCCCGATTCCCAGAAATATTCCTACATGTAGAAATTACCTGTCATTCTAAAAGTCTCAAATGACTACAGCTGTCGGTCATAACTCTTGAATTAATATTTTTTACTCTGTCTGGTTGATGAACTCGGTCTGGTTCAGCTAGAGTTAAAGCCAACGACCTTTGAAATTCTCACATCAGAGTAAGGGGTTAGTTCCTTTTCTTGTGCCGCCTGGTCCGAAAATATATTGACGGTAGCTTGGATTGGGTGAATCCGAAGAGGCCTCTTCTGGAGTTAAATCCTGGACGTCCGGTCAGTAGCTCGACGCTCTTCCCACTGGGACACCATATCTTTTTATGATGCTGCATAGAATTCCCTGGTTTGTTAGAAAAATCTGTTGTTGTCAAATTGGTAATTACGGAGATTAATGTTTTTCTTCGAAAGGAAACAGATTTGGGATATTTGACGAGGAGGGAATTTTGGGCCAATGACTCAGTACTTCCCTTTTTTCACCTCATATTTCCACCTAATCCATCATTCACAGTCTGTTTTTCTGCCATCGAATGGACTTCTTATCATTAATCCTTTAAGCTACTGGAATTTTCGGACTCTATTAGAGATTTTGTGAGAAAATAATAAATCGAGTATGTTATTTTATTGTTCACTTGAATCTCCGGAAATGGAAGAACGATATAAATGCAATTATGAATTCGACCCTATCTGTTTAGATTTGTGTGTCTCAGGACACTAGGACATGATATCGGCTAATGAATGACCTTTTGACTTCAATTGTTTTATACATCTCCCTCCATGTTTGGTGGTTGGCATAATGTATTTGCACAAGAGTTGATCAGTGTCTTTCAAGAAATGTTTTAGTTTGAAGTTTGTGGCTGCATTGAACGTGAAATGTGTACATATATTAGATATTAATTCCCAAATCGACATGGGAGCGTGCAAACAGCTTGCTTATGTCGAACTGAATGTTTTTCAGATACGCTGTACACTAATATACTAACATTATGCTTGCCTATCCTGGTGCAATGTTGCCTAAAATCTTTAAATGGCAGTTGATGCGTAGAATGGCCTTTTTAAAACTATGTGTGAAACTATTTTAAAACTATTTATCTTTCTATTTTTGTTTTTCTAATTAAATCGAGCATTATACGCGGGATTTCTTAATATTTCTTTAATAATCAAAGAGGTAAACTTTTTTATTTAAAAGGTTTAGTATAAATTACATCCTCGCTCTGATAGCGATTCCCAGCTGAGTTCTTTGATTGATAAGCTTTACGTACTGACACTATTATTGTAACAACCTTTTACAAATCTCTCTAAAATCCTCTGTACACTATCTAGTTCCATTATCAAACCTGCCTCGTATGGATTCCATACTCAAGCGTAGTCTTATAAATGAGACCTGATGAAAGATAAGAAACTTATTTCTTTTAAATACTCATTTGGTATGAGCCATTTTTAAGAATCCCAAATGATGGTTTGCTAGACCAATTATATCTCAGATATGTTTCTCTTTGTCATGCCCTCAGGGAAGGTGACGCTGACGTATTTCATTCTTCGCACGCTAGAAGGTTGTAGCTCAAGTTAGCGTACGTTACTGCATGTAAACGAGTCATCTGCTGACGAGACTCTCTGATTTGGAAAGACACTAAAAGTACATTGTTTCAGTATTAGGTGAGACCATGAGGAGTACTTTCCAAGGTTGAGGTAACCAGTACATTTGGCGGAGAGTAGGTACTCACAACCCACTGGGTCTCATTTGCAGCATTATATATATATATGAAATATAAAAATGTGCTGAATATAAGATATATACAAGATATATTTTAATATTGTAATTCAATTGATAATAAATTAAATATGTTAAAAATCAAAATGAATGCATGCGATACTAACATAATGAGCATCGACATAAAGAAAGTAAAAGATATTTCCGTATAGGTATATGATGCTAGAGAAGGTTTTTGGCGTAGCTACCTCTTTTCCGAAAGTTAATCACTACGCATCTTCGATTTCAACGCAACCTACCAGTAGTACACCAATTACTAACAGCATCGTAGTTAATAGATCCTTCCTTCTTCTTTGTTACTATTTTCAGTGTTAGCTTTTGGTTCATAGGCAACAAAAGCAGAGTTTATTCCACGTAACCACGGCATTTTGATACTTAATGCGAAAAGTGAATAGAAGTGGACCCATCACGCCTCCTTGAGGTACACCCCACGTAGCTTCATCGGTGCTAACACCTTTAAAACCATCCTTATTTTAGTGGTCGCTTAAAAACTCTTCAACCTAGATTACAAGTTTTTAATGTAGCTCATGAGATATCTACTTCGCCAGTGACTTAAAATGGGATATCGTACTGAATTAGTTTCCGTGAAGAAATGCTGCCTTTATTTGAGCGTAACCTTCACCAAAACCTAAAGCTCTTGTCTTCACATCCAGTCGGCCTCGTTTCGAATGCCAGCAGTTGCAAAGATTTTTCATTGGGAAACTGTTAACTTCTTGGATGCTATGTAGAGGAAACTTCAAGTTCAATACTCCGTTTGCCAGATGGAAATGCTGACACTGTTTTGTCCTGAGATGTCAAGTGGAAAGAGAAGGAGGAGCATGACATCCCCCGCCCATTTCCCGTGGATGGAACGTGGAGAGATGATGGCGGCGCCCGGCGCCATCTTGGCCACGAAAGGACCAATCACTGGCCGCGGTGATGTCAAGTGGTCGCGCACACTAAAGAATGAAACGAATGGGTGTTTGAACAAGCCGGACAGCTTCCTTTATATCTTTCTTTCTTATGGAAAGGGATGTTTTTGTGCTTGCTCGTCGTGCGCGAGTATTTATTGATTGAACACATTCTTAGGCGATGGCTGAGAATTCATTCACACGCGGGACGCTCTTCTTTTATTTTCGTTTATTTCTTGTTTTTATTTCACGTATCGGTTGTATGTAAATGGTGTTGAGGGTGAGTCAACGGAAGAAATGAAAGGTTCGTGGTGTGTATATGCTGCCGTCTGTGGGTGGGCAAAGGGGTGAATGGTTGGGGAATGGGCCATTAGCGCCCAGGTGTGAAAGAATTCGTTTATTACCGACACTCCAGCCCTACTCCCACCTCATTCGTTTTCTCAGGAGAAATTCGAAGGAGATAGTTCCTCGACTGTACGCATTCTATCTATTCTTTGTAGAGATATGTTCCAATGGGCGTCTTGCGTCCTAGTCCAATTCTGAAATTAATTATTTCGATGTGCCATGTGGAATTATGTATTTTTGGTTTTGGAAAAGGTCATCTCGTACCTTTCCAGAAAGAGGGAAGGTTTCTATCCCTTCTGGTTTGAAAGGAAAGATATATTATCAATATAAGGTTGGAGTCTGATACTTTAGAGAGCTCTGATCTTGAGAGATTCACATTAACGCATTGCTACTTGTGGATCAATTATTGTTTGGGAATTAAAAATTTGGCAGGCTTTAAAACGAGGTTGAGTTGTGCCACCAAGATTTATTTTACGCTTTGCGACCCGTTCCTTCATGTTTTGTCGTTTATTTATGTTTCGCTTGAAAAACTATCTGGAGAAGCGCCTTTTCCCATATCCTGTACCGGCGTTTCGCTCGTCTGTTCATTTTTTCAATCCTATATTTTTTCAGAAGTTCTTTTTTAAGCAATTAGCAAAATTTAAATCAAATTAACGAGGTCGATAAATGGATTCAATCTATTTTAATTTAAATATATATTTTCTCTGCAGAAAACGTTTCTCATCAATCAATACCGGCCTTGTGGCGGTATTGATTGATGCTGCCTTACCTGCCATTCCTGGTGTCGTGGGTTCGAGTCCCGCCTGGGTCGGATTATCTCCACCCAGGGCATGGCTGTTTGTGTTACCTATCTAAATAAACGACTACTGGTAAAGAAATGCCATATCTTAGATATACATCTATTTAAAGAATATTTCACTTGAATCCAACTCTAATTACTTCTTCAAAAACGGATTGATTGATTTGATGGATTTTTTTAGGTTGTGTTTATTCTCAATAGTAGTTTTTGTTGACACTTCGAAAATCAGCTGCTTTATTTTGAAAGATATGAGACCTTTCCACAAACTCTTTACCTGATTCGAGTGATAATTGCTAGGTTTTTGCTACGTTTGCTCTAAATTAAAAACTGATGATAGATGCTTAAATTGCTTAGGTAAAAGAGTTAAACAGATGATATACGGGAAATATTTCTCAATTTTTTTAAAGGGGTATAACCGGATTAAGTTCCTTTTTCGAAGGTCTCATAAAAACAGTCGGACGGTGATGAGAGGCTGCATTTTGTGGAAGCGTTCCAAAACATCATCCGAATACCGTCATTATCGAGAAACGATTACCTTGGGAGCACCATGACAAATTATTAAGTGCTGGAAGATTGGCTTTTCTCTTCTGTCATTTGAAACTTTTACCCCGTAATAATTAGGGGAAATTTTTCCGAAGCTCTGATTTCGACGTGATACGGTCTGTCTCTTGATGCGTCAATTATAGCTCCGAAGCTGTTGTGGCGAGGAGACAGAAAATTCCTCTGACCCGACTCGACGATATACTTTCCTTGGCATGCAATCCGTATACAAATTCCGGCCAAGCCATCTGGTGCTTTGCTCTAAATATATCAAAAGTGAGGTGGGCAGTTTGTTACAAAATGAGAAGAGATCGTGCCGTAAAGACTGCTAGTAACAATGCAATTTGCGTTTCTCTAGGACTAACCGGGTTTAAGATGGCGGTGTAGTCTAGCGGAATAATTTGGACGACTGATTCCAATTATTCTGTCATAGCAAACAGACACAAAAACAAACACACCCACCCCTTATGCCTTTTTACGTACATATATAGGTAGTTTAGTTAGGAAGTAGAATACGTTTTACCTTTCAGGCTAGTACTTCTGCTAGCCACGGCCCTAAGCCGAGCGTTACGATTTCATTCAAAGTTTAAAATTACCATATAATTTCAGTGTAAAACTTTTTCCGTGTAAAAGTGTCCGAGTTCGAATCCCGCCAGTGGTAGAATATATATTTCATTGGTAAAACGTTCCCTACTTTTGTGCTTTGTGGACTTCTAGCTCAGTACTCCGTCCTTCAGATGGGACGTTAAACCGTGGTCTCCTAGGCGTCTATCGTAAAGAGCAGGCTCATGCCGACGCCGGGTTTCTCTCCACCCAGCTTTAAACATACTTGGATATATCCTTATACCTTTCCTCCTGTTCTGAAGTAAGTAACTACGGGTGCAGACATGAAAACCTCATATAAATAGATTCCTTGCGTTCCCATGAAATAATAAGATGAAGAATCTTTGTCCTTGATTCATTTTAATCACATTTTTATTTCACTTTACGGGTTTGAATTTGGAATAAAGGACAACGGAATTTTTTTCAACAAATTTTTTTCCATGAATTTTCTCAACAATTTTCAAATCAACAAATTTTGACTACATCTACATCTGCGTAATACTCTGCGAGCCACCACGAGGATGTGTGGCAGGGGGTGAAGATCTCCAAACATGCACTAATGACATTCAACTAGGCTAGTGCATGAGACATGCTATATAACAGGGTCACAAACATGTAGATGGTTAGTATCTACATAATAAGTAAGGGATTATTGGTTGTAATTACATACATCATGAACTACAGATTACTTACTCTGACTATATTTCACCTACCTATCCCTTCGCTACGCTGCCTATTGTTCTCTCTCATGGTACGCGGGAAAAATGACATTTTAAATCTATCGGTACGACAATCTATCTCTATAGTCTTGTTAATCTGATCAAACCTAGGAAAATATGCAGGGGTTCTTCTATATATGTATCTAACGCCATCTGTGAACAAATCGGTTTCGAATTTACCTAAAAGGTTGACCCTAAAATTTAACCTGCGTTCTGTTAGTAATTCCCATCCTAGTTCTTCTATTAAACTAGTGAAGTGTTGGAGAAGAGAAAAAATAACGATGCAATTCCACAAAACTTTATTTTGACACGACCATGTGCACGTAAGGCTGATGCAGTGTTTGTATACTCACCTGATGATGCTGCGCCGCAGCGAAACCATGGTCGTGTCAAAATAAAGTTTTGTGGAATTGCATCGTTATTTTTTCTCTTCTCCATTATGGAAAAATTCCACCAAGTTACCCCGGAAACAGTTTCTTTTAGTGAAGTGTTAGAAAAGGTAAATACATTGCTTACAGTAAAGATCCTTTGGTCATATTATACCCATTTTTGAAAAGCCAGGAAACAGAATTACACGCTATAAACATGTCGATAAGAAGCTAGGAGGATGAGGTGCCGTTTCGAAAATGATCGTGTACTCTTTCATACTGCGCCCGCTGCCCCAAGGCAAATCTCCTCTACGTTAAAGAATCGAATCTAGATCGCATCTCCTGAAACATATGTAATTGAGCGATGCGCACCAGTCCCTTCAAACGCTATGCTATTAGGAAATGAGAATGCGCTGTTGGGACAGGGGTGTTATTTCTGATTGGTTAGGCAACACGAACGGCCAAGTCAGGCGCCCAACTGTACCAATTTGGAGCGTGTATCAGAAAAGTGCGTGATAACTGAGCATTAGCACCCGAGCGCGTTGGAAAAATTCCCAAGACGCAAGAATCGAAACGCCTATTCCATACTAAGATATTTTAAACCTTTAAATGATGATTTCCTGTTCCATTGGCCCACTACAACGGCTATCAAGATTTTCTATGTGTAACGACTAAGCTGAAGACTCCCAGAGTCACCTACACACTTCAGTCATTTTGATATGAGACTGCGACGCAAAATATATTTACATATATGTAAGGTTTATAGTCACAATGAACGACCTGTTCCAAGAGCAAGTACGTATATTTCACCAAAAACGTACTCGGGAATTTTATTTAATTTTACCAGATATGCAATCAAAAATGAGGATATAAAAATCTATGGCGTTCAATCCAACATCAGGCTCTGTAGCAAATAAGATTCAGTTCAACTGAGAATGTTTCAAGTAGTGAATTATCTGCATCATACACGCAAAGAGAATGAATACATGCGATAGGCTTAAAATATTTACAGACATTATTTTTAGTGCATGAAATTAAAATCAGCATAGCATGTTTCTCATGTTTTATCTATTGTAAATCACATGTAAATTTATCAGTTAGCATGTGATTTCACATTCGCATTGTACAGCATATTAAGTTTCTCAAAAAGGAGGTATTTCGATCAAACTACAAACCAAATGAAAACTATTCACCTACATTTAGTTTTCAAAGTCAGTTTGTTATGCGTGTTCCGTGAGGTCCAAATTCATACCTCTGCTGATAGCTACATCTTGTATTTGTTATTGCGTATTATCGCCATTATTTGTTATTGCATATTATCTAAGTGTCGTGACTGGCAGAAATGTTTGGACAGTTTGTCTCAGAATACAAGGATACAGATATCGACTACATCAAGGAGGTGGGAGTTTGCAGTGAACGGTAGCTAGTTTAAAAAGGTGTTGTACTCTCTTGGTCCTGAATATGGGAAGGTGGCCTTTAGCTTACTTTAGCTTACCGTAGGTGCTTTATGAGGAGAATTATGCAAATACGATGGTGGTGAAGGGGATCGGGTTGGTGTGGTGGCTAGAGTACTGGCCTCCCATCCCGAGGGCCCGGGTTCGATTCCCGGCAGTGGTGGATTTTTCAGTGGAAAACCGGTCCCCACTTGAGTGCCTAGTGGAGGGCATTTCAAGTACAGTACTCCGTCCGTCGGATGGGACGTTAAGCCGTGGTCCCCTTGGCGCCTTTCGTTACGAGCAGGCTAATGCCGACGCCGGGTTTCTCTCCACCCTTCCTCCGTTCCCTAAAAACTCCTACCATTATCCTATTACCCACCTATCCTATATGGCGCAAATGACCTCAGCTGTCGGTCGCCTCCCCTAAATAACCAACCAACCTTGGTCCTGAATATTCTTGCGTGGTATTCATGTAAACCGTCAAAACGGGAGAATACCCTATGTGTTACATTTTCTGTCATTTTTATATCAATCAGATCTTCATCGACGATTCGTGATGGAAAAGGAAGACGCTGTATTTTACGCCTGTCTCTTATTTTCGCCCTGGTTGTTTGACTCATCGTCTTCAAACCTTAAGCAATAGCTTTTAGGCAAAATGTTCTGTGAAACTTTTCCTTTTCCATGCGGCAAGGTTATGGTAATACAGCATCTCGGAAGCTCGGAAAGGGTTTGAACGGGAGTAATTTGAATGGTAATGAAAGTGAGGATAAGCGAGGGAATAAAATACGAGCGGAAAGGCATGATGAAAAGAATCTCGACAGAGACATGACAGTTGATACGCCTGTGGGAGGGATTATTTCTTCCCCGCCCCGAGACGTCAAGCTCCGCCGCTACTGACCGCATGCTGAAGATGTTATTAAAGTTTGATTCCGTCCGTTATATTGCAGGCGTCGTTCGCTCACTCATTGTCAGTTCTGGTATTCCGTTTCACAAATACCTTTTATCTCAAAGACTGACTAGTTTAAAAATATGTATTTATATATTCTTTAAATGTTCTGATTTGCACACTCCGAAATGAATAGAACCCACTTCAAACCTAGTCTTCTTATCTCTTGAGAATACGATTTTTGTTTCCCTTCAACTCATACTTTGGGGCCGTCCATATGTTACCTAACGATTAAGGGGTGGAGAGTATTCTGGCCAACTGTTACAACTCACTATCGACAGGAAGGAGGCGGGGTCCTGCCTTCATATTACGTTGGGAGAAAAATACATTATAAATTCATTTCTTGTTCTAATAATAAAAATGATATTGAACTTAATAATGGGGGAGTTTACTCGGAACCGAAATCGCAATTTTGTGCACGAAATCGTTAGATGGAAACGGAAAATGAATTTTAGTGAAAAAATTAATCTTCTAACGCGAGCCATTCACTCATAAATCAAAAATTAAAATAAGCAAAAGGTGATGCCCACCGAAAAATCTGCTTTGATACCATTGACGTCATTTTCCTCCCGTCCTTGACTGCTTTCAGGTGAAAGGAAGGGAGTGGAGGGGGGTTCTCGGAAGGTCTGCTCTCACAGATCCTGTCGCAACAGCTTCCATTGGCAGAGTCAGCTGTGTCTCTCCCATTGAGATGAGGCGAAGTAGCTTGGGCTCAGTTGTGATTGGACGAAGGCGATATACGTCAGAGGTTGCACCACACCCACCCGAAAGGGTTTAAAACATCAGTTTTTCGCCGCTTATTATTCGAGAAATAATTGACGGATTAAAAAACGGGAAAATATGGGACTTTTCATTTTACAAACTCTATCAGGTTCGGCAATAAAAAGTATGGTAAACGACCCCATTAGTGATTATGTGTAGTATTTAAATATAAAGAAGGTATTTCTAAAGATATTCTATTTTATCACTCAGGAATAAAGAGAGAGATAATTGGTCTCTTTACGCACGTTAGTTGGTAAAGGCTACTTAAAGATGGGTACAAAGCGTGATGGGGAATAATGATGGTTAAAAAAGTAAAAAAATCAACGTTAAGTAATACATGGTTGGCTCCTTATCACATTGTTCCTGAAAAACGGTCAGAAATGACTGAAGTCCCTTTGCATCACAGGGAAAATCACGCTTGGTCATTAGCGATCCTTGTTGACTTCATAAGCTCCCCACGTTCTTTTAGTTCAGCTCCAACCGCATCCCAGATCTTCCTCTCAATTTTTTTCGTTTTCAAGGTGAATCAAGCTGGTGATAATAGGCAGCCCTGTTTAACACTCCTGAATATTGCTGCACACCATAATTTTCCATCCGCTGCTCCTATTTGCGCCTTCTTCAATTATAGGTTTCTAATTAGTCTAGCTAACTAATCTAGATTAGTCATCTTCTGCCCAATTATGATTTATGCAATATGTACTTTCATAAACTCCAGGTGGATTATTTGGCCGTAGATAAGCTTTCCCAAAATACGGAATAGAAAAATATAGGAACGTCTTTTTAACATTTTATTCTCTACTCTGTCCAGTTCCCCTCATAGCTAGTGTAGCTATTGCTCCCGGTATTACTGTAGAGTCGAAATTGAAATTCCTCTTTTTTCCACTCATTATTATATATTTCAAGTTCTTTATTTCATATTTTCTATGTTGTTCTTTGCTAAGTTCCCAATATTCTGATTACCTGTAGAATTGTCTTTGCATATACTGAATTATGAATAGTAGGAAGTAGGGATGGGTCGGTTCCACTTTTTTTCGGTTCCGGTTCCGGTTCTGTTCTTAACTTCTGTTCTCGGTTCCGATTCTCGGTACCGGTTCTTCATTTACCACTTACTTTGCATTGCTCAATGGTAAGATAAGGTAATCAATAATTATTTTCAGAGACTGAATTACAATAATTCGCGACTTTGAAGCATCTAAGTACACTATTTCACCAGGTTTTAATGTGAAGCCTCCACTTTCGGAGTGTGAGTAGGTTTCAACTGGTTTTCGCGCCAATTATTTCGGTACCGATTATTTTTGGCCTCGGTTCCGGTTCTAAGCTCAAGAATCGGTGGAACCGAGAACCGAAGAACCGAACCGACCCATCCCTAGTAGGAAGTTATAGGAGGAGTAGGAGTGAATAATAGGAGACAAGAAGCCAGAACAAATGTTAAACTAGGAAAATAAAAAATCGAGGATGTGGAAGAATTTTGTTACCTGGGATGCCGAGTAACCTGCGATGGACGAAGTAAATGAGAAATTGCCAGCAGAATTGCCCAAGCAAAAAGGGCAATTTACCAAAGGAAGATTCTACTTACAGCTGCAAACACAAATGTGGAAGTGAGGAAACATTTCATGAGAACATACATATGGAGCATTTAACTATATGACAGCGAAGCATGGACGATAACAGGAGCAGAGAAGTCCAGGCTGGAAGCATTTTAAATGTGGTTGGCATTTTAATGTTCTTAGTGGACGAAGACGTCCAAGGACATCATCATCATCAATATTGGTCAATAATCCTAGGATTGGTTTGACGCAGCTTTCCACTCGATTCTTCTATCGGCCAACCTTTTCATTTTGACGTAATTCTTCCCTTTTATATCATTCACAACCTGTTCCATGTATCTCATACGAGGCCTACCTTTTCCAATCTTCCCGTTCACTTTTCCCTCGATGATAGTTTTCATCAGGCCATCGTGTCTCAAGATGTGGCCGATAAAGTTGTCCTTTCTTCTTTTTAAAGTTGTCAGCAGACTTCTTTTTTCTTTTACTCTTCTTAAGACTTCCTCGTTACTTACTCGGTCGAACCATTTCATCTTCAGCACTCTTCTTTAGCACCACATTTCAGCTTCCACCCTTTTCTTCTCCGCTGCTGTCATAGTCCATGACTCACTGTCGTAATGAAACATGCTCCAGATATACGTTCTGATGAACTGTATCCTTACTTCTACGCTTGTATTTCCAGCTGTAAGTAGATTCTTCTTTTGATAGAACGTCCTATTTTCCTGGGCTATTCTACTAACTATTTCTTTCTTGCTTCGTCATCGTTGGTTACCCGGCTTCCTAGGTAACAGAACTCTTTCACCTCTTCAAGTTTTGTATTTCTATTTTGACATTTGTTTTTGCTTCTTCTTTCTTGCTGCACACCAACATCTTAGTCTTCTTCTTATTTATCTTCAGCTGATATCTGGCCATTGTCCTTTCCATGGTTATTAGAATCTTGTTCAGATCCCTCTCTGTCTCTGCTATGAGTGCTATGTCATCAGCGAATTTCAGCATGCTTATTTTTTCTCCGTGGATAGTCACTCCAGATGACTTCTCTTTGATTTCATTGATGGCTCTCTCTATGTAAACATTAAAAATTACGGGAGACAGTGCACAGCCTTGTCTCACTCCTTTCCTTATTTTTGCCTCTTCACAGATGGGTCCAGATTTTATCACCGCTACTTGGTTTTTATACAAACTGTGGACAATTCTTCGGTCATTGTACGACACTCCAATTCCTTCCATAATTCCAAGAATTAAATTGCAATCCACGCTCTCAAAAGCCTTCTCTAAATCCACAAGAAATGAAGGTCGGTTTGTTCTTCTCCATTCTCTTCTCTATGAGCAGCCTAAGGACCAATATTGCTTCTCTTGTAACCTTGATTTCCTGAATCCGAATTTATCTTCATCCAGGAACTCTTCTTCTCCAGTCCCACTCCTGAAGACTTCTCTTTGATTTCATTGATGGCTCTCTCTATGTAAACATTAAAAATTACGGGAGTCAGTGCACAGCCTTATCTCACTCATTTCCTTATTCTTGCCTCTTCACAGCTGGGTCCAGATTTAGTCACAGCTACTTGGTTTTTGCCCAAGGACAATACATGTATTTCCATTCTATTGTATTCAGATCTGTCACCTCTCCAGCACCGTGTAAATCGGACCTCAGATGCACGGCTGTTTTCTCTCGAATCTCCCGCAGTTCCTCCAGCTGACCGCACGTTTTAATACACAATCCGCAGGAGTATATTCCCGCCCACCGGGAGAGGAGGGGCTGAACGGAGATTCCAGGAGACAGACGGCTTCCAGCGCAAACTGTAATTTGCTAAGTTCCGGCGGCGCCTCAAGGCTGGCCGTGGCGAGCCGAGACGAAGACAGGGGCGGGGAAAGAGAGCCACCCAGCGAGATGCCAGGGGCGGCACGAGAGGGAGGAAAAAGAGAAAGAGAGGAACGAACATAATGATAACTATATAGGCCGTTAGGCACCGGCGTCCGCGCAATTAGTCTCACCTCCGCTGGCGTAGAAACCCCTCCGGAGGGCAATGCTATGCGGGTAATGACATAATCACACACGGGCACGAACGCTTTGCTCCCCCTCGCCGGGCCCTTGGGGAGCAGAAGGCGCCACGCCCATACCCTGCGGGGGAACGGAACCGACCCCTCCACCCTCCCTTCAAACCCTACCGATAAATGAAAGGATGAGGAAGAGGAGAAATGCGGTCCAGACAGCCACGCTGTACTCCTTTTCTTATAGCAGGACGCATAGCCTTAAAGCCGGATTCAAGCGGAATTTTTCTCCGCTAAATTTTTCATCCTTTAAATCCGTTCCACGAGCGAGAAGAACCTTCGTGTAAAACGTGTGGGAGAATTCACAAAATCGTCATCGATCACTTTCAACTAGGAAGAATAGTAGATCAAGCAACAGATAAATGTCCACACGAGCATAATTTGCGAAAGATCAGCTCTTTTATGCAAATTCTACAAGGAATATATACCATAGGAATTTAATTGATACTTGGTGATCTCGTTCCGAGTTGATGTAATGATGATTATTATGGTTCCATTATCGCTTATTCAACGAAGAAAACGTCTTCAATTGTTGTCTCTGGCAGGGGCATATAATTTTATAGCCATTTTGATGCTCTTGCCTGTGTTCAAAACTTGGTGATACATTGGCATGTGCAAGCGTCGTGATTTTCAGGAATAATATAAATGACTTATCCGCGTGTAAAATTACGGAAACATTACCGATAGTCCTTATATTTGGCAATGCTTTAAAATCGTGCCGTACGTATTGTTTTTTAATGCCTATTTTAATTTTTAATTTACCTATGAATGGTGGTTATAAGATTACTTTGTTCTGGCTAAAGTTCATTTTTAGTTTCCATCTAACGACTTCATGCATAAAATGGCGATTTTGGTTATGAGTAAACACCCCCATTTCATTCAATGCAACCCTCCCTACCTTAATAACAGAAGATGGTTGAGGAAAGAGTAAAATAAAGTTTTTAAGGGACTCCTACTAGCCACGTCAAATCGCACCACGTTGAAACTAACTTCCTTTATGCAAGCACGAAATTTGTAGTCATGGTGGGATTTCAATTCGTGACCTATGAGTTTTCAGTTCAGCACCCAACATCTACTGCTGCAATTTACCGTGCATCCAGCTGTATAGGCCTGGTTACACGATGCATTTACCCGCGCAAGTACGTGGCTGGACAGATGCGTGAATAGATGTCTGGACAGATGCGCGTTCTCGCACTATAGGAGTGTTTACACCAAGGAGAGTAGAGAACTCTACTCTCCTTAGTTTACACGATGCTTGTGTTCGCGCAATTGTTCGACCATTTTCTAGATACGCATTACGCGATTTCTTTTGTTTTACTAGTATCAAGCGCCACTTCTACGAAACAGACAATATCATACCTGAACTTCAGTTATTGTTATTGACTTTGTTGTTGACGACTACAAATTGCTCGCACACATTCACCAAAATAGAACAGGGGCTATTTTCTGTGCACGCATTCACGCATTTGCGCAATTTTGAGTGTTTACACGGTGCAATTTTGATGGTGAATGTGTTCACGCATCTACCCGCGCGTGTAAATGCATCGTGTAACCAGGCCTTATGGGCTCATCGTTTGGGTAGACTTTCCACAGGTAGGTACTTGCGCTTCTTTCTAGAAAGACGACTGAAAAAACGGACTGGAAAGTAAGCAGTTGAACTTAGGGTACTAAATGCGGGTCCATCAGAGAGGACGTTTCCTTTCAGCTATTTGCCATTTTAAATGCCTCCAAGGAAAACAAAAAATCGAGGAGGTGGAAGAGTTTTGTTACCTGGGAAGCCGAGTTACCAGCGATGAACGAAGTAAAAGAGAAATTGCCAGTAGAATTGCCCAAGCGAAAAGGGCATTTTAACAGAAGAAGATTCTACTTACAGCTGCAAATACAAGCGTGGAAGTGAGGAAACATTTCATTAGAACCTACATCTGGAGCATTCTACTATATGGCAGCGAAGCACGGGCAATAATAGAAGCAGAGAAGTCCAGGCTGGAAGCATTTGAAATGTGATGCTACCGAAGAATGATGAAGATAAAATGGATCAATCGAGTGACAAACGAAGAAGTCTTAAGAAGAGTGGGAGAAAAAATATGTCTACTGAAAACCCTAAAAAGAAGATGGGACAACTTAATCGGCCATATCTTAAAACACGATGGCCTATTGAAAACAATCGTTGAGGGAAAAGTGAACGGAAAGAATGGAAAATGCAGGCCTCGTATGAGATATATGGAGCAAATTGTGAAGGATGTAAAAGAGAGGTATTACATTAATATGAAGAGGTTGGTCGATAGAAGGATTGAATAGAGGGCTGTGTCAATACATATACCTATGTTTGAGTCCGAAAGAGATCGATTTTCAAAGCAGTAACATTATTATCACCAGAAATAAAGCAGCTCCTTCAATGAGGTTTGGCATACATATTATCTTTGGGAAGAAAAATTGCTTTAAATAACCAAATTGCTGATTTTGAAAAAGAAAATACATATACGAACCAAGCAAGTATTCCCCTTCCTTTCTGGTTTTGACCTTCAGCCATGTAAGCCTGGTAAAATATGGGGAAATATGATCATCTTTCTTGAGGTTAAAAACAAACCTTACGGACATATTTAATAAATGTTCTAGCTTAACATTGAGCTCTTCAGTAATATTTTAAGAGTGCTATTCTTACAATTTGAAGTTGCAGGCTGAACTTCAACTTATTCGGTCCCCTTGTCATGGTACGTGGAACAACGTCCAAATACGTATGTAGATGGTGGGTTTTTCCGGTAGAATATTGTTCCGACGTATCCATCTACATCTACATAATACCCTGCAAGCCACCATAAAGGTGTGTGGCAGGGGGTGAAATCTCACCAAACATGCACTACGTATCAAGCATAAAAAAAAGGATCAGTACTTTTATAGGTACTGTTCAAAACTACGCTATTTAAAAAAAGATAAAAATAGCAAAACATGCATGCAAAAACATGCCGTTAGTTGGGTTAGCTATAAGTCCTTATACCAACATGCAGCTACCAATGTTATCCATTGCTACACTCGTACTGGATATATTTACCGTTATTCATATCCCTCATAGTACGAGGAAAAAATGACATTTTGAATCTGTCAGTTCGGCAATCTATTTCTCTAATTTTATGATTATGGTCCAGTCTCCCATAGTAAGTTGGGGTCCGCAAAATATTTTTAACATCATCACTGAAAATATGGTCTTGGAATTTGTTTAAGAGATTAAGTCCAAATTTCAACCTGCGATCTGACAATGATTCCCAATTTAATTCATTTAATAGAATGGTTACGCTAATAAGGTTATCATACCGTCCCTTTACAAATCTTGCCGATCTTCGCTGCACACGTTCTAGTTCATTACTTAGACCGATTTCGTAGGGATCCCATACACTGGCAGCATATTCCAAATGAGGTCTTACAAGGGAAAAGTAGCTGATTTCACGTACATGATCGTCACATTTACCCAGTACTCTTTTGACGAGTATCCATCTGTAAACGTACCTGATTTGGAATTTTCCGCTTTGACAGCGCCGATTTCATACACAAGAATCTCTCTTTTAGCTTTCGTTCCGCAGAAATCAATATGGCGGCCACAAATAAAGTGAACTATATTTCATCTATTTCTCTCTTGCCCATTACGGATTTTTTTCTATCCATGCACAGAATATGAACTCTTAAGGTGGTACTTCATTATTATTCTTGCGATCGTGTATTATGTGGTATCGAAGTGGAATGTGAGTGAGAAGAAATGCTACAGATACTCCAGGAAATGGAAATATTCCGGCCGTGTCTGTTCAAAAACAACAGCATCGGTAGAATGGTAAACATTATTATGTCTCATTGTTGAAACTCGTCAGCTACGCAGATGATACGTATGGCAGCCAAACACATTTTGTCCCAATTTTATTAACTGGGAGATGAAACCAATTTACTGTTAAGCACTAATAAGGGCGTTTATTCGGAACCGAAATCATTATTTTGTACACAATTATGTTAGTTGTAAATGAGAGATGCATTTTGGTGAAAAAATCAATCTTCTAAGCAGAGCCATTCACTCATAAATCAAAAATTAAAATAAGCTAAAGTTGACGCCCACCTGTGACGAGCTGCTTTCAGAATATCTACGTCATCCATCTCCCGTGTTAACTGTGTTGAGGAAGAACGGGATGTGGAGGGAAGGTCTGCCCGAAGAGATCCTGTCGCAACCACTTCTATTGGCAGAGTCAGCTGTGTGTCCCCTATTATGATAAGGAAAAGGAACTTCGCGGTCTCAGTTGTGATTGGACGAAGTGGATGACGTATGACTCCTTTGTACTCCCACTTTTCCGAAAGGGTTAAACACTTTTTTTTGCCGCTTTTACTCGATAACTAATTTACGGATCGAGGAATGGAAAAATACGGGTATTTTTATTTTATTCACTCTATCAGATTCCGATATAAATAATATGATAAACCAGTATGGTATCATCTGAGAGACCGCTAATTCACTTCGATTTTTTAGTAAAAGAAATCATTACTTTAATGTCAGGTAATTCTTGAATGAATTATTCTCCTCTTCTTTTACTGTTCGAGTTCCTGATAACAATTTATGCAACTATTAAATAATATCAATGATTTTCAGTTCTATGAACCAAAAAAAAATTCAAGTACTGAAGAATCAGATATCAAAAGACTTAAAGTCACCAGACATTTGTAGATTTTAAGTCATCGGGCATCTGTAGGCCTAATTTTATTTATCTATATTTCTCTCCCGTTTGCAGGCTATGTCGCCGCATAAGATGGTTTTCGGGGCAGAAGAATTAGTGACTAGGTAGTCTTAATATCAATTAAATTGGCGTCCTTTTGAGCCTAAGTGGTATCTTCCTTATCTCAGTCCTCAGTGAGGAATCCGATTAATTATTCCGAGTATTCGAGAAAGGGACATACGGTTATGAGTCGCTATCGGCGGCTGAAATATGTGAGTCTCCTTGTATGTTCTTCCATTTTCGTATTTAATCTTATTGTGTTTCCATTCCAAGGTATCCCATCGTTTGTGAGTATACAGCAACGTATAAATCACGCCACCAATTATTTTGTCACAAGAATGGTCAAAATTCCCTACGCAGGGAAAGCAATTAGCAAGTACGTTCGTGAACTAACGTGGATTCTTATTCCCCCTCCCGTTCTTTACCCGTAAATCGGTATTATTTTCGGTGCTGTTGGCACTCCCGTCGTGGGCAACTCCCACCGTCCAATAGGAGGGCGGGTAGAGCTCCGCGAAACTGCAGTCGCGATGGCGTCCTTCCATTGGTCAAGCGGCGAACTTGGAAGAGGGTAATAGTGGAAGGGGCCAAGGCGGAGGAAAGGGAAAAGGAGAGGCTTTCCGGGATAAATATTTCTCCTCTCTCTCACTGTTTACATGGCTATTCCACATTCGTTCATTTTTCCCTCTAACGACTCGAAAAAAGTATTACGATTGACTAATTGGAAGCCCGTTAACCTCCATTCACGAGGAAAGACACCACCCTTTGCAGTACTCGTGGCTCAAAAGGTTGCATAGAATCATGATGAAAAATATACATTTATTCGCCTTTTTTTGTTGCGGAAGAATATTGAATAACTTTCCCTTTTTATTCTGAGGTCACTCGACACTTCCATTTCTTTTTCACCATTTTCGTTGACAACAATATAAGAAATCAATAACAGCAAAATAAACAGCATTGTTGCTAAGTATCAACATTCTTTTTCATACAAATGAACCGCTATATCAAGTTCGGTATTGGATAAAAAAAAACTTCGTCATTTAATAATGCCGCATGGTATGTAATGTTTTTGATCTTGGGATAAAACGAATTCTTATAATACTTGGTCCGACAGTTGATTTCTCTTATTCTGTCACTCTTGTCTTTCCTACCAATGTAGTGCCTGGGTACGAATATGTCTGTAGTGTCAGATTCAAATTCCAGATATTAAAATTTTTTTGAATAACTTTAATCTTGCGGACAAGCTTCTTATAGTTTACAGTATTCATTGACCAATAGGCTCCGTGCACTGGCCTGCGGTCAGAGACGCCTGGCGGCCAAATCTGCGTAACTGTGAGGAGTCAATTGGTGGGATATATATTCACTTAAAATCCAACTCCACTTCGAATGGCTGCGAATTGGTGTTTGTAATTTAAGAGTGGAAACAACCTTTTTTCGCTCTTTTGATAAAAAATTCATCATTAACTCCATTTGTCATATTATTTTCCCTGAATCGACGTTGTATACGATTGGTCCAATTATACAAAATTTGAGCCTGAGATGCTAGTTTTAGCTGAAAACAGGCAAAATGTTCGTTTAAAATTCTCAGAACGGGGGCTGTGATAGCAATAAGCAAATGGTGGCTAACAGCAAATTAAAAACTGTGTAGCTAGACCTGAACTCTAAATTTATTTTCTTATATATGCCGTAATCGTCACTGATCGTCAAAAACTACTAAATTTTGGCTTTCATAATATTGCACAAGGAGACAAAAGATGAAACTGTAGGTGAATCGTGATTTGAAGTCCTTTTACTTGCGGGGACCGGATTGGAGTGGTGGCTAGAGTACTGGCCTCCCATCCCGGGTTCGATTCCCGGCAGAGGCGGATTTTTCCTTGGGAAACCGGTGTTTGAGTGCCTACTTGAGTGCCTAAAGGAGGGTATTTCAGGTTCAGTACTCCGTCCGTCGTATGGGACGTTAATCCGTGGTCCCCTTGGCGCCCGTCGTTAAAAGCAGGCTAATGCCAACGCCGGGTTTCTCTCTACCCTTCCTCCGTTCGCTGAAAAACCCCTGCCATTACCCAATTACCCACCTATCCAAAAAAAAAGGCGCAAATGACCTCAGCCGTCGGTCGCCCACCCTGAATAAGCAACCTTTTACTTGCAATTTGGCAATGTTAAAGACTTATAATGTTAAAGAATAAGAGTTCTTACAACCAATGGTTTGGTATCAAGGATGTTTTGTATTTCCACGAATAAAATATCACTTTTTCCTAGTCGATCCCTACCTGAAGTCATCAGCGGGAGTCTTGTGCTGCTAACGGCCCGGGCTAAGTATGGGGAAATTTGTAATTACAGTGTTGGGAGTTCCAGGAATGCCTCCTACATGGTTTAAAATTAATTTCCTGAAATAATCAACCTATCGTAAAACTGCCAAAATCCTTTTTCTAGAGCCTGCAGCAAATATTCGTTATTTCTAAAAGAAATTAGCAAATGTATTAGTAGATAAATTTGAATCAGGAGAAATATGCGATCCAGTCATCGTGATAATATATAGAATTGAGCCCATATTTACAATTTTGGGAGAAAAACGCAGCTGTTAAAAGCTCTTATTGAGCAATCGCGTGACGAATGTGGCTGGGATTATAAGCAGACTTCAGCACCATGAAAGCTAGAGTGATTCGTCAGACATTAGTGTATCTGCCGCTATATGAAGTTACGCTTAAGGCCAATGATGACCCTAGTTTGAGGGTAATTTCTATTAAATGTACCAGGTATTGTGCTTACCACAGTTGTTTTCTTGGGCCAAAAGATCAAATCTTTTGTACTTATATTTCTTAAAGCTCTTTAATACATTAACAATACTTATTATATGGGGTCGTGGTGGTCTGGTACGTAGAGCATTAGGCTACGAACCGGAGGGTCCCGGCTTCATATCCGTTGAATCATCTCTGGACACCCCCCCCCCCCCACCTGAAATTCTCGCGGTGGAATTTTCTGATTGCCAGAACTTGGTGGAAAATCACAGGGAGCCATCTAAAGCACTGAAGAAATCCTTGTGGCCACTGTTATAGGAATCGAAGAAAGATTCCCCAAAGTTCATCAATACAACCCTAATTTTAATTTAATTCATTTTAGCAGCAACATATTCTCCTTGCTTAGGTTTATGACGAAAAATTGGCTAAAAGTGCAAGAAGGAAAAAAGAAAACATCTCATGCTTCTCCTGTCATTTCATTTAAATAGTTCTCATTCCACCCACCAATGAAATCTCAAAAAAGAGCTAATTGGTTCTAAAATTCCACACCCCTGGTCCTTCGTCAGTGGCCTTATAGGTACGTTTCTTCTCACGAGTACGCAAGCATCACATACTGATTCCCGGCCGCAGGTAAAATTGAAGCCCTACTTTTCCAAATGCAGGGGACACTGCACTGGATGAACTCACTTGTAGGGTAGAAGAGTTCATATTCTTATGAATGAACTCTAACATCACTATTTTCAATGTTCCCCAGTTCAGTCACAATGCTTGATTCCCTTCACGTTTTCTTCTAAAAACCTGTCTCATGTGTTAGCGATGCCACTAGTATATATATACCTCAAATACTAGTTAATAATTAATAAATGACTCTCGGGTTTCAAGCCGAGTAAAATTTTGGGTTGCTGACGTTTCGATTCCTCCACTCCTCCATTGTCCTCAGAGAAATAAACCCGAGAGTCATTTATTAATATAATTCGCCGAGAAAGAACGGAATTCTATACAAGTTAATAAGCTTAAACGGAGTGCAACGTCTGCTTGGAAGCGTCCGCAGCATCACCTAGCGGCAGGTAGAGGAAAGAGTGTCACGTCACACGTATAAATTTACCGGCATGCAATAGTCTGCTGTCGCGTTTTCGCGCCGTTGAATTTTTTCACTCATTAATTAATGAGGAAAATAACTTTACCAGAATTGTTTCGGGTCGCGTCCGCGTGCGTTGTTTTTTTCCCTCAGCAGTTTTGCCTTTACATGAGGAAGCCAGCAGGAGAGCTGGCGAAACTGTTGTGGGAAAAAAACAACGTACGCGAAACCCGAAACAATGTTGGGGGTTATGTTTGAAACTGTCGGGATTATCTCGAATTGGTAACCAAGGAGTCACGTGGTACAAAACACGAATGGTTTTGCAAATTTAGCGTGTCTGAATTGTTCAGTACACTGTTTTTAGCTGTTTTCACTTGATTATTTCTCATCTGTCTCGACTATAGAGCCCCAAAATGAGATAAAACACAAGTGTAAAAATGAATGAGGTTGTTATCAGTAGTTTCAACACTACAATTATGCGAACCATTCTTGTTTATACCACGTGACTCCTTGGTTACCTATTCGAGATAACCTCGACGGTTTCAAACACGGCCCCCCTGGTCTCCAATGCTCAATGCCGCGGAAACCTGAGATTGAAGAAAAATACTTAACGTCATTTTAAAATCAAACGACTTAAGATATGCACTCTAGAGTGTATAAACTTTTGGTCAAGACATTGGAAAAATAATAGGAAACTAATCTATTCTGGGATCGTAACCCGGGTCCCTCGCGATAAAAGGCCATTACTTTAGCTACCAATCCAGATATTATATCGACATGAAATTTTTGTCAGCGATATTGAACTCGAGAGTCGAATGCAAAATTCCAACATTTGCGCAAGATTATTTCGTCAGAATATTATATATCGACTTTCCTGCCGAATACCGACTCCAGGCTTGCTGAACAGTCCTTTTCGGTAGACTGCTGTCAATAATGGGTCTCCCGAATGCCTTGTCTGTGCGCGGTGGCGCTGCCTTTGTGGTGGAACAGAGAAGCTCCATTCACGCGCTTAGCAGGGGGTACAACACCACCTCAAAACTCACGCTACCTCCTTGTCGGCACCCCACTCCTCTCTCCCTCTCTCCTCACACCCTCCCCCATCTTCCTGTCTCCTTGACCGACCGCCTCTCTCTCTCTCTCTCTCTTTGATCTGACCGCCGCTTCTGCAGGTACACCCACCCCCGGTGTTGTCGTCATCCCCAAACCACACTCTCCTCTCTAGCTACTCGTCCCTTCCAGTGTGTTTTCTCCACCACTTGCTCGGCGAATACCTCGGGCCTATCGCGGAGAAACATTTCGCTGACCGTCGTTTAGGGAAGGTTCACTTTGTTCCATTCGTGTCGACCAGTTTAGGGGGGCTATATAGCTCGGCGGCAGAGCTCCAGCGGCAGAAATCAGCCAATGAGAACACGCCTTTGAAAATCATGACGTCAGACCGTTGAGCGCCGCAAATATTCAGCCTTGCTGCATCTCTGCGGCAAGGAACGTAGGCCCGGTCAATTCGAATCGACCAACATTCATGAATCTGTTCTTTTGGGCACTTTAATGAGCGCGTATGAGAAGTATTACGAAGATTAGTGTTGTTATGAAGTGCTAAAATTATAATCGAAGAAGGTAAGCCATTGCTATCCCAGAAATAAGAGTTTAGTGAAAATGTAACTATTGCATTACGGGTACACACGTGGAGTAGTTTCTCATTGTCATTTAATGTCTCATTGGAGTATGCATGCCATCTTCAAGGTTTGTAACTAATACACAGCAAATTATTAATATGTAGCTGATGGTCCTGGTTTTTAAACACTAAAATAAAGTATTCCCAACAATATGAAAAAAACTATCCCCAATTAAAATAAACTATTGCTAACCATAATGCCCATGCACGAGGAAAAAAGGAGACGAAATTCAACAAGTCAGATTCAACCGTGATCGAAGAACAAGGCGACAAGTTCCAGTGCCTTGCAACGCATTGCGATCTTCTTTTTTCATGCCGCGCCGCAGAACTATGAAGGTTCCACTGATTTCCTTCCGCGGTGAAATCCATCGTAAGCGCCGCCGCCCCCGAGATATAAAGCCCCCCTTTTAGCGTCAAAATTTTGAAGTGAGCCTCTACTCTATTTTGACTCAAAATTGACCCGGGTAGAAGTTCACTTGGATCGGGAATGGAACCACGGCTCTTTGGATGATTGGGTAGGTGATCGACAGCTGTAGTCCTTTTATGGAAGGTGGGTGATTAGGTCGGATTTCCATTGGAACAGGGATTGTAGAGATACTCGACGTCGGAAAGGATGGGGCACAAAGTGAACGGGTGCCGTGAGTCATTCACGGGAAACGTGAGACCGGAACTTTTTCTCTAGCGGGCACAATCGACGTACGCGACCCTCGGGAAAAAATTGACTGATCAATACGGAAAAGAGAATCCGTAGCGAATGTAAACAGGAGCTAACAATTAGTTTTCTAGACTGTAGAGGCACTTACGCATTCCATGCCGTTAATGAAATCACCATATCGCTTACGATAATTATAATTCACAAGAATCAATTCGTGAAAACCGTGTTTAATCCTTCCTAACTAAATTTTGTCGATCTAACCAATGGCAACAATTGCATACAAGCTTTTTCATGTCATTAGTTACTTTGTTAAATCTCAATGAAACACGATAACTTCAAATAGCTATTCATTCATTGATGCCCTCATTACAAAAAAGTCAGGAAACTCGCTATGCTAAAACCAAAGACTGAAATACATTTTACACAATTTTAGACTTAAATTATAGTTCAGAAGAGACATACATCCACTTGTAACTTCTATAACTCCCCACAGTTGACTCCTTATCGCCAAATCCAAAGTTTGCGGTGTTTATTTACGTCACTAAGGCGCTTTCGATTGTTTTTCGGGAAAAAATGACAGTAGCCAGCGTTGCCACATAACCAACAACGGCAGGCCGCGGTTTTCATAGACCACGTCGAAACCTTGTTTATGCTAGCGGAAGAAAGATCGCGTCCAGGCTGCGGCTTATGTAGACGCCGTCTAAACCACGGCTTGAACCTCGTTCTTGCAATCCACCCCCCGGGACAGTTTCCGTTGGTTTTCCGCGCACGTGAAACGTAAAGGCCGTTGTACACGGTACAATTTCTTGTACAAGAAATTGTACAATGCGCAAATTGTATCGTGTACGAGGTGTTCGTACAATTTCTTGTACATTAAATTAGATCATGCTCTATATTATTGGATGAGACCGTAAAAGATCTACTACGTAGCTTCTGCGCATGACATGTGACGGTAGTGATGCGTTCGTTTAGTATTCGTAAGGTTGGTGTTCTGTGTTTGCGATCACTTTTATTCCTATTAGCGTGGCAAAACTTCCATTTTTGTTGTACATATCGTGATATTCTTTGTTGCTTCCATATTATGATATTCTTTGTTGCTTCCATATTTTGATATTCGTCGGTCGCGTTGGAAGTGTTCTATTTCCCAAAAGACGAGTTGGACACAACGACAAACATTAAACCTCTGAAATTAAGATGACGTTATTGAACCAAAAATAAATATATGCAACAAGCAAAAACATGATTTTTGGAGGATAAATGATGGGTTTCATGAGCCGATGAAAGAGTGCAAGTAACCAATCGTATAATTTCAATTTATTAATGGTAACAAATCATTGTAACCCAGTAACTATGGTAGTATTTTCAAAATGCTATCGTCATCGGATATCGCAATTCGGCTGTTCGACAGAAAACGATATCTGCGCATGTTATTAGCGCCCAAATTGCATGAAAATCTTTGATCGCGTACGACTGTCAACCAACTTCTTGTACAATTTCTTGGTCAAATCTCGCCGTTCAATTTATGGTACAATATCTTGTACAAGAAATTGTGCCATGTACAACGGCCTTAAGAGATGGGAGATGCCCATCTCCCACGATCACGGTCTCACGTTACGCGCTGGTTGTGTCCGTTTCCGTTCTCCTACCCATGCGCCATTTCTTAACGTTTTACGGCAAACAACTCACGTCACCCTTCCACGTTGATTGATAAAGAAAGCCGTTTAGGCGTTCCCACAGCCGTACTGAACTTGACTTGCTGAATTAGAACTTGAAATGCTCTCTGCTCTACAAACCATATACTTACCTTAAAATGCTTGCTCTCTGCTCGGGACTCGAGTGGGACCCGGGATTCCACTGACTATCTGCCACTATCGGGACTTGAAACAGGACTTCTCGGAATAGGAAGCCAGTACCTACTCTAGTCGCCATACCATCCCACTCCCCTCCCTTGGCTCGTCATACCATTCCTCGAGTCATGTCCGAGCTTGCCAAGTATGTACTCAAATTCTGCATCTATGGGGTAGTCACAACCTTCAGCTACAGTCTAGTACGTAGGGCAAGGCTGAAAAAGTTTGTAATGCTGACTTATAGAAGAATTATGGAGATAAAATGGATGTACGAAGTGACAAACGAAGAAGTTTTAAGGAGAGTGAAGGAAGAAGGGTGAAAAGACTGTCGAGAATTCTGAGGAGAATTAAAATGAACCTAATTGGCCGTTTTTTTTAGACATGATGCCCTGATGAAGGCAATCACTGAGGGAAAAGGTGAGGGGGGGAGAGGCAATCATGCGGCGGAAGGTCAGAGAGGCAGTAGAGCTGGCGGAGGGAGCGAAGGACCGCGTCCTCTGGAATGACGGGCATCTCATTTCTCCCGGCGTCCAGCCGTCTGTCCGTCCGTCAGTCCGTCTGTCCATTAGCCCTCGTCCACCCATCAGAGCCTACTCCAACTCTTACTCAACTTCACCCGACTTGGGGATTACTTAACTTCGGTGGACTGCGCTGAAAGCTTGATATAGGATAATTCTCTTGCGTGAGTTTACGGTCCACCGCGGATGGCACTGGTGAAACGTAATCGGGCTTCATCGAGGGAGACCGTTTGTTCTCTAGCAGTTTTCAGCGTACTCAAAATGTGGTTCATCGCTGCAAGGATAATTACCTTGAATTGGGTTGCTTTCAATAATTAGGGTAGGCAGCCGACAACTTGGTTCATTGGCACCGAAACGGTGCTGCACCAACTCTTTTTCGTTGCAAAAATGAACCTGTGCGTATTTGGAAAAAAAAGAAAAGAAATCTCTTTGGAGACTTCTTTGAACACGCTTCTGCATTAAGAGTGGGACGGTGATGGCCATCGTGAACAAATTCCCACAGACCATTCTTAAAATTGCATTTATGATTAGGAATGATGAGTAACGTAGCAGTCTGCCAGTTAGTCCGACTACTCAAAGGCCCGTATTACAGTTCTAGGCTCCAGAAGACCTCTACGTTAGGCAGTCTTTTTAACACACGTTTCGCCATTTCAAACAGCAGAAGTGAGGAATTAATATATTTTAAAATCTCTTGTAATCACATGTCCTCAGTATAAAGACTTGTTTGAAATAGTTCTCCACTCAATCATTTTATCGGCTGACTTCTTCATATTGACTAATTCTCTTTTACATATTTCTTGTCTTGCTTCCTATTTGTCATTCGAGGCTTTCCTTCGCCATATTTCCTTCCATTCGTTTCATCAATGACAGCTATCATCATGTCTCTTTAAGTGTCAGATAAGGCTGTGTTTTTAAGAGTTTTCATCCACCCTCTTACCTTTCATTTAGAACATTTCGGTCTCCGCCGTGACTGCTTTGCCAAATTGCAAATTCTACACGCTAGTATTTTCCCTGTTGATCTTCAATCCGGAAGTATTCTCTTTCACTACTTGTACGCACCCCAGTGTAGACATAGCACCAATGGGGTAGACTTGCATGTGATCGAAATTCCTTATCATTTCATACGTCACTTTTACCTAGAGTCTTTCTGACGTATTATTCTAAAGGTCAAAACCACTTAGTGACCCGTGGATATCGTGGCTATTCAGTTTGCAAGGATTGATGGAATTCCTTTCCCCCTTCCAACTGTCCTTAAAATATGGTCCATGGCGGATTCATGCCTTTAACTTGCCTCAGAAAGAACCGATCGAGGGAAAAAGAAAAAAAATTGAAGATCAGCGTGCACTGTTTCGCGAAATGATATCGAAGTCGAATAAAAGTTAATTTCTCTCCCCGTCAAATTCCTGGAATTCTGAGGTCCCTAATTATTCCAATTACGTCCATCGAAACATAAAGGAGGCGAATTCTTAATCCTCATTATATATTTTTGCCCTTTCCTTATCCCGCGCGGCCAGAAACCCAAGTTTTCGGCCAGTATAAAAATGAATAAAAGTCCGGATGCCGCGATAAATGCCGATAGTCATTTCCCTCCTTCCCCAACCCCTTGCACACGTCTCGTCCACTCGAGGATGATGGAATGGCAAACGCGTCGGTTTCCTTGGCGACGAGATGTTTACGGGCTACCGGCATTTGTCTCAACACACACACACACGTACTGAATGCTCTCTTCATGGTTTTTTAATTTCGTATTTTCGGGGAAATGTTCTTGACGATGATGTATTTCGATGGTGGATCGCGGGTAATTTACGAGTAGCGGAGGTCGGCACGACATCATCAAAAGAGGGAATCAAAAGTCCTGCAAGCGATTCGAGATTCCTTCGGCGGAGAGATGAATTCCAGCGGCTTTATCGTCGGCGAAGATCCGTGGGAAATATTTGCGTGTCGTCCGATTATGAGATGGTTGGGGGAGGGGATCTCTCTATGCGTCGTTCACCCTTCAATTGTTTCATTCGTCAGATTTCTGTTCGGACTTATTTTTTAAGTGGTTATATACGGGCTATGCCACATCTTCTTGTTTCCAAACGTTTCTGTGATATGCGATTCTTTTACATTGGATTTGAAAATATTCGTTGCAGTCTACTTCATTCGAGGATTATTTTATTTATTTTTGATCGATTGACTTCTTATTAATTTATTTGGCCATTATTTTTCTTCTCTTATTTATTTTAACACATAATTATTTATTATATGAAGCCCCTACGATAAATTTAGGTTTTCGTATAAAAACGACATTTCTGCCACAGTATAAAGAAAAACAAAATATTTATTACGTCTTTGACACATTAAGCAGCTGCTGCTGTTTTGCTAACTTATTGTTATGCGCGAGAGGTGCTCAAAGTCAAATACCAGCTTTATAAATTAACAGATTTGCTATAAAAAATACCTCAAGTCAACAAAAGCACTAGATGAGTACACGAACATACACAAAAATAGCTCTTGTACTAACTCTGATCATTCACTTCAACCGTCTATTCATGCCTATGAATGCACATTTAATTTGTATCCATAATCTTGTATACATGAACCTTAAGGTTTTTAGTTTCTAGCCGGTATTCTCAGTGCATGAAAATATGCTTACGGGAGTGAGAATATTGATTTTTCTTATTTAAGAGCCTACCTGGGAGTATGTTGGAGGAATGTGGGTATAGTAGCATTGATGTTAGGAGGTGAATTTTGTTGGCGAAAGCGGGTTTTGCCTGTATAAAAGTTTTAATTACGTAAGAGTTTTAAAGGTAGTGATTTTCGTTAAGAAAGGACGTGCAGAAAAGGCTAGAGAAACGTTTAATATAGATCATGGAACTGTATGGAAACATGGAATTTAAGGAAAATAGACGAAAATAGACTTAGAACTATCATAATTTATCACTCATCACATTACATTCGGCATTATGCCTGGTGGTAATGGTCAACATATCACTTTACTTAAGTACTACAAGAAGTAGAAATTTTCTCTGAATAAATTTACGACTCATTGAAGGAAAACACTGAAATACAATAATAAAAATATAAATTCCAGTTACTCTTTACAATTTGTGAGACAGTCTCTCTTTGACTCCTTACGACTCTTTGGGAAAGGGTTCAACACTTCTGCAGGTAAGGCATTCCACTCCTCTTTTGTTCTATTTGCGAAAAAAAGCTTTCCTGCGTCTGTTCTTTATTGCCGAGCCCTTACTTTAAACCTATGGTATATTTTCCTTATTCGGTATGTTGCTCGATCAGCCTTTACTGATTTCCTCCCTTCTGAATTCCTTTCTGTACGTCTTGTACAGATTCCCTGGCTTGAACGCTTTCCGCCTCTTCTCAAGCCTTACCTATCTTTCAACATATCACTCACGCTGTAGTATTTCTCATGCCTACCTAAGACATATCGAAACGCCTTCCTTTTTACTTTCTCCACTTTTTTTTTAGCCCTCTCTCGTGTGGATCCCATGAGATTGTGGTGAACTCCAATATTGGTCACACCAACGTTTTGTACGCCAATTTATTTAGTGTGAGTGAGAATGAGAATAAACAACAAGGTGAGGTGGGTAGAAAGGAATATAAACACGGCTAGAGTGGGTAAGAGAGGAAAGTAAGTTGTTTGAGGGAATTACGAGAATACTAAGGGCGAGTATGAAGCTGGCTAAAGAAGCGAGGGTGTTGTGAAGGACGTGATAGAGTGAAGAATGTTAGGTAACTGGGTAAGGGGGAGTTAAAGTACTGGTATTTGGATAGATTAATGGCATGTACGAAGTAAGAGGGACTGAGGAAGGACATTATTTGATACACCATTCCCACAAACTGTCGGCCCTCCATGCTATGCTGCATAGACTTGCTTCTATCCCCTTGAGTGACGATTGTTTCAGTAAGGAATTAAAAACCATCCAATGCATTGCAAAAAGAAATGGATGTAACATCAACGTAGTTCATAAGCTACTCAACCAAAAATTATATCAAAAGGCCATTAATTCCATAACAAACCTCACTAAGATACCGCCTGAGAAACCCAAACATTGGTGCAAACTTCCATTCCTAGGGAACATGACGAACAATATCGTTAAAAGACTGCCTCGGAATAACTACAGACTCTGCTATTATAACCCCTCCACTTTAGATAAGTTATTGTTTAATTCTAAAGATACACTTGAACCTTCAATAAAGAGTGGTGTCTATATGTTAAAGTGTTCGGACTGTAATGGTGCATATATAGGACAAACTGGACGGAAGTTTTCCACTCGTGTGAATGAACACAAGAGGAGTGCAAAAAACAGAGATGAAAAATCCACCTTTGCCAAACGTTTGACAGACACTGGACATAGTGCAGATTTTAATTTTAATGTTTTACATGTGTGTGACAAAAGTTTTAAACTGGATTTTTTAGAACGATATGAAATTGTAAAACATTCAAAATCTCATAATGTTACTATTTTAAATGACATGGCAGAGTTAAAAGCATCACCCTTTATAACATTTCCCATACCACACCAGTCCCCAACCCCTCCGCAGCCCCCCTCCCCTCCCTCCACTAACCTTCAACCAAGGGAAAGCGTTTACACCTACAGGCCCCCCCTCCATTTTCCTACCAAATGAACTCCTTGCCCAAGTCAACCGCAAGTGATCCACCCCCTTCCCACTCCATGCCTCAATATGTTACCCCACCCCCCTGCTGTTTTGTATTTAAGGCCATTCCTTCGGCACTTGTTGCACACTATATGTTGCCTTGATAATGACGCTATAGCCGTCGAAACCGCGGTCGGTCTTGCTAATAAAAGTGTGGAATATACAAAGTCATTTGTATTTTTATTTTTTCATCATTATTTGATAGATTAAAGACGTGGGAAGAATTTATTGTCCATCAAAGCCTGCCCTAAGCAGCAAAACACTAATAATAATAATATGATCTTACCATCTTGTCGGTGTCATTTAGTCGCGCTTGGATGAATCAAGTTTCTTTACAGGAAACGCGAAAACTTCGCCTTCGTGATTTTTTATCCCCTTCTTTCCTTTCTCTCCGCATAAGTTCATTTACTTACCACGAAAAATTCTCTCTTTTGTGCCATCAAATATCTGTCTGAAGTAACTTGAGATTTATCAGATGTCTGATTGCATCAAACACTGCAGTTCGTGCATGGATATCATCGACAGTCCATTTGAAAATTAGCAGTTTTTGGATGCAGGGATCTATAGTCGATTTCAGCCAGGAATAATATATTTTATTTGCTTATATTTTGAACAGAATTGAGAGTAAATATTTCTGATTGTGCCATATACAGGTATAGGCTCTAGCACAAAAAAGGCCTGCAATTCTATAAAAAGAGTCAACCAGAACCTCATATTAATTTTGAATACGAATCTTTGCTCTCTATAAACTCTTAACTATCTCGTGAGTGAGAAGAGTTTTAAGGAGAAACTCACTTCTGCATATGAGTACATGTGAGTTTAAGAATTCCGAAATTCATATGCTGCATCAAAGGTGCGAGGACCAGAATTAAATGTAAAAAAGATGAATTCGTTCTTGTCCGCGAGTGTTCATATATTTCATGCTCAACGGGTTATTTGTCGAGTGGCCCTTTCTCGGTCGTGCACCAAATCAGAAGTCGGACACCCCACCCCCTGCTCCTTACATCCATAAAGCCCTTCCCCACCCCCACCTCAATCTCTGCTTTACCCCCTACTAGCTTCCTCCAACCCGTCTGACCTCTTCCAATCCGGTGACACAAATCATGGGCCTCGTGCGTCTGCACGTATATGCTCACGTACCCACGCCCTCTGGGAAGAAAAGCAGAAAGATCGCGCATTTGGCTCATTTTTTTCTTTAGTTTTAATTTTTTTTAAATAAGCACCCGAATTTATTTTGGTCCGGCGCGTGGGAGTCGTGGTAACCAAGGCCGTGCTCCTCATCACGTAAGGAAATCCTGAATCATCTTGCTTGGGCAGCACGCGTTGAAGACTCGATATAGTTTCATGATGAGATAGGAGGCGAAACGTGCGATTTTTAAAAATACACAAGACAAGCAGAGTAGTGAGAGTATTCAGAATATACACATGAGATCCGATTAAATATTAAAATAGGAGGGCACAAATAGACGAAACAATTTTGCTGCTCAATTCATTGCGATAATTATCCCAGTGATGATTATTATCATATTGAATACAAATTAGCTTCCATTTACGTAGAGTAAAGAACGATCTTCACGTAGTATTTTAAAAATTAGGTTATCTTTATATTAAACTTAATGCTGTCGGGCTTCACTTTGTGGAACTGCTCCATAAGGTTCTAAAAAGAACCTCGATCACTTTGTATATTCCACTAAAATATTATATTGCGTACATCTGTGTCAGCATGTAGGTTCATAGAATTTAAGTGCTGAAATCTGGTTCGCACAATAAAATATTTCGTATAATAATGACAGTGGATTGTACGAAATGACCTCATATCTTTTTGCAACGTTGCATACATTATCCTTAACTTTTGGATACAGTGATTCCCACTACTATCTTTCTTTCTGTAATCTTATTTCGTGATCGAATCCAACGTAAATTGCTCTATTTATTAAGTAGTTTTAGCGTCAACGTGAAGCAACGCCATTTTAGCCTAGTTGGTATAGATATGGGCTACTAACCAGGGACCCAGACTTAAGTCCGGGGTAGATCTCTGGACACGTCCACATAAACGCAGCTGTGTGGTTAGTCTGAATACTTGATCCTTACGGGAAACCACAGGTGGAATGAGGAAAAGGACTGCCCTTCCTATCCTTCCTAACGGCATGTGTAAATTTCACATGCCGTTATACCTATTACCTTGTAAGCTCTACCCTCACTAGTCAGACAGACATGGGGGTAGAATATTGAGTATGAGAAAACAGATCGCCTACAAATTTACATTTTGTGTCATGTGGTTGTGAAGAAGGTTAGAAAAATGCTGATAAACAGTGCTAATCATAAATTCATGTGTTTAATAGCGGTGCTGGTACAAGGTTATTGCATGGGTTCTGAACTGGTGGTACGCATGCAATTGATCGCTCTTGAGGGAAAAATTTGTTAGGTAATGATATTTTTTAATTCGAAATATCATCCATCTTCAAGGAGGAACAGAGAAATAAAACTTGCTCACTTCCTCAATTTTTATGAAAAACTATACCATCATCGGGGTCACGCTGCAAGTGTGGAAGTGCAAGTACAAGTTTTATTTCTCTGTTCCTCCTTGAAGATGGATATTCAGAGTTACCACATATTCTATACTTTTTCTCTTGGCAAAAGTTTCATCAGTTGGTGGTGCTAATTTTTTCCTATTGCTAATGTTGGTACGCGACTGGGAAAGGATTGCAGACGCCTTAGTTGCTTATTCTATCACTACCTATTTCCACTTTTTGCCTGCAGGTGGTGCAACGCCAGCTCCCACGGCCACGACGGTTGCGATTCGATGTGCTGCGGCCGCGGATACGACACCGTGAGCGAGGAACTCGTGGAGAGGTGCCAGTGCAAGTATTACTGGTGCTGCTACGTCAAGTGCAAGACCTGCAGGCGGTGGGTGGAGAGACACCGCTGCAAATAAAAAGGGGACGTGGTGCGAGGAAGGACAGGCAGGAATGAAGGCTGACCCACCAGTCTATATGGGAACCGATCAACAGACCTTCGTTGCCGCCCTCAACTTTTGGTGACTCTCTCGGGACACTGAGATAGCAGTTGAACCAAGTTTCAAAGTTTCCCGTCGTGCCAGGCATCAGATTCTCCCTGAAACCACTCAGCATCAAATGGTTTTTGGATTTCAAACGCTGGAAAGTCTCCTCTGGCTGTTGAAGTATGTCCGAGCACGGGCCTCTCGACTCGCGAACTAATGACTGGCGGTTTAATCCTTAGACCTACATTGGAAAAGTCCGTTAGGAGTTGTAATACCGATTTATGATTTACATTGACTGGTGCCGAACACTTCATTCGAAAATAACATGCTAACTAGATAAATTTCAGGACAAAGTGGTCATTTATTCTTGTGAAAGCATTGCATTCTGATTATCACTGAAGGAAAATATTGGAGAAGGTTAAATGCCAATATTTTCCGATGAAAAAGAAAATTTGAAAGAAAATACTTATTACCCACATAGCAAAGCCAGTTGTAATCCACTTGGATTCCAACTGGAATTCACCAGTGTGCAAGCGTAAATGCAGCTGGATTAATCCAGTATAAAGCTGGAATTCAGCTAAAATCCAGCTGGATTCCGGCTGTGCTTTTTACATAATTCCATCTGGATTCAAGCTGGAAGACAGATTGGATTCCAACTGGAATCCAGCGGGATTTCAAGCTATTAGTCCAGGCTGTCTCAACCAGCTGGATTTGAACTGCATACTCCAGCTAGATACAGACTTGAATAGTCCAGATGGATTTAAGTTACATATTCCAGCTGGATTCCAGGGGATCTGTCCAGCTGGATTCATCCAGCCAAAATCCAGGCTGGAATCAGTTGGCTTGCTATCTGGGTAGTGGCATGGTGTTGAATGTGAATTTTCCTACAAAAATACGGAAGTTTAATTGACAGTGAGTGGAGGACTGATTCCACGTGAGTGTGGGAATTATTAGCAATATGTTTCAGTGAGGGATAATCATAAATGGAGATTATGCACTGTACGGACTGTTAGCCATGCCGTAGAAACAAAAAGATTCAAAATCAGCTCATTAGGGTCTCAGGTTTTGGACCAATACTTTCTTTCATTATTGATATGAATCGACTGTCTCCGTAAACAGATATCAGTTATAGAAAACATCCAGTCCAGTTATAGAAAAATGTCCAGTTGGAATCCAGACTGCGAGCATTGACAGTGTCCAAAACAAGCCCCAGCCATTAATTTCTAGCCATGTATTTGACTTTGCCACTCTGAAACCAATCCTCTTCTAGGGGACTGTGTTTGAAACCGTCGGAATTATCTCGAATAGGTAACTAAGGAGTTACGTGGTATAAACACGAATGCTTCGCAAATTTGGTGTGTTAAAACCGCTGATTTCAACCTCATTCTTTGTTTATACTTGTATTATATCTCTACTGGGGGCTCTTTAGCTGGAATAGATGAGAAAAACTCAAGTGAAAACAATTAATGATGTTGTAAAGAGCGATTCAGACACATTACATTTTGAAACCATTCGTGTTTGTGTCACGTGACTCCTTAGTTCTCTATTAGAGATAACCCCTGCGGTTTCAAACACAACTCCCATAGAGACAGATTTGCGGAGAAAATTTTTATTTTTGACTTTACCGCAATTTATTGGTGGAGTCCCAAATTTAAGTCCTAAAATTTGCTCGACAACTAAAGGATGGTTCAAATATTCCAAGGTGTTCAATGAATACCAACCTGTGCTTCTGCCAGAGCTTTGTGACGTTTGCACTTTCTGCATTCTCTCTCTTGGATCGAATTCCCCCTCCAGCCATTGAATATCAAACTGAGGTGCAGATTTATCAACGTACGAGGTCAGTGCGTTGCAAGACGGCCTTAATTATTTGGGAAAAAATCATTTCTAAGAATCACTAAAGGAGCACGATGAAGCTATATCTGAAATTTAATGGTTTGGGTCAGTGTTGTGTTTTGTTTTCGGCTAGGTCTGCTACAAGCATACAAATGAAGACTATTAATGGAGGACTCTGCTGCTACATCTTAGCGCATGATCGGTTGAAAGAAACGAGTGTACAAAGTTCACTATTTTCTCCAAAAAATGTAGAATCCTGGTCAATTGCTTTGAAGAAAGCTGAAAATTTCGATTTTCATTTGTTACAGGCCTCGACCACTACGTTCTCCATTTCCATTAAAATGATTGCCTAAAGAATATGAATAGTTACGTAATTACCCAGCAGTGCAAAACTTGGAAATTTATTGGCCGGGAAATATACTAAATGCTATACATTTGTTTTTCCATAATTGCGCACCAGATCATTGCATGCGAGTAAGAAATTTCGTCGTGGCGAGGGAAACATTCTCACTTATGGCAGTCACACCAAGTCGTTTAGCATATTTTGCAGTCCATATCGTAACCGGCTTCTTTTTTTTAACAGATTATCGTTGTCTTTGCGATACACCTCGCGCGACATACCCAAGGAGAGGCTGCACTCGATAAAATCAATTATGGATCACGAAATGGAAAAAAAGGCCTAAAAGAGCTATGTTACTTCTCAGGCACCGCTGCAAAGATGTCTCGTGTACGATTTACTAAATTAATTGTTGTGTTCCTATTTATATTATTTCACTTAATCGTAGTGTCCTTTGAAATTAATTTATTGATTTTGCTAAGAATTTTTTCCCTTTCATACATTTTTGACGAGTCAGCCCAACATTACCTTTAAAGATTTTGGCAATTTCGCCTTTTTCGGTCCTCTTCTACTTCACCTTTTGTAAAAAATGCAAACTGAGAAAACGGTTACAAACTTTCGATGTACACGAGGTAAATTATATCAACTCATCGAAAAGTGCTTCTTCTGGATAACTGTGGTTTGTTGAGAGAAAAATATGAAGCGTTTCTTGTTTTCCTTTGCCTATCTTTGGAGACTTTCTATTGTCGCACTTGCTACTCAGAGAGTCTTCCATAATATCCTGAGCATTATTAACCCTCACAGGGTGTTTTGAATTTATTTCCTTTGAGGTATCCCGATAAGTCAAAGGAATATTCTAGAGCTATAATGGGCAGATGTGCTGTATGGGCTAATGGCATGGCATGAAATTATGGGTACGAATTCTTTGTTTCTAAAGGTTAGGAGTAATAATTAGTTAAATTAAGTGAATGTGATTCCATGGAGATCTCCCTTGTATATCCCAGCTCGGATGGTCGTATAACCTTTCGATGCTCAATTAATGCCATTAAATTATGTTGCGTGTTCCCAATTTTACCTTAAACGTATTCAAACAGCCGTGCCAACAGGTTTACAGCGGGGCATACCGCGAGGTTTTTCTATAGCAGCATTTTGCAAAAATCCGCTTGGATACAAGGAAAATAACAGAACATCACCCTCGGATGGTGTGAGAAATCAAAAGCAGTAGGTATCATAGAAAACAGAAAGTGTTTCATAATTGGTTTACATTTCGTTCTCATCCAAACTCCTCACTCACAAAGATGATTGGAATGAGGATATAAATGTGGATAAAGAAGCCAATGTGGGATTTTGTTGTTGTTGTACGACGGTAAACTTATTTGATAGATGATTCGTAAACATGTTCGTCGGCATTAGTTCGTTTCAATTTGGAATATGCTAGTAGAAAATATTGCAGTCGCTTTTCGCTCGGTGGATCACTTTAAGAGAACAATTATATTGAGGATCTACGAGTACCGCTGACGATGGACAGCGGGAAAGGGCTTCCATGTTTTCTAAAACAATGAAATAATCAACAATCCATACTGTGCGATTACGTTAGCTTTGCACCAGAATGATGCAGAGTTCCAAATGGCATGGAATTATAAGTACGAATTCTATGTTGTTTTAGAAGCTTGGGGTTAATAATAAGTTAAATGAAGTGAATGTGATTCCATGGAGCTCTCCCTTGTAAATTCCAGCTCGAGTGGTCGTATAAGCTTGCCAATGTTCAATGCAAGACATTTAGGTACTTAATTTGAGTGTTTCAAATTTTACCTTAAACATATTGAACTATCCGTGCCAACAGATTTATGGCGTGGAATACCGCAAAGTTTTTCTGTCGCAATATTTTGCGAAAATCCGATAGGAAACAAGGAAAATAACAGCGCATGTGGCAATTTTCGTGCAAGTTGGACCTTAAAAGTTGTGGACTTAGCGGTCATAAAGAGATGAGTTGACACAGATCACTGCAGGTTTGAACACTTCCACATCATCTCGGGCTAATCTGTTTCAACAACTGACGTTTCGATACGTTCTGGTGGGTGGTTGTTTGATCTGAATGCATAAGCTCTAACACCCGCATCGTATATCGGTTAGTTTCGCCTGTGAAACTGATGCTGTCATCTGATGACGAGGAATTCTTGAGTAAGACACTTGCCAAATGTTTCAACTGAAATTTTACTGGATTTTATTATAGAATTAATATATAGAATAAATATATGTTGTTATTAAATTATTGTGTTATGTTATTGTGAGTATTTAAGTATCCATGGTGACGCCTCGCAGTGTCCCTTCCTTCCGTCTCTACCCAAAAGAAGAACGTGAGACGCTATGTGTGGTGAATATAAGACAAGAGAACTTTAGTTTAAGTACGTGTTAACTTTTTATTGGAGCATTTATTCGCCTTTTTAGCCTGAGGTGTGTTTAAGAAGCCTTGACAGAGGCTCCTTGAAGTGACGGACGCGAGTAGAACTACCGCCATTGGGAAAAGTCGATTAAATGCCCACGAAAGTGACCTCCTCCACTCTACTGCAATGACAGTACTATGAGTCACCATACCTAGTTTTGTCTCCTAATCCCCCCTTACGTCGCTGCAGGCTGTATGTGGGCTCACAGATGGAGGAAAATTGTATGTAATCTGAAAGTATTGAGTGAATAAAAAATATTTTTGACGTAAAACGCTTTTCAAGTGTATTTATTTCCTCATGTTCAGCTAAAAGAAAAACCCAAAGCATCACCTGGTTGTGAGATAAGTATGCACACCGTAAAAGTCATGGAGAAATTATATAGGTATTTTTCTCAACATTGTGGAATAATCGACAATATGTGGGACCTATTGCAAATAAAGGAAGAGTTTTACTATTCCACAGAAAGTTGTCGAACTCTTGGACTGGCTTGCATATATCTCCGTACTGAAGCCTCTACTGATAGTTTGTACCTGATGATGCCGCAAGGCGGTGAGACGCGTTATTTCTGATTCTGCTAATCTGTAGCTTTGTCTGTAGAATAAACGATTATTTACAGTCCACTGACAAGTATACAATATACTTTAGGCGGGGGATGGGGTTTCTTGTCGTTCAGGTTACAACATGTCGCTGAGTGGCGAATGTTCGCGGCAAAGGGAGGGAAGGTGAGTCACAGCGCCCGCGCTTCTCGCTCTATCCTCCCCATCACCCCAAAACCCTCGATGACCACAACAACAATGCTAACGTCACACTTCTCGCACTCTGACACATTACCTTGATTTTTTTTCACTTTACAAACAACAGCATTTAGTATTCCTTTTAGCATTCAATTTTATTCGTATTTTTAATTTTTATTTTCAATAAATGTTTTTTGGCCCGGGCCCATGGGCATTTGCCCCCTTTGCCCCCCCTTTGCCCCCCCTTGTCGCCGGCCCTGATTGTGGGAATCGAGAGTTCCGGTGCGGCAATAACGGCTGACTCAATCAAGACGAAACTGCTGCAGGACGTCAAGGACACCAAGTCGGGAAAAGTACAAATTCGCAGACAGAATTCATCGCTCATGGGGATGCAAAGAAAGGACCGCGCTGTTTCAAATGCAACAAATTCGGGCACATGGCAAAGGCGTGCAAAGTGAAGAAGAAGTTGGAGGAAAATCAAAAGAAAGAATATAACAAATCCAGCGGGTCGAAAATTGAAAGGGCGTTTGTGGCTCTATTGAATTCTTCGACGACTTCGTCGCAAAATTGGTATGTAGATTCTTGTTCATCAGTTCACATCACCAATGAGAAAACGAGTTTGCAGAATATTGACACTGGTCCAAACGTCGATATAACTGTTGCCAATCAAGATACAATCCAAACAAAGGCGATTGGTAGTGTGAAGGTACATGTGATAGCCAAGGACAGAGTTGAGCGAAGGAAGTCATGTATGCTCCGGAAAGTGCTGTAAATTTGTTGTCAGCTAGCAAGATTGTGAGAAATGGATTCTAGGTTGCATTCACACCGCAGGGTATACCCTATAGTTACATCAGCGATAGCGAAGGAGGCCATATCGCGAGACTGCTAGAAGAAGGAGGAATCTACAGGCTAGATATGAAGAAGGAACAGGCATACTTAGTAACGAGAGACCTGAACGCCGAATTATGGCATAGACGACTTGGTCATTTAAACTACAAAAACGTAGTTGACCTGAGTAAAAATCCAAGAACGGAGGTAAGATTTGCGAACACTGAAAACTTACCATGTGAATCTTGTATTCGGGGCAAGCAACACAGACCACCGTTCCAGAGGAGCAAAATAAAGACAGAGGGAATCCTGGATCTGATACATTCGGATGTATGCGGCCCAATGGAGAACATATCCATCGGCGGTTCCAAGTATTTTCTTACATTCGTGGATGACTTCATTAGGAAAACTTTCATCTTTTTTCTTAAAGAAAAGAACCAGGTGATGAGGACTTTTGTGGGATTCAAAACTCTCATCGAGAATCAAACTGGACGGAAGAGTAAAACACTTAGGACAGACAACGGTTGTAAATATTTAAGAAAGAGATGCATAAATATTTGAAGCAGTCCGGGATAGGGCATCAACTTACCATTAGGTACACGCCTCAACAAAATGGTGTGGCTGAATGGGAAAATCGGACCATAATAGAGCGAGCAAGGAGTATGCTTTTTGATGCAGGTCTTCCTAAAAAGTATTGAGCGGAAGCAGTGTCTGCTGCTGTGTATTTGGGAAATAGGTCACCTAACTCCATCATCGAAAGAAAAATGCCAGAGGAGCTATGGACGGGATCAACACCAAGTGTGGTACATTTAAGGATTTTTGGATGTGCAGCATACGCTCATGTGCCAAAAGAACTAGGTCCGTCAGAAGCTAGACCCGAAAGGCAAGAAGCTTTTATTTGTTGGTTACTGCGAAAATTGAAAAGGTTACCGCCTCATGGATGCAGAAACTGGAAAAATTACTAACAGTCGTAATGTAATTTTCCTAGAAAACTCCCAGCCCAGAAGAGAGGGAAGTTTCTGAGTCAGAACAAGAGCAGTCCAGAAGAAAGTCCGATAATACGGTTGATGAGTGGAAACAGACAGAAAGAGATGAAAATGATTTGAAACCAACCAGTTGTCAAGAAAATTTTACAGAAAATGCTAACGCCAATCAAAATGTAAGAATCCCAGACATGGTGAATCTCCGTCGATCAACACTACAACCAAAGCCAGTCAAAATAGACGACTATGTCACATATTTGACCATAGACAATGATTTTTCAGATCCAGAAACCGTTGAAAATGCTCTAAGTTCATAAAATCGAGACAAATGGGAAGAGGCCATGAGAGAGGAATTCAAATCCCTTGTCTCCAACGAAACCTGGACCCTCATGGCAGAATTACCCGATGGAAAGAAGGCAATGGATACAAAAAGGGTATTCAAGGTCAAACGAGATTGAACTGGGTAGATACAACGCTACAAAGCAAGACTTGCAGTGAGAGGGTGCAAACAAATCGAAGGTGTCGACTACAGCAAGACTTATTCCCCAGTAGTGTGATACACATATATACGGTTCATATGTGCGTTAGCGGCGAGGTGTGACGTTGACATGGACCAGATGTATGTGGCAGCTGCTTACCTGCATGAAAATATTGAAGAAGAAATTTAGGTAAAACCCCCGAAGGAATTCCGAAATCCCAAGAATGAAGATCTGGCGACTTCGGACGTCAATGTACGGGTTGAAGCAAAGCGATCGAGCTTGGAACCTTAAGCTTCGTGATACATTGGCGAAGATGGGATTCAGTAGATCGGAAGCCGATTCATGCGTTTATTAAAAAAAAAGACAGGACTTGTGGTCATCGCTGTATATGTTGACGATTTATTGATTTTGTCGAGCGACAACAAGGAGAAGTCATTGCTGAAGAAAAGACTCTTTAAAAACCTTTAAAATGAAGGACCTAGGAGAGGCAAAACACCTTGGTATGAAGATTTCCAGGGATCGCATGTCAGGAAAAGTTTCGTTGGACCAAAGCACCTACATTAAGAAGATTTTACAAAAGTTTGGCATGGACAACTGTTATCCGGTTTCAACGCCGTTTGACCTAAGTTGTAAGCTTTCTAAGGAAATGGAACCGACAACTGAAGAGAACATCTCGGAAATGAAAACCATCCCGTACCGTGAAGCAGTGGGCAGTTTGCTCTTAGCCAGTCAGGGTACAAGACCAGACAACCTTCAGGGCCAGATTTCTAAATAGGCTGAAAAGGCTGCAGTCTAGAGCGGCAAAATTTAAGGGGCGGCACTTTGGCAATTTACTAAAAATTGAAAATATCTAACATGTATAACATATGAGTCCATTAACTGTGAGTGTCTAAAAAGGGGGGGGCGGCAAATGGATTTAGCCTACAGGTGGCATACTCCTAAATCCGGCCCTGACAACCTTCGCTGTCGGATGCGAGAGTCGCTTCATACATAAATCAGGGAAGCAATATTGGGCAGCCGTCAAAAGAATTTTGCGTTATTTAAAGGGCACATTGAATGCAAAAATTGAGTACTCCAAGAACCAAAGGACCAGGCATGATGGATGTGTCGGTTACTGCGTTGCTGACTGGGCCAACGATCCAGACGACCGTCGTTCGGTCACAGAAACTCTCTTCTTATTCCAGGGTGGCCCTATCGTATGGCGTACGATAGGGCCAACAGATGCAGAGTAAGAGGCAGTGTTCAGTGGCACTATCCACCACCGAAGCCGAGCATATAGCCCTCTCCGCTGCCTGCCAGGAAGCACTGTGGCTACGTGCTTTGGCTCGAGACTTGGAGCCCCATTGGCGTCATCTCCAACCCTCATTTTCAACGACAACAAGAGGACGATTGATTTGTCAAGAAACCGAGGGTACAGACCACGGACGAAACATATAGACACGCGACACCAATTCATCAGGGGTAAGGTGGACAGTGGTTACGTCGTGATCCAGTACTCCACAACAGAGGAGATGACAGCTGATGCTTTAACAAATGGTTAATACACGCCCAAACATAAATCTGTATTAAAAATATGGGCATGGTATTCTTTGATAATAGATTCGATTCTTTGTGCATGGGGGGTGTTAAAATATTGCCCAAATACTCTGAATCAAATCTTTTTGGTGTACGTATAGCAACTTGGAGATGTAATTGTTGGCTTGGTTAACTGCACTTTAACACAGTCTATCAGAACCATATAGACGTGCGTTATTTCTCGATCGTAAAATCGTACCCAATTTCACAGGTTTAAACTGAACTTTATTCACACTTTGGTTCTGGTTCACTTCTGAAGCATATCTCACTGCTGCTTCAACTGAAAGTGCTATCTCAGAAGCCCTAGCCCAGCTCAAATTTTCACCTTCTTCAAACAATCTCTGCCTGATACGTTCCGACTTCAACCCTACCCCTACTGATCTCTGAGACGATCTTCTAAAGTTTCATTTAACTTACAATGTTTAGTCAACATTTTTAAAGCGCTTATATATTCCATTATTGTTTCCCCCTGTTGCTGCATCCTGTGACCAAACACCGTTCGAGAAAGAATTGACGATGGTTCGGGTTCTAATCTGCGCCCTAACTCACGACATACCTACCTCGTCGAAAGTTCTCGTTCCTGGATCTATTGGATGTAGAAATTTTTTTCTACAATGTTTATCAGCAACTCCACAGCACTAAATCCTACATGACCAAGGAATAAATCCACTTGATTCTCTGGAGGAACATTTTGCGCGCGAAACTGATGTTCTAGTACAGTCCCACATGGCAAAGCAAGCTTGCTGCAACCTTGCAGCAAGCTTGTCATTGCAAGATAGCAACCTTGCAGCAAGCTTGCATCGGCAAGGTTAAAGCTTGCAGCAAGCTTGCTGCAATCTGACTACTGCACCTGTTACAAGCTTGCTGCAAGGTTGCACTGCAAGCTTGCAGCAAGTTTCATGCAAGCTTCACGCAAGTTCTGTGCAAGCTTCACACAAGTCCTGTGCAAGTTTCAACCCTGGCAAAAATAGAGGGTACGCCGAGGGTAGGAAAGCATTCATGAACCACACACTAAAACATTGCCTATGGAATGCAATTGTGCAAAGGAGCTGTAACAATGTTCATAGCGAAACAAATTAGTTAGGTATTACAAAAAAATCACTACTTGCATGGGTATCCCTATAGTTTCAAAATTTAAAAAGAAAATGACTTTCCCGCATTTTTAAACGCGAAAGGTATAATTCTAAACAATACATACTTGACCTACGTGTCCTATTACCTTGTCCTAAACGACCTAACGAAATGCATATCACGATGGCTATCTAGCGCTTCTTCGCTAACAAATGACTGTTAGGAGGCCGTATATATACAGCTGCTGGCTTGCATGAATTCGTTAGTGATAACTAACTTTACAACATTTGGACACGGATATTTGAATCATTAAAACATTTCCCCAATGACCATTTTGTGGCTAAAAGTAAGCATGACCGTTATGAATATGCATAACGGATATTCTTTCAACTCCAGGAGAGATAAATAAGAGTTTCCTCAGTAATATGGCAATCGCCATCTTCATCCGACGGGCTGCGGGATCCTTGGTAGAAACCCTGACGTCAATACCACTGTTTTCTGTACTCAATCAAACTGTATTCACAATTAATCTGTATTCACGACTTTACAAACTTGTTCTTCTTTGCCAGTTAATTTATCGTTACGCATGCTTAAGTTAATTTCGCGCAAAATTTTCCTATTAACTCTCGCTCTTCTTCAATTTAGCTCGAATTGTTTTTCTTCCACGGGAAATAAGCCGTGCGCGTTCAAGCAAAGGTAACTCTACTCCTCCGTTGGTAGGAACCGTATAGTTGCAATTGCCTTGGGCCTTGCACTATTGCTACCAATGTTGCCCGAGTCCTGCAGCAAAGTTGCCAAGGTTGGCACACTTCATGCAAATTGAGCGTAACTTGCACGGAACGTGTCAATATTGGCAAAATTGCAGCAAGCTTGCATCTAGATTGCCAATCTTGGCAAGCCACATGCCAGCCTCAACCAAACTTGCTGAAATCTTGCATGCTATGTGGGGTAGCATAAGTTGACCATGACACTTCCGATTCATTAAAAGGTTTAATGCTGATGGAAAACTTTTGATTAGCCATTATGGCTAATGAATCGTTGTGTATCCCATCCACGTCGCCACTGTCATGTTCAGACATAGTCACATGTTACTTTATCACTATTTATTAACTAGTGTTTCTTTACACACACTCAGTTCCATTTCTTACACATTGCGCACTGTCTCATTCCCTATTTTCCAATACTACCAACATATAGATGCTACACTTGGGGTGTGTTTATTTTAGATACAATATTTTCAGCGGATTCCGAGTTTTTACCCGAACATCTTATGCATAATATATATGTTATTTTCATGCGTTTGTGTTATGCATCCAACGCTTTCAAATTTAAAACCCTCCATTTCTAAAGATAAAGCTATTCCTTTTCCTCCTGCTACGTCATCAAGGCTGCAGGATTAAATACATTTTAAATAAATATACGTTCTTTTCCCAGAGTTAAAAGTGTTTAATATTTGGTTCCACTGCCGGTGGAAATTGACTGCCCGCTTTTCCAATAGCATCATGTAATTGCTGAGTGGGCTGAGTGAAATAAAAACGGAAATGGCAAACGCCTTGCGCAGTTTGTCGTTGCCATCTTGAAGGGCGTCGGGTTTTAACTGTAGCCTCACGAGTAGATTTTTTCTTTAATAACAATAATATTTATATTTTTGTAGGTATGAAATGTTTTTGATAGAGAATTGGAATGATTTCAAATCCTTCATTTGATACTACTCTGCCTTCAACTTCTGTTGGACCAGAACTCAATCTTAAAGGTAAAATGACTTTCACGTGTCCAACTTTTCACCTTTTCATGTTTTCATTCTCCTGTCGGCGTCGTAAAAGGTGAATTGGCGGGAAAGTAATTGTCATTCACTTCTTTTGTGGTTGGTCGGCGTGTTGTGTTGTGGTATCAAGTACTTTCCGCATTCACTTCTGATAGTAGCGATTAATAAAGATTCTGTGTAATGAAATTGCCCAACTGAATCCCTCATTGGTCCTGCAGGTTGCAATGTTTGCGGACAGAATCATAGCACCGAAGCATGCCCTTTTCTTGGAGATCTGCTCCCGGTAAGTTATCTCTTGAAGTTAGTCTGATGAATCTACCCTAACTCATTCGTTATTTTCTATTTTGTAGATACAGGATACGGAAACGAAGACTAAGGCCAGACTGACGTTGCCAGCGAATTTGGAAGTTCAAACTTTGGCAGATGGGTCTCCTACTGTAGTTGCTCTTGCCGTATTTGAGCGCGGGACTCAATTTGGGCCGTTTCAAGCTAAACGTACTCCTATACTTCCTCTGTCTGTAGATTTTCCCCTAAAGGTATGACATCTCGCATCTATTCCTAGTTTGTGCAACTTAAACTGCCCACAAGTGCTTACAAGTGAGTTTATCTTTGCATTTTAGGTATTTATCAAAGATTCTGGTGAAAGCTATTATTTAGACACTAGTGATGAAGAGTATTGCAATTGGATGTGTTTAGTAGCTCCAGCAACACTTGCAAAGGAACAGAATCTTATGTGCTATCAGGTTAATAACAATTGTTGGATGTTATGAGATAAGTTCCTTTATTGCTCTTCTCGGCTCTATTAACCTTTGAATGCTTTTCATCCCGGTGTATAGATGAAGCAAGATATTTATTATACAGTCATGAAAAGAATACAACCAGGGGAGCAACTGAAAGTATGGTATGCTCCATATTATGCTGTAAAAATGGGAATAGTACAGCCGGTCAAGGTGAGTTCTCATTCTTTTTCAGTGTTTTGCAATTATTAAAGTTATAAAATACGTTGCTAGAAAACTCAGTGTGTGCCCAGTAGATATGTGAATCCATTGATATGAACTAGCTATTTTTTGTAGGCAACTAGAATGTAGGGTATATTATGAATCTCTAAAACGACAAGGACATGTAGTTTTCTGTGTAAATGAAAATAAGTCTACTGGTCGTTCTTCAGAGCATTCATTTACGAGTTATTTTTAACCAATTGTGACTGGGTGAAACATCATTCCTGAAATTTCACGTATGGCACTGTATTATGACACACTCACATGGTGTTTACTTCTAAGTAAAGGAATGAAACGGAAATGTTGTGTACTAGGAGTGCAAGTTGAATGTTTTGAAATACTCATTTGGTATTCAGTTGTTAGGTAGTGCCCCCTTAAAGTGCTTAAAAATCTAAATGTGTGGATGTTATCTTCACGAATCCTCCGTTGTCCGTTGAATAATTTTCCGTTTCACAGGACATAAATGAAATGGAGTGCTCATGAAGTTTGCAACCATTATCCACATATCAGTGCTCACAAACACTTTACAATATTTGTGAGCACTGAAGCCTACTTCCTGCAATTTTAATTGGGAACTTTTACTTAAGTCAGGCTTCATTTAAAGCATTCATATGTTTGATGCAGTGAAGGAATACCTATGAATTTATGAGCTATCTTATTTTAAATTATTTTTTCCTTAATAGTCTGAAAGATCCATCCTACTTCATCTAAGATTTGTGGGTGTAGTTTTTGTCGTTGGTACATAGTGATACATTCTTTGTGCGTTGTCATTTAGTATTCTTTGATTGTAATGTAAGGCATAGGCCTAGGAAGGATTTCTGCATCACTTCTTCGTCTGGTATCATCCATTATATCTGTAGTTTCCAAGTTTTTCTAGTGTTTTTTATAATCCTTTTTGGGATAATGGTCTCAACACACTCTTAATATCTGATTTATGGATGCTCAACAATTCTGTGTTTATTGGTTGCATGTAATGATCCCTTTTCCGTTGCTACCAGTGATATTTTTCTGTTAGCCTGAGGTTGGCCCTTGGGAACTAGGTCCTTACAAATTAACACGTAGTCTCACACTTAAGTCTCTCTAGCCCTCCATGTTTGGTAGGTAATGATTGATTTACCTTGAAATATAGCATCAGTTAATTGATTTCTTTCTGTCTCAAATGCTCCAGCGGAAGATAGATGCTTTGAGTGACCATGTGTATGGAACTCCAAGGAAAGAGAAGAAAGTTGTCCAAAACATGCTACTAAGTGAGTAATTATGATTTATACACTTTTAAAATGCATTTATCTTGTTGATTGGTCTCCTCTCGTATTGGATAGGTTACACTATACATTTTCTTGTATGAATATGAATGCATGAATGGCCACGAAAGTGCATTGTTTCCATACCAAATTGCATAAATGTCCAGTAAATAGAACCTGTTCTAAATTGGCTCATGATATGCTGCAATTTGTGGTAATTTTCATACACACCTGGTGGCAGGTAAAAGTGACATTTCTAGAGGTTTGTTTGATTTTGTTTTTTGTCTGAATGTGCTATTTACTTTTATTTTACTTTCTGCTATGTATGGATTTCATTCTACTGATTAACCCCTGTACCTCCTGGGTAATCCCCATGAAACATGTATTGAACTGGACTTAGTTTACCTTACCTTCCTGTCCTGTGATTGACCTAAGGCTACCCTAAACTAAACTAAAACTTAAGGCTTGGACTACCTGCACAGAATGTTTGGAACCTATTCAGCTTTCATTAATTCTCCTATTTTAACTGCCGGTTGCTATAAATGAATTTGCATTCAGCAACAGCAAGTAGCACTATGAAGTCAAAATAGTAGAATACAGCATTCACCGGTGGAATGAAAGCTATATCCCTTCCAACCATTGCTCCCAAACACATTGTTTAGTTCCACAAAGTGTCAAACTTAAGGGCGATGATCTCCCAGTCTGTCTGTGTTCATTCTATAAGGTCAACAATAAACTGGAACCATGAATTTTATTCCATTAACACTTTCACTACTACAGCAAATTCAGTGACACAATGTTTTAATCAATATTTGTTAAGAGAAATAGTTTGATCTTTGGGGTTATTACTTTATCTCAGGAGATACCGTCTCTCTAATCATGTTGTTCTGCTTTCATTGTCATGTTTTACCAGGCTAAGACTCTAATGGAATTACTTCTCAGTCATCCACATAAAAATTCAAGGGGCATCCTAGTCTTCATCTGCCAAGTCATCATGCACTGTTCATTCAAAAGGCGTTGACCTCTCTCTCTCCTATGAATCTACTCTCCTGTCCAAATCAATCACTCTTCTTTCTCATCTATTCATTCCTTCTGTAGTCATAATGCTAATGGACATGACTTCTAAAGTAGCAGTTACCAATCTTGACTGGTCCAAATCTATTGTGTCCACATTGTGAAAATTCATTATCAAATAGCTTGGATTGTGTATTTGGGAGATAGCATCGTGTTCTAAATTACCCAATTCCTTAGGGGTAGTCCAGGAGTTGCTAAGGTCAAACAAATAGATAAGTCCAAATGAAACAAAGGTAAAAATCAATGTTAAAAGAAAGTCTCTTGTAAGCAAGCCACGAAGTCCCATGAGTCTACTAACTACAGAATATGATATTTCCATCATCTACCACAAGATTTCCCAAACTATCTTGAAAACTGTAAGTGCGACTTGAGATAATATTGTCTGCTCCTTGTAATTGATGATTTGTTAACTTTTAAATACTGTGCTTTGTAAGAGAAAAACAAAAGCAATCACATAATGCATACCAGGAAAATGCTTGAAAATATGATATCTTTCACCTTGTAACCACTCATTCTTACTTATGAGCATGAGAGTGTTCAGAAATGTGGACTTAAAAAAGGATATGCAATCGCACAAGAATTTGTGCAAAAATATTTTGTGTAACCAGACTTCATGACAGACCTTATGACAGGACATTACTTTAAAAAAGATATTGTTTAATGGGCAAAATTTGGTAGTAGGCTTGCATTCATAATTGTTAGTTACCAAATGTGTTTTTGCTTGTATCTAGTATGAAGGAATTAGTATTTTTTTCAGTGTCCTATAATTTTGAGACTGTTTGGCAGACAGGCCTGTCAATGGCATGGGATCTGATATCTTAAAATTTGTAACCCTAGCAAAATTCTGTTGCTTTGTGGTGATTAATTTTTATTTGACTAATACCTGTGTTACATGTAAGTTATCAGTTGTTAATTGCTTAACTCTAAAATAGGTGGCATAATATTATTTCTGTGGGTATTTGATGTAGAACACCATCTCAAAGCTAATTGAGCAAGCTTCAGAGAACTGTGAAGTTCAAAAACCTTTAACGTGCTTCAGTTTCACCAGCATTGACCTCCAAGTGGTTGAACCACTCCTCTTATGAGTGAAATTGGAATTTAATCATTTTCTTTACTGGCTTCAGCTGGCTGCCATCTGTTTTCATGCCGAAGCATTCCTCCCTTTTTGAAACTAAAGCACTAAATGTAGATGATATGGTTGCTTTTATATCTTGAATTTCTTTTCTTAGCTTTGGAAATAATTTTGATCTACAGTATTATCATCATTGTCGGTGGTTAAGAGTGGCATTTCATAAGACTATACTGACTGTTTTTCTCTTCATTGCAGACAAAGAGGTGACGGAGAAGGTAGTGGAGAAGCTAGCTCCTCGGCAGTTGGGTGCTAAGGGTGAGAATGCAGAGAAAAAGTGGCGGTGTCGTCTCTGTGGAGAAGAGGTGGTGAAGGAGGGTGGTGCAGGAGGCAGTGGGGTGGCCACATTTGCCAAGCACCTCATGGCGCACTACCGGCCTCGACTAGGCCGCAGCTCAGCACAAAAATCGTGGCCATGCCACATATGCCTCCAGAACTTCCCCGGTGAGAAGGTAAGACTGCTTCTCCTGGTATCTGAGGAATGTTCCCAGGTCAATGTTCATTTATTTTTATCAAAATTACCATAATCCGTTTCAAATATCTTTGCGACTGCGAGGCAGGCCTTAAATTCGTGGGGGCAGGTGCTTTTCAGGAGGGTCCGGAGCCGTTCGAAAGTCTCCGCTCCGCGGTGGGGAACAGCCTTCTTTGAGGGGGTGGGGAACAGCCTTTTTTGAGGGGAGGCACGAGCTCAGCATTGCCAATGTCATTGTCCCAAACTACTTGAGCCGTGAAATCCACAGGACGAACAGTGGGAAAGGCCAGGGTATGGTAGCAACATGGTATGGTAGCGGGTCATTATGTAAAAAGGTGGACCTAATGACTTGGTCGATTCACAGGTGGAGTGCAGAGAACATAAAGGATACCTTGAGACAAAGAATGGAATGTAAATTCCTTCAAAACAGGCAGGTAGTGGAATTAAAGCAACTGGTTGATTCACCAGGGGAATTTTGAGAAAAGCATACCTGAATGCGAAAAGGGGAATGTTATTACTCACGAAAATGGTAGCAGCAGGAGTAGGCTTAAAGTTGGAATAGGATAACGAATACAACCCTTTTTCGATATTATTCAAGTCCTAAAATAGTTTTTTTCCAAAGAAATGGTAACAGAAATGTTTTTACGATTAGTATTTTTTTTATTTTCCATAAAAAATGTATTAACCAGTTTTAACACAAGCAATATTAGGCTTCCTAGCTTCATTAACACTGTAATGGAGTGGTCAAGGCAACTTCGTCTCCTTCAGCTCCGCTGCCATCCTCGTCATCGTCACCCTCGCTATCACTCTCTCATACCTGAATGACGATCGGCTCTAGAATTTCGTCGTGTGAAATTTCCTTATCAAAATCTTCTATTTGTAATTTTTCCGCATGACATACACATGTAGCCCAGCAGAAGCTTCGTGGTGCAGAACACTACGAAGCACCGATCAAAGGCAGCGGAGGTTTGGCAACACAGCAAGCAGATTCACGAAGTTCACACTACGGAGGTGCGAGAGCGACTGAATTTTCGAGAGGATAGGCCACGCCTACTGCATCCTAGTTCACTCCAAGAAAGTCACGTGACGAGTGACTTTCACTTCGCTCACCCCCAAAAATTTAAGGCCTGCCTCTTGGTCGCAAAGATATTTGAAACGGATAATAGTTTGTGAGCAGGGAAGGGGGAAATAAAAACAAGAATCGTAGGTGGGATAAATGTGTTCAAACTGAAGGTAGGTCTGTTTGGTGAGGGCATAGATCATCTAATACTGAGTCAGGTGGTTGACTGACTCACCTTATACTGAGTCAGTCAACTAACGGTAGGGGGCCAGTTCCTTTCCCTGTGTCACCTTCGGTTTCTCAGAAAAGTAGTATTCAGGAAGTGACACAGCTTGGGTTTTGGCTGAAAGTGTCCATAGGCTTCTCCTGAATTTAAGCCTGGGACCTCTGGTCAGCAACCCAATGCTCTTTACACTGAGGGTAGATCAGTATAAAAATAATATTTTTGTGACAGAAGAGCCACAGCAATTTGGAGGAATCAATATGTTCATCATTTCTGTGGTGGAAATTACAAAAATTACTTAGAAGTACCTAATTAAAATCGAATGCAATGTCTTTTAGGTGGTTAGGGAGGAGGAATGTGGAACTGAAAAGAAAAGATCAAGGTTGTAGCATTTTACACATTCAGTCTTCCCAGTCCAGTTCTAGGCAGCATAGTTCATGGTGAGATAGTCGTGGTGACCCCACATATTTGTAAACATACAAATTTTATGCAAGTCACCCAAATAATTAATGAGTATTGATTATTAAAAATTTATCTTAACCACATTGAGAGCCATTCTATTGTTTTAATTGCCTTGTGATAGTATCATATTTATAAATTGCATCCCCAATTATAATCAGAATCTCTTTGAACTGTGCCGGAGTTAGTCTACAATATTTCTACACTACTCGTCTAATTCCTGAATAAGGTGATGGAACTGTATAAATTCTTTTCTTTTGGCATTCATGGGGTGAACCCATTGTATATGAGTGATCTCTTGAAGAACAGGAGCTGAAAGTAATATATTTGTTCTACTCTCTTCTATCATATTTAGGGATGTGCGAGTAACACTTTTTGACCTCGAGTCGAGTATCGAGTCGAGTTGTAAAGTACTCGCGAGTATCGAGTCGAGTCGAGTTTGTACATTATTGTACATGAGTGAAGAGACCCAGTTCTTACTTAAGTCATCGCAATTAAAGTTAGCCAGCAATCTGACTATCAAATGGCAGGTCTACCTACCTAATGCATAGTTATAAACAGTCAAATTAATATGGCAAGTAGCTCAGGCCAAAAGACATAATGGAAATTTTCCGGTAGCTCTCGAAATAAGAAAATTACCTTCATTCCTAGGATTACTCAAAAATGTGTAAATTAGCTTGCAGTACGGTACCTAGAGTGTACTTAGGCATAATATGAGGCCTATATGAGTGACATGCCCTATTAACTTTAAAGTAAGCCAGGAAGCAAAATATTTTTTCTTAGGGAATACATAAGCGTAATTAGAAGAGCATTCCTTGTATTTCGCATTCCTATGTATTTCTATTCAGAGCTAAACGCTTTCTCAGTGATGTCGTGTATGCCGGGGTTAGTCCAACAGTACAGTGAATTTCATACAATATGCCTCATTTGTGCAGTAAATATTTGATAAGCTCGCGCCTCAAATTTATGATTGGCCGTTAATTACATAGTTAGTTTTTAACACATAATTTTCTTCCTCTTCCAATTAATGGCACCATCTCTTCAAAATCGATGATTTCTGCCTAAACATGAAAGAACTTAGAATCATAAAAAGGACTTGGGTCAATCACCCCCATTTGCACGATGCATGAACACCCAATATCAGCATGGGTTATTTCCAATATCCATTAATGCAAAATAATAATGTTTGAACAATGAATTTTCATTCACGGATGAATGTGAGCAGGTACATGAATTTTGTATAGAGTCCTGTGGATTAAAATTTTCGATTTCTAAGGAAATATGTTTGAACAAAAATTATTATAGATAATTATCTACAGATATTTATAATTATCTATCTTAAGATATGACTAGGAACTTGAAATTAATGATGTAATTAATTATCCTAAATAGGAAATAAAAAAATGGAATAGTAAAACTTATAAGTATTATACCATCCGTATATCCGTATCCTACATCATCCGTAATGCCCTTATAATAGGATGCCTACCATCTGTTACAAAATTTCCTTCACCCGTGAGTTTGAAGACCAATATCTCCAAGATGGCTGAAGCGATTCTAAAATAAAGTATATCAAATTCAAGCTTGTTTATTTCTACGTTTACTGGTAGTATTAAAATGTTTTTACATTTTTTTTTACTGAAGTACGTGTTTAAGAACGGATTTTTAGCGAATTTTTTTTTGATGCTGGATGGATCCATCGAATTCGGGCATCGTAAGAACAACAAAGATCGAGATATCAAACTTACCTTTTCGCATATTGTAGCTAAGGGCTTTGTTAATAGTTATACGAAGTTTCATACTATTACGTTTATCAATATTTTTGTTATTGATGAATTTGTCAGACTGCGTTATTTTCCGTCCCGCACGCTATCCGTTCCGGAAATCACCGTTTGGACCTTTCTCTTGCTCTCGAGTCATTAATATGCATCCACTTATGAAATCTCAGTAGAATTCGTTGATTATTTGATATCGATATATATTTATTTTCGGCTATAAAAGCACACTCTAATGTCCAGAGCATGCCTGGAAAGGTAGCGCGTGCGTGGAATCATCTGCTGCAAGCAGATCGCCTATCGCTGTGAATGAGTCATGAGGACTCGACAATAGCAAAAAAAAGTATTGCCTTTAAGAATGCAAGACAGTGTCATTTAAAGAACTGACGGTATCTTTGGAAGCATACCGTCATTATACCTCCTCGCGCAAAGATTTTGGAGACGGAGTTGAAGATAATTTAAAATGCAATTTGTTTCTTTCGTCGAGAAGCCGAGAAATGTGGGGACAAAAGCTATCTCTCTTATCACTGATTTTATTTTGGTGAATACTGCAACTTATAAAATTTTATTCAAGCATAGGCAAGGATATTTTTCCTGTGCATACTAGAGAAATTTTCTCACGTGGTGTTTGGTGTGCGCGGTAGTTTCTACCTACGGTAGCTTACAACTTGACACAACCTCGAGCAGCTTATCTCTCCAGGCCAAAAGTCCTGTCGCGTGGAGCTCGCCTTCCGAAATAAATATATACACGTTGAAAGCATATCTAATTCTCCCAATTTATTAAGTCATTTTACACGTTCTTAGTTTTCAAACACGAAGAATACCATCAAAACGAACTAAATTTCCGACTTCTGCACGCTGAGATAGCGCATTTTAAAATATTATTCGTTACGTAATTAGTAACTGAGTAATCTATTTTAAACTTTGTTTAGTCTAAGATAAATATATGTTCCATATCTTATTCGAAGAAAAGAGAAGTGCCTTTTCATGTGTATCTTCAAGTGGGTGTCAAACTTGCTTCCCGGAACTTGAATAATATCCGGCGTTTTTATCTGTCTCAGTCGAAAAATTAATTAATATAACAAGCTAAAAATATATTTTTGACATTATTAAACGTATAAATAAACAAAAATTAGTTCGATATACTTTATTTTAAAATTGAACTACTCATTTTTGTGATCAAACTTTCAAACTCAGGGGATGGAATTTTACAACGGAAATTAGGTGCTTTGAGCTCGAATATAGTCCCCCACCCCAGACTTTTTCCGCGAATATTTCGGCCAAAAAGGGGGGGCTAGCTATATTCGGAGGAATACGGTACATTGCGGTTTCATGGACCGTGTAACCACCGATTCATCCATTCGTCCACGCAAACGTACATGAATCCGTTCACGTAAACGTACATGAAACCATTCTCGCAAATGTAAATGAACGTACGTAAGTACATGTTCGTACGTGTTATCTACCGTGTAACCAGAGATTTACTCGATTTTGATGATATCGCTTCCTGTCGGCAGATTTCTGAACCTATTGGCCTTGGCGGCTCCGTCGACAAAAACTACTCGACTCGACTTTCGTAAAAATACTCGAGTGCTCGAGTCGAGTACCAACGACTCGACTCGAATTTTCGAGTACTCGCACATCCCTAATCATACTCTCATGACACCACTATGTTTTATCTTCCTACCAATTTAGTGTGGGTTCATAGTTTTCTTGGACAAGTGTGAAATAATCAAACAATACTTCCACTTGTCTTCAAAGTTTTATAGTGCACTCTGGATTTCAACTCAAAGTCATCCTTGGGTTCAAGACAAAGTCAGTCAAGGGAGACACCACACTTGTATTGAAACTTAAGCCTGGTTCACACGGTGCGTTTTTACAGGATGGATTTCTTGCGTGAAGTGTTGATGGGTGCCATGCGTGCTCACTTCCTGGAAACGCTGTGTGCTGCGGGCTGCCCTGATGGCTAGCTTTCTTGATTTCGAGGTTAGGTCCGGTGCTATTTTCCTTGTGTGTTTTGCTGATGGCTATTGTTGCCGGCCAATCACTGTTCAGCTTTGCATCACGTGATCAAAATAAAGGTCCTGCCTTTTTAAGCATTTGCATGGTCTATATTGTGTTTTAAAATGAGTGCAAATCTATGGACTAGGGATCAACTTGTGGTGCTTATCGAAGCATATAGGGACGAACCTTATTCATATGCAGTTCGTAATCGGGACTATCGCAATAAACATCTTTGTGCTGAGGCTCTAAGAAGAGTGAGCAATGAGGATAGCTCGCTACATGTGAACCGACAACCATCAGAGGAACCAGCTTTGTGGCCACCTTCATTGCCCACTTGGTAGCATGCACTAAATCCAGCAAGCTAGCGCTCAAGGAAAAACGCACTGTGTGAACTGCGCGTTACTTGGAGGAGGTTAAGGGTGTCACTATGGGATCGTATGGGGTTGCTATAAATGATGGGGATGGCTTAATGACTATAAAACCCATAGAAGAGGGAAGTTTCCTATTGAGGGATTTGTAGGAAAGAGAAGCTTTCGAGGAAGGGATAGCTACAAGATCAAAGGAAGAGAGTGAAGTTTGATAGGAGTAAGGGTGGCTGTATATTTTGTGGAAGTGGATTTGTTGATCACTCTCTGCTCTTTACTATTTACTTTTTGTGAATGAGATGAATTTTCAAATGTGAATGAGGCCAAAAAACTTTATGATATTAATACTATTTCAGATTACATACTCATTAATAAGAGGCTTTAGGAAACTTACTAATTACATTTAATGTACTACATATATTTGGCAACTTTTAGTCAATGCATAATTTTTTTTGTTAAATTTAGATCAGCTTGGAATTTTGCTTCTTCGGACACATGTCATTAGATTATATTGTTATTGTGATGGAGTTCAATGACTGTCTTCATCAGCCCATCTTATCACCAGATGCACCTAATAACCCCCTGATATCTTTATATTATTTGCAGGATCCCCCTCTCCTTAGCTCATTTCACGCATTCTCTCATTTCTGTGTATCCATTTAATCTTTATATTTCTTCAGTCGCAATGTATTTTTGTAAGCTTCCTGACTTAACTTTTCTGCACTCATGATAGTCCATTCCTCACTTCTGTAGGGAAACATGTCCACTAGGTTCTGATAAAGTCGATCCTTAGTTTAAAAAAAAAACAGGAAACTAGGACTTCCTGTCAGGGGAGCCGGGCTCAAGTCCCGGTCAAGATGGGGTTTTTCCTTGTGGAAATTCTGCTAATACAGTCAAGCCCACCTATATCAAACCCATTTATAATGAATTGAAGGCTATTCCCCATCAAAGAGAGGCTCTGAAAAACTGGTCTACATGTAACGAATTTCGGTTATTACGAAGTAAATATTCGGCCCCTTCAACTTCTTTATAAACGGGCGTGACTGTATGTGCATTTCTGCAAGTGATTCCAATAAGGTATTCGTGGCTAGTTAGCAATCCCCAAATTGAATACATATTATCTATATATATATAAATGAATGTATGTGTGTGTGTGTGTGTGTGTGTGTATATGTCCTTTATGCATTACTACACCATTCATCGGATCGCCATGAAACTTTGGGAAGTTGTTAAGTACATTCCCGAAAAGAGGACTACGGAATCGATATTTCAATATCGATACTTTATCGATATAATATCGCTAAAGTATCGATAAATTGATACATTATTGATACAAAAGTGAGGTGAAATTATTTAGTTTTTTTAAAGGAATGTATCGTTGCAATATCGATACTGTATCGAATGTATATAATGTGTTTGTCCATTATGCATTGCTACACCATTCATCGGATCGCCATGAAACTTTGGAAAGTTATTGAGTACGCTCCACGAAGGTATCTAAAAATCGATAATTCAATGTCGATACTGTATCGATATAATATCGATAAAATATGGATACATCGATACATTGTTGATACAAAATTGAGGTGAAATTATTTAGGTGTTTTTTTATCAAAGTTTTATAAAGTATCATTACAATATCAATACTGTATCGATACAATATTGATAACTTCATGCATTACCACAACATTCATCCATTTTCCATGAAGCTTTGGTTAGTTGTTTTGTTCACTCCATGAAGGTTTGTACAATATCGAGAATACAATATCGACACTGGAGACGGGATGTGCATCCCATTGAACTTGCAATTCATTGAGACACTCACGTGCAACATATTCAAATCATCCGGCATGGGACAAATATTTCAGAAATGCCAACTTATTGCTTGGGATGAATGCACAATGGTGCACAAAGCATCGCTCGAGGCCCTGGATCGATCATTGCAAGATTTCCGTGGAATCCTGAGACCATTTGAGAACGCATTAATATTGCTTGCACGACATTTCAGGCAAACATTACCTGTAATTCCTCGATTGACACTAGCGGATGAAATAAATGCTTGCCTGAAATATTATACTTTGTGACGACATGTAAAGGCGTTAAAATTATATACAAATATGCGTGTCCAGCTGCAAAACAATCGATCAGCTGAGATATATTGTATACCCATAAGAATTGTGAAATTAAACATACTATAAACGTGCGCTTTCCATTTAACCAGATTGAGCCACAGCAACGCGTGGCCGGGTCAGCTTGTCTTATATATAAAGTAGAATGTATGCATGTAAATATGTTAATATGTTCGCCTAAAACTCTAGAACCAAATGCAACACCGCTTTGAAACTTAAAGGTTTATTAAATGTCAACCTTGGACAGATAATAGGCTACTTTTCTTATAACTACTGGTCCTTGGTTTGACCCTAGTTGAGTCAAAAGAGTCCCCATATAAATACTTGTAAAGGGCTTTCTTATAGCTTGCAGCCATTTTTTCATTTGAAAATTTTAATTAGAACTACCTATTGCACAAACTTAAGGTGCACACCAGGCAAAAGATAGTTCAATAAATATTCTTATTATTATCGTCGAATTCGGATTTCAGATCTAAATTACTGGTAAGTACTTCAGTAAAATGAAGATTTCTGGTCAATTGTTTTTAAGTTTAAACAGCCCTATCCCCTAGACAACTAAAGGGATTGTTGCATTATAAAGTAGATAGGCTGTATAAAATGTAGGCATTTTTATAGACATACATATTCATTCACAACATATTCATAAAACATTAGAACCAAACAGTATGGCGTTCAAACTTTGAAGTTCAATATTTTTCTTTCACAGTTAATTAGCTAATTTTCATGAAAATAATATTTTCCGATTCTACCCCAGAGGAGTCAAAGCATTCCCTCAAGACCTGTTCTTATTAAAATGGGATGAAGGTTGGGAGTAAACGCTTTGGTAGACTTTGTCATATAGCCATTCACGTTGACTGAGTTGTGCTAAAAATGCATTGGTGTTTTGTGTACAGGAGTTGCTGCAGCACAAGGTGAAGGAGCACAAGGTGGCTATTAGAAGGCCCCGCCTGTTGGGCCCTCAAGGTATAAAGCAAGAGCCAGATGTTGTGAGGACGGAGGCTGTGAAAAAGGATGCTGCAGAAGGAGAGGAGCCAGAAGAGGGATTCGAGTGGCAGTCAGAGGGAGGACAGACAACAAGCATAGTGATAGCGAGGATACCTGAAGAACAAGAGGTGAGCTCTTCCTGTGATTAAAGGTGGCCACAGGTCATGTGAAATTAATTTTGGTTCAGAACTCATGGTAAAGGAATGTGAAACCAAATAAAATGCATTAATGTATAAAGAAAATTAGGTAAGAAATAACATTAAATCCCCAAGCCTCTATGGTAACCTTGAATGGGGTCATTTACCATATTTATTTTATTGCTGAATCTGATACAGTTTGTAAAATAAAAAGACAAGTATTTTTCCGTTTTTTATCCGTTAATTATTTCTTGAGTTATAAGCGGTGAAAAACTGATGTTTTTAACCCTTTCGGAAAAGTGAGCATGGTGCAATCTCTGACTTATATCGATTTCGTTCAATCACAACTGAGCCAGCGAAGCTACTTTGCCTTATCGCACAGGGGGGGACACAGCTGACTCTGCCAATAGGAGCAGTTGTGACAGCATCTGTGCCAGCAGTCCTTCCGAGAACCCCCCTCCACTCCCTTCCCTTCCCCTAAAAGCAGTCAAGGACGGGAGGAAAATGACGTCAATGATATCAAAGCAGCTTTTTCGGTGGGCATCACATTTTGCATATTTTAATTTTTGACTTGTGAGTGAATGGTTGTGGTTAGAAGTTTAATTTTTTCACTAAATTCTTTTTTCGTTTCCATCTAACAATTTAGTGTACAAAATTACGATTTTGGTTACGAGTAAATGCCCCCATTGTCCTAAGACAAAGCAATCTTAGTGCAACTATTATCAAGTAGCCAATTGAAAAAGCAAAATGCTGCAGTCTCCACCTGGACCCTAGATAAATCTTATAATCTTGTAAAACCTGTTTTATTGTATAACTAAAGAATTTTCCCAAATTATTTTCCCTCCTGTGTTTGCTGACAATGGAATCTTGCATCATCCTGATTTTGTTGCGTGCTTATAATAGAATATCCTTTTGGCTTTCCTATTTCTCAGTCATGAAAATGTGCTCTAAAATCAGCCTGCGTCTTATGAGCCGAGGGTATAACTTCGTCTTCTAAGACACAAAATGAACGTCGTTCTCTAAAATCTCTGCGTCTTGATCCTAGATCTTGAACCAATTCAACACCCGCCTTATTCCCCCGATCTTGAACCGTTCGGCGATTTTTATTTTTTTCCTCCACTCAACAGATATCTTAAGGGTAATCATATCACCTCGGATGATGAGGTGAAGGCAGCTATCGTGTCCTGGATTCGAGAAAAGGCAGAAGAATTTTTCAGTTACAGAATAAAAAAGTTTTAACATGTTGGGAGAAATGTATTAGGCTGAACGGTGACTATGTTGAAAAATATACATGCGATTTTGAAGATTAAGATCTTATTCCACTCTAAAATCAGCCTGCGTCTTATGAGCCGAGGTTATAACTTCGTCTTCTAAGATGCAAAACGTCATTGTAAGATACTATTAAATGTTTTTTCCCGCATCAGGCATAGATAATGGTTGCCTTCGTTAAGGCTGTGTAAATGTGTTAAACACACTTTTGTGTGATCATTCGATCTTATGTAATATTGTCCACATTTAAATTTTTATTGGCAAACAATGCATCCTAATATATGTAAAACGACCTTTACAAATGTTGATTATAACACTGTTTTGACCCAATATAAAGCAGTAGAGTTTTAATATTTCTATGACAGTACTTCCTAAAAAAAATTCCCAAATAAGTCTTATTGTATACAGTGTAGCATATGTGCATGTATACTATGCGCTGCAGGATTGAAAATGACTCTTCAAATCGGAGCGGGCTCATGACACCCTGTTTAATATTACAGAGTGCTGATTATTTTGGTCCCTTGAATCTCATAGTACCGTATTTACTCGCGTAAGCCGCGCCCTCGTGTATCCCGCGCACCCCTATTTTCGGGAAGTCTCGTGAGGAAAAAAATTATTTGTCAGAAAATTATTTTTTTTGCCCTTGAATCTGCATCATTTTGTCATAACATGAATGAACGTTCTTTAAGAGAAATGCTGTGCCTATATTACATGTACGTCTTTCTCAATAATTGATTTAATTACGTGTTAATATCGTCACGATCGTCATCGCATCGTGCGTCGATGCAGGGCCTCCACGGCCTCTTTTACTGTGCATCTTTTTCTCGTAGCATCTCACAGTAATCACAGTTACATACGACACATCATCCAACTTTATAAATGGAATCTTTTCAAAATAACATATAACTGGAATAATTGCAGAAATATGTACAATTTCAACCCGTGATTACTTTATTATTACGGAAATCCGTTGGCATATCAACAAATAAAAGCAGAACGCCATCCGTACCATAGCGGTGGTCTCGTCTGCTCTCTGCGCAGTAGCTGTGGACTTGGACGATTTAACCCTTTGAGTGCCACACGACGATATATCGTCGTTTGCAGAATGTGCCAGAAGTGCCAACGACGATATATCGTCGTCTATGAGGAGACCTGTTAAAACAATGTTTTTCTCAATCTTTAACTCTTGTAAATTGTACATAATACAAGAATGATCTTTTAATAACTACGTGGATAAATAATTTTGATTGTTACTGGAATTGATCAACAGCTTTGGTAATTTAAATAACTGTATGTCGGACTGAATTTTCATAGCGCCACATTTGGTTCTCACGAAACTGCTTCTGGTGCGACACTTTGGAAACTACATTTTTTGTTAGCCTAAAACCAATTGACTTTCTCCTAATGTTTTGATCTTTGTATTTATGTCGGAGATATTATGTTTGGCGTGTTTTTATTTTTTTATATGCTTAGAAACATTTTATTCTCTCCGAAGTACATCGTATTCTCGTTCGTTTAGCGAACTATTCATGGCATAGCAAAAAGACTTTAGGCTTCAAAACATCACTGTTATGTCGCTTCTGCTGAGATAATTTGTTGCTGTTTCACTGCGATCATGTCGTTGATTTTTAGCTAAGAAAGGCAGACGAAAAGGTACTACGTAACTGCTATCATGCTATCTCTCGCAGCTGGTGCGTTGAGTCAGCTGGGGTGCTGAGTCAGCAATGTGGCTCCGATTGTCAGCCTCGTTATCATAGTAGATGCGGCAGTAGTAATAGAAAGATGATGCTGTGCATAAAATACAATGTGTGCATCTCTTGTTGTTGTTTACACATTGAAATTTCACTAGTGGCTTTTTGAAAGTGAAATACAGTAGAAGCCCGGTATAGTGAGTACGGCTTATTGCGAGAATCGCGTTATAGCGAGTGATTGTCTTTGTACCGCCAAAAGGCCTATGTTTTACATGTAAAATAAAGCGGATATAGCGAGGCCAAAAAGTTCCTTCCACGGTATACGCTCGGTATTACGACAGATATATCTCGAGGGCAATACACCGCCTAGCAAAAATAAACTATTGGGTTTTGTATTATCTGCTAATTAAACTAAAAATACAAGATGAGTGCCATATCTACAACACCTAAAGCCAGTTATGTCCAAACATTAACGATTTACGGCCTTCAGTTCGCTCTGCGCGCTCCCATTTTACGTTCTTCTTTTGTTAGGCCCAGATAACATATCGTGCCCGATATCTTTTGTTAGGCCGTGCACCGATAACATATCGTGCCCGATATGTTATCGGTGCACGATAAGATATCGGGGCGCGATAAGATGTCGGGGCACGATACTTAAGATGTCGGGGCACGATAAGATGTTGGGGCACGATAAGATGTTGGGGCACGATAAGATGTTGGGGCACGATAAGATATCGAGGCACGATAAGATGTCGGGGCACGATAAGATATCAGGATGCGATAAATATCGCTATAAATAGGTATCGCGATAACTATCACGATAAACATCACGATAAAATATCATGAAATCGCGCCCCGATAAAATATCACTATATATTATCACGATAAATATCGCAATAAAAGATCGTGAAATTTCGCTCGTTCAAACATAGCGTGTTCACGCCCGATGAATTATCGTGATATTGCTCCAGTTAATCGAGTCGGAAAAAGACAGCCGTAAGTTGTCCTTCGCTTAAGCTTGAAAAATATCTACGACCCCCGAAACATGCCGTATTTCAGTGAACCTTCAGGCTAATTTTCCCAACTGATGGACGTACTGGTTAACATTCGAAAACTCGACAAAGCTGATATTATCGTCATGACATATTCGCAAAATTATCCAAAAACTTCCACAGCATACCTAATATTTTAATTCCGACTAGTTACGCTGTCTTTACAGCTTTCTTCGGCGATCGAAAAATAGAAGAACTGGAAGAAAAACATCGAAACTAGGGGAATTAATATTTTATATAATGGAAAATGCCCTGTTTCTTTCATGAAATATGTTGATATTCTACCAGATTGTGCCTGAACTGACTTTTTTGCTGTTTACCTTTGTCAAATACCACGGAAACAAAAGAAAAACTAAATACGAACGACTATGAGAATTATGTGGGTTTTTTCAACACCATCGGATATAACGAGCGCTCGATTTAGCGAGTGATTTCCGAGGGATTATGAGCACTCGTTATACCGGGATTCCACTGTAATTCTTTTTCCTAATAAATGGCGTCAACTTCTAGAAATGAATTTTCACCTGGTGTTGACGATGACAGATTAGCTGAATACATAAATTCTCTAAGTAATGACGGCGACTCTGTGGAAAGTGAAGTCAGCGTCCATTTTTGGTCGAGACAGTGAAGGGGAAGTGTTATCAGACTCAGATGAAAGCGTGATAATCCTTCCTAAGAAGAGACCGGAAATTATTGACGAGAGTAATGATAGCGTCAGTTCTTATGAACATGAAAGTGGAAGCCGGTATCATTCTGCAGAATCATTGAGGTTCAGGACAATTGTGATTCATTCCCTCCTCCACATTTTGCATTCCTGGAAACTCCTGGTCCCAAACATCTTCCTCCACCAAAATCTTCTCCAATCCTGTACTTCAACCTCTTTTTACCAACGCATTCTGGACCATGGTACCTCAACCTCTCAAATAAAACTTTAGTGTGGGCAAGAAAAAGTGTTTTCTAAGAATGAGTATATATTTTCAAAGATTTGTAATGCAATTGTTATCATTTTGTAAGCAATAACAGACTAAAATTCTTGTTATTATTATTCAGATACCATGTTTCATAACGTTTTCACATCCATATATTCTCTTGTCTGCAAAAATATTAATATTATATACCTCCAATAATTTTGATTTCCCCTGAATTTTATGCAATTTGCAATGTGTTACTCGATCGAATATATATTGAAAATTCGTGCAAATTGCTTGGATATTATATGATCAATTCTTAGAAAAATAATAATCTTTTATATTTATCAATGGTTTATTTCTTTAAAGTTGATATTATTTCTCGATTTATTGGTCAAAATTGAGAAATGAAATAATTCAAATTTGTAAATTCCAAATTAAACTGTAACAATTGCGTGCCATTGAAAAAATCAGGCGATTTTTTTTCATATTATTTTGGAAAAAAGTATTCACTTTCAAATGCAGAAGAAATCATGTAAAAATGGCAACAAATAATGATTTTTTGAATAAAGGCCTACAAAATTAGCAAAATACCCATGGCATTTCTGGGAATACCCACCTAAAAATCGGTGGCACTCAAAGGGTTAACAACACCGGAAAGTCTTGGGAACACACGGAAACAACTAAGCTCAATTTAATAACAATTATAATTCTTCTAAAACTCAAGAAAAACATATTCGCGGAAATAGAATCGTAAATCACCTATGAATATTCATATCATAATATCCCATTTTTAGTTTTCGTCACTGCTAGATTCAGATACACCATATTTCCTTCCTGCAGCTCGATTTTCTACTTTTTCGGCATCGCTTATAATATGTTGCTTTGTACTCACGGGAAACGATCGCAATTTCACATGAGAATTCATTTTTAGGGTGATAATTGCAAATTATTTTAAAATGCTAAATGATCGATTCGAACTCGTTTACTACACTCACGCACGGATAGTAAGAAGGTATATCTATAAGCTATCTCTCAGCATACGAATCTTGCCACTATGTAACAAATTCTTTGTCGTGTCTTTGCAATGTAGCTTTAATGTGTACACAAAAGGAGCTATCTATTGCGTAAAAATGTTGCTACAGATACGTGATACTGAAACAAACTCCGCTCACGACTTTGAAAAGACAAAGACGCCGCCCCCCTTGTGGCAGTTAACATGATACAATGTAGATTTAAATACATATCAGTGCTACAAAGTGTTGTCCTAAGTACGATCTATACACGATAAATCTATTAATTTGTCAAGTGGTGTTTCGGATCTAGCGTTTCTTCGGATCTAGCGTTTTCAAGTACCGTCGTACGCTCAGACTTTTGGATTTTTATTACAAATTACTGCGAAATTTCAGAATACTTTACATTGTACGATTTACTACTAGACCATACTTACCAATTAACGTCGATATGTTTACAGAATGCGAAACTTAGGAGAAAAAAACAACAGGAATATGAGGAAAAATAGTGCGCGGTTTAAACGAAAATCTGGAGGATTCGTGTAAGCCGCGCACCCCTATTTTTTCACCGGTGTTTCGGGAAAAAAGGTGCGCGGCTTACACGAGTAAATACGGTATCTTGTTTTTGCTTTTATTATTGGAATCTCTTAATTTCTTTTTCACTGTTTTGAATGACCCTTCTAATTGATTGCAGAATGCGATGATGCAAGATGCCAGTTGTGTGACTATATCAGTGAAGCCAGATAAGCCGGTGTGTGGGGTGGAACTTGGACCTCCGTACATCTGTGACATTTGCAGCAAGGAGTTCCACCGAGCCGAATACGTCTACCGCCACCTGCGCAAGCACACTGGTGAATTCACTTGCGTCTCCTGCATGGCGGTGAGTCGCAATTGAGTGCATTGGTGGAGTACATTGGAAGTGGTTGACTAAGAGAGAGATGAGATCAAATTATGAATGGCCAATGTAGTTATGCCTTGGCCTCTTGACCCTTATAGTGCCACCCTGTCAATCTATCAGCCCTTGTCATTGAAGATGTTAAACTACGAGGGTAGACTGAAAAGTAATGCATGCATGCTTGTTCGAAGCGAACAAAAAACAAATGGCTACATTGGGCAAAAATTAAATTAAAATACCATTCTTAATCTTCAAAATCGTGTAGTGAGCACAAAATCTATGGCTATTTGCGTTCACGAAGGTAGAGGAATTTGGATGTGGTATGCGAGGCGAGTGGTGGCAGGTGGTGTCTAAAAGAAGAACACGCACCGGTAAAATTCTATCTTTGAATAGAATATGCAGGGAGTACGTCACGACCCAGAAAGTCCAACTTCAAACGGGACTTTCCAATCTAAATTCGGGCATTTCCATTCTCTTCCGAATTTAGCAGTAAGGGGGAGGCGACTCGATGCGTATATGAACCTGGAATAATTTGGACTCGAGGTTCGTTGTTGTTGGTTGTTGTGTTGTTGCTGTTGTACCGAGGGCAGGACGTTACGCTGCCGGTGCGAGATGCCAGAGAAGTGCCTACGAGTCTCCTCCAGGTTCCGTTGGCCGTCGCGTCGACACTAGTAAGGGATAGGTTGACAGTGCCACGCGTAGATGCAGACATCCAGGGCACTACCGCGCCTAGTATTGCCGCCGCCGTGCATCCAACACTCCTCTGCCTCCTTCAGCCTTTCCTCCTACGACACCGGTAACAAAGGTAAAAGATCCTTGTTTTCTTATGTACCGAAAGAAGCTACTTGTATGACGTCATTTGACTCCTGACACCAAGGGCAAGAACCCTCAAATATGTATGCAGATTCGAGCCCCCGCATGATGATGCAGGGCCGAGTCTTCACAATCGCATGTACATTTGTCAACATAGTCACCGTTGAGCCTAACACATTTCTCCCAACATGTAACAAGTTTTTTTTATTCCATAACAAGCTGACCCGGCCACGCGTTGCTGTGGCTCATTCTGGTTAAATGGAAAGCGCACGTTTAAAGTATGTTTAATTTCACAATTCTTATGGGTATACAATATACCTCAGCTGATCGATTGTTTTGCAGCTGGACATGCATATTTGTATATAATTTTAACGTCTTTACATGTCGTCACAAAGTAGAATATTTCAGGCAAGCATTTATTTCATCCGCTAGTGTCAATCGAGGAATTACAGGTAATGTTTGCCTGAAATGTTGTGCAAGCAATATTAATGCGTTCTCAAATGGTCTCAGGATTCAACGGAAATCTTGCAATGATCGATCCAGAGCCTCGAGCGATGCTTTGTGCACCATTGTGCATTCATCCCAAGCAATAAGTTGGCATTTCTGAAATATTTGTCCCATCCCGGATGATTTGAATATGTTGCACGTGAGTGTTTCAATGAATTGCAAGTTCAATGGGATGCACATCCCGTCTCCAGTGTCGATATTGTATTCTCGATATTGTACAAACCTTCATGGAGTGAACAAAACAACTAACCAAAGCTTCATGGAAATTGGATGAATGTTGTGGTAATGCATGAAGTTATCAATATTGTATCGATACAGTATCGATATTGTAATGATACTTTATAAAACTTTGATAAAAAACACCTAAATAATTTCTCCTCAATTTTGTAGATCAACAATGTATCGATGTATCCATATTTTATCGATACAGTATCGACATTGAATTATCGATTTTGTAGAAACCTTCGCGGAGCGTACTCAATAACTTTCCAAAGTTTCATGGCAATCCGATGAATGGTGTAGTAATGCATAAAGGACAAACACATTATATACATTCGATACAGTATCGATATTGCAACGATACATTCCTTTTAAAAAACTAAATCATTTCACCTCAATTTTGTATCAATAATGTATCAATTTATCGATACTTTAGCGATATTATATCGATAAAGTATCGATATTGAAATATCGATTTCGTAGTCCTCTTTTCGGGAATGTACTCAACAACTTCCCAAAGTTTCATGGCAATCCGATGAATGGTGTAGTAATGCATAAAGGACATACAGACACACACACACACACACATACATTCATTTTTATATATATAGAAGAAGACTGAAAAATTCTTCTGACTTTTCTCAAATCTAGGACGCAATAGCTGCCTTCACCTCATCGTCCGAAGTGTAATGATTACCCTTAAGGTATCTCTTGAGTAGAGGAAAAAAATAAAAATTGCACGGTTCAAGATTGGGGGAATATGGGTGGTGTTGAATCGGTTCGAACTTAAGGTTTCGCAGAGCATTCCAATTGATGCTGTTTGTTTTCATCTGTGAGATGGCGTGCTACCCATCATGCACAGATTTAACGGTATCTCAATTGTTCAATAATGAAGCCAACACGTTCCTTGTATATTCCTACATGGTTTGTGATATGATTATGAGTGATTTTCTAGTCATTTTGAATCAAATCGTCGACGAATTGGCGATGTTTATCACCTGTGGCAGTGATCAGACGTCCACTGCGTGTTTCTTCAACAATTCTGACTTTTCCAGGCTGGCGACCACGAATTTTTACTACCCAGCAATTTGCAGTAGACCTATCAACAGCATTGTCACTATAAACAGCATTTAAATGATGATGATTCTTTGTAGGAGTCACTTTTTCAGCAGTTAAAAATTCGAAAGCAGCATGCTGTTTCACTTGCGTTTGCATAGCCCTAGAACACGTCTCCATACTTCCGCTACTCAAATTACACTGGGTAAATGCCATGCCTTCAAACTGCGTATATGTATAGTGGGGGAATGTTACTTCCGAATGCCACCAGGGGTGTTTCTGTAGATCATTTCATTCGTGTTCTATAAGCATGTGTGCATTACTTTTCAGCATACCCTCGTATAACAAAAAAATAAGTGAAAGTATAGCATTATTTCACCCCATTTGAGCCCGGTCCTTGCATTTACAACATAACTATATTGTGTTGTTTATCATGAAATTTTAAATCATTGTGAAATTAGACTTGATAATGTGTAAGTATCAATTGGGAAATATGTGTATTCTTTAAAAAATTTGGTATTTCTCTTGTATAGCACGTAATGGAGGCTAGTATTAACATTAGAAAGTGAGATGGTGTTCAAGATGTATATAGCCTTTAAAAGGGTTAAATATTGGATTGAATTTTTTCTGGGTTACTTCCAGTATTGGTCCAAATTTCTTGGACAACTGTTAAATCATTATTGCCATCAGCGATACTTATGTCTGAGCAATAGAGACCAATTTGGGGGGTACCCTGGAAGAAATTCAATTTCCTTGGTAAAAAGTTTTTAATTTGAAAATTTTCGTACCTTGAACTTGATCAATTTTATAGAGGGTTTTATGTGCTCGTGCACACCAGATCCAGATCTAAATTTTTCAAATTTAGATCTTAGGGTCCTTAACGATTCTTAGGATCGTTTAGATCCTTAGGAACCGTGGGGTTGTTTTTGCTAGAAATCTAGAACTACCGTCCTTGGGTACAATATTTTGGGGCAAAGGATGTTCATTCTTTGTTATGAATTATCTTTATGCTTGTGAGTACCTCTCTATTTGACTGGTGACTGTCTATTACAGGTATTTGCACGGAAGGAGAGTCTTCAGACACATGTTTGTGTTGGAGGGGTTGCCCCAAATTTGTATTCTTGTACATACTGTCCCAAAGTGTTCTCCGTGCCAAAGCTGCTGAAGAGGCACATAGCCAAGCACAAAAGTGAGTTACCACTTTAAAAAATTATATGGATTGTCATTGCATGGGCTTTATTAAGTTACTGGCTGTTACTGTCCTCTGCCAACTGCATCTCATGCAAAATCCCAGGAAAACGTAAATTCCAATAACACAAATATGAGGTTTTGCTGTATTTACGTATATATGTACTTGTATTTTTCTGTATTTATATCCTTTAATGTGTAATTTTCGGTTGTATGATCATTTAATTGCATTTTTTATCTGTGCATGGAAAAAATAAATTATTATGAATTCACAAGGGCAAGGGCCTAGCCACGTTGATACACCGGTTCCCGTCATCTAACCGAAGTTAAGCAACGTTGGGCCCGGACGGAGGTTGGATGGGTAGCCCCCTTCCATACCTCTACCGTGGTGCTCTTGTACCCTGTCTGCAAGTGGCGGGCAGGTTAAATGTGGGTTGGCACAATGGATCTAAAGAGGTCTTAAGTGCCAGGAGGGCTCCAGAAGGCCCCCGCTCACCCCTTCAATTTACAACGATTTGCAAACAACCCAGGAAACCGAAATTTATATTTCTAGCAAATAGTTTGAACTCACAGGAGTCACAAAAATGTCATTGATTGGAATACTTTTATCATCAGGTGAGTTCACATGTCCTCTGTGCAAGCATATTTATGCATCCAAGGCATCCCTGGATGCCCACCACTGCATCAAGGATGAAGAGGAGAAAGGTTCCACAGGAGGCGTGAAGACCAAAAGCTACTGCTGCACAGTCTGCGGCAAGAGCTTTGTCAATCAGCATTATCTGCGCACCCACTTGTCACAAGCACATCCCAATGAGGAGCATGTTGGCTACAGCTGTCAGTTTTGTGAGAAGAGCTTTCTTATTCCTGAAGCACACGAGGAGCACCAGTCTTTCTGTAAACAGGTGTGTTTTAATTGTACTTAAAACATATTCCTATCCTATGAGAATATTGGTGGCAGAAGGCAGGGTTTAGTCATGACAAACTAAAGAAAATATGTGAATTCATAGAAGATCTCATACATTTTGTCTCTAAGCATGTATTTTTGACTTAGATATCCCATTATCAATAGCTAGGGACATGACATTTTCGCGAAACGTTTTTTGCGACAGGATTCACGAAATAAGCGACTTTTTGGGTTTTATCGCGAAATAACCGTGTCTTCTTGGAAACGCGATTTTTTAAAACGAAATTTGAGATATTGCGCAAATGCCGAATTTTTGCAGCATGAAATATTTTCTTTAGTGATGACCGGATCGGATCTTTCATTTTTCTCGGTTCCGGATTCGGATCCAAAGACACGGAGTAAAATCGGATCCGGATCGTAGATTTAGCGATCGAAGTGCCCCGTGAATGGAATGTAGGTGCGGTAGATATTGACAAGAAGAGGATGTGTAACTAAGGTCACGTAATTAGATGAAAACGTTCCTGTGCAACTAGAAGCAAAATTAAGATATATGACTTTTTTCCCCCATTACCCTGGTATCGCGGGAAAAAAATACGTAGGATGCCATGCGGGTAGCCTACATTCGCCAGGATCAGGCATATAACGAGAGCCATGAACGAGAGCTAGTGTATATCCCAATCGCAGTTTAATTTTTTCTTTCAGTCACTGCATCGAAAATGTTATCATATTCAATTTCAAACTATTTCATCTGAATACTCACTTTATTAGACTTTGTTGTTTAAATTAGATTTACAAATGAACCACTCATAAATTAAGAATGGTCGGGTCGGATCCAAAGAACCACGGGTCTTTCATTTCATTCGCTACTGAAATCATATCCAGAGACAGTAAAAATTCAGATCCGGATTGGAGATTTTAAACGTCTCGCGGCCTCGTGATCGATGCGCCCCGCGAATGGAATGCACGTATGGTAGATACCAACAAGGAGAGTTAAGTAACTCGGGTCACGAAATAAGAAGATTTTTTCCGTGCTACAAACGAGGAAAACAAAATAAAAAATACTCGTCTTGACCTTTTTCTCCATAGGCTCGAATGTACAAGAAAAAAATTAAGCCGAATGTCATGCGGGTCACCTACATTCGCCATATTCCCGTGAACCGATGAGAGCGTAGTAGTTAAAAATGAGGGCTAGTGTACTGCCAGTCGCGACTTCGATCCTTAACACTACCTAAGAATACAGCCGTGCTCTATTCCTAGGGTAATGCTAGTAGGCTGTTAAAAAAAGTAAGTTATCAGAAATTTCATGCCAAATTATAAGTAAAAAAATAATTAAATTAGGCGAAAGGAAATGATTGGAAAAAATTTATATTACGGAATTAAATTGTGGAATCATTACGTTAACTTTACAGTGTATTTTTGAGTGACGCATTCATAAATCTAGTTGAAGCGATAGAAGTACAAAAAGTCAGTATCCACACACAAAGGTTGGAAATGAAGGATGATAAAGTTTTTTATTCAATGGTTGAAAGAAACATTTTAAACAGCGTAAGAATCGAACTTCATTACCTGCAGTCCACTACTCCACTCTGTTATTGTTATTACCATTATCTCATTAATTTGCCTTTAACTTAATTTTGCCTACTGTGTTTTTTATGTTGCGTAGGGTAGCCATAACTTCTGTATTGGATCTGAAATGTATGTAATTAACTGTTTGTTTACATTGTTATGAAGTATTTATTAATAATATTAAAAAAAAACCCTTCCTTTAAGACTCCTTTTTCCCAACATTAAACACAGCTTTCACCTTTTTAAAACGATTTTATTCACCGCATTTGTCATTTTAAACACCGCTTTTGATGATTTTTATTTACCATTTTTCGGTGTCCCTATCAATAGCTTAGGCATCCCATTATCAATGGCTTAGTGATATTAGTGTGGCAATTAAACAAGCAACAAGTGGAAGATCAGGCAGCCTCCCTTCTGCCTTGAGGTTACTGAAATATTTTATTAAAATCTGTGTGATAAAATACCTTAAAAACACCCAATGAATTAGAGTCCATAAGTTCAAAGTTTGAGGCTTTACTTTGTGGAACCACTCGATTGGAAATGAAAATTCACTTTGTACGTTCCACACAAAGATTTTATTGGGTTCGACCATGGTTTCGACAAAATATGTCATTATCAAGGTGTAAAAATAAAAATGTCCGTTCCTTAAATACCCTCAACAAATACCCTTGTACCATGTATTTGACTACTCTCCTTGCATTGACGTCATTGCTGGCCTTGTTTGGGGAACTCGCCTTCCTCCCCCACCCCCTCCTCCACTAGATCCACTCCCCAAGAGTCAAAACAGGGATTTATCACCTACCATAGTTCCCCCACCTCCATATTACCCACCCCCCCCCACCTTCCTTCCTCAGTTTCCCTCCCCACCCCTAATTTGAGGGTATGGTCGAACCCAATAAAATCTTTGTGTGGAACGTACAAAGTGAATTTTCATTTCCAATAGAGTCCATAATTTACTGAAAAAAGAAACACAAGAGATAGCACTTATTTCACAGTTTTAATGGTGGTACCTCCATTAAAACTGTGATATCATTCCACTACGTCTTGTCGGACACAGTTACGTCCATAATTTACTCTTGTCTGATTGGATTATGTATGGATGTTAATAATAACTAATTAATATCAAACATCCCATGTAAGCTTGCAACCTCAGATTTGCTGTGGATGTGAGAGGCTCTTCTTAGGTTTGAAATATGACTGCCCTGCATCTTTCACTTCAACATTAATGTTTTTGCCAGTATTGGCACTGTAACATTTCTAACAACTCAATCCAGCAATTGATATTTGTTACTTAACAATATAATACCAGTCGAAATTGGGAGAATGGCCATCAAGTTTTTGTTCTCCTAGTGCAATTTAAAATAATGATGAAAATCCACGTTGGTGATCAAACTTCTGATCTTTACCTAATTCTCCTACCGTATCTGGTCTAAGTGGTGGTATTTGTTGATAACATTTCATGATATAATACTTGGCGAAGGTAATACTAGTGGTTTTTCAAATTTATGGTCAGTTTTGTATTATCCTTGTATCCCAGCTATGATCTTTGTTTCTATCAGCGTGAAAAGTCGGCAGATCAATGAGGAAATAGTACGTAGAATTTAGCCTCTTTAAGTGCTTACCTGTTAATAAGGGATTGTAATCTCTCGAAATATTGGTGCTGTAATTTGCAGTAATGCTCTCCATGTGGGACGTGAAGTGACTCCTAAGAGTGTATTAGTATATGCCATTCAAAAATGAACTAATGCCTACTTGTTTATTTTTCTACCTTTTCAGGCAAAGCAGCTGGAAGATGGGGAGAAGGCAACTTGCCCAATCTGTGAGTCAGTTTCAGATGATGTGGCGTCCTTCAGGAATCATGTGAGGGACCACACTCACCCATTTTTCTGTCAGCACTGTGGGGCCCGTTTTAAGGCTCGCAAAATGTCAGGTGAGTTCGTATTAATATTTTTTTTTTAATTTCCTGTGATTTTTTTCATTTAAGAGTTTTTAATGGATATTTTGTTTGTATTTGAGCATACTGAAAGTATAATCAGGCAAATACAAACCAAGCATAGTCATTCACTGAGATCGTATGTCTTTGGTGGAAGCTGAATATATTTTTATGGTTCTAAATCTAATGCAAGTACAGTGGAAGCTCTATATAGGGAGAGCCCTTGGGAACTGAAAAATCGCCATATAGAATTGTCATTGCAACCGAAGGTAATTAAATAATCACACCACAGCTTATTTTTGGGTTATTTTTTGTGAGTGGTGAAAATATTCTAATGAGATGGCAATTAAAAATCAAAATTTCGAACATTTAATTTACCCATGATCGTATCCACTTTCAATTACATCAAATTTTATGTACTGTGTCATATGCTGGAATATAATAAGTCGAATTTTTACACTTAAGCCCTTGACTCAGACGTGTGTACTGTACGACGTGTTAATTATATTGTCATTACCCCGATTGTTTGGATGCGCCAATTACATATGTCACAACTGCAAGTAATGGCAATGCAACAAACTATTAACTGCAAAACCTTTGGAAACCAGAAAAAAAGTTACCTTCTACCTCACCAAAAGTAGTTGAAAATGGTGAGTGACGGCTGCTAGATAAAAAAATTACCGAGATATAACTAAAGGGGATTTAGTTCCACGCAAGCACCAGTTTGCTATCTTCTCCAGGTTAGCAGTGGAAATAAAGGAGAGAACAACTTTCATTTGCTGTAAGATTGCCTCCTTTAAAATGGTCTAAATCATCTCTGACAACAGCTGACCTGGATTTGTCGGAATCTTAGAGCCAATTAAATCCAGTATCTATGAATGCAAAAGCATTGGTTATAAATTGTCCTGGACCACAATAATTATGTGTGGAATATTAATGGATACATATCTTTGACAAGTAAAATCACAATTTCAAGCAATTGAAAGTTCAAAATTGAATTTCATTGAGATAGTTATGGGTGAACGCAATATCTGCTGACGTGCCAACATCTAGCGGCAGCATTGGAAACTTTTTGATATGAATACTAATGGGAGGCGCAGGAAGATGACAAAATGGCAGTGAAATGCACGGACTTATGAGAAATATGAGCATTTCGTGAATGGTCGAAACAAACATTTGATCGTAAAAGTAGGCAGAAAAATTTACTGTTTGGCATTTAATTCTATTGAAAAGAGGATGAGAGCACAAAATTTACCTCTCGTAATACTGAATGACTGCAGTTGAGGCAGGTTGTTGTCCTCGCTATTACAGTACAGTTCTTGAGTTGTATGGATTTTTGAATATGATGGGGACTGATGCTGTAGGAACTGTAGGACAGAAAAGACTTGCCAAAAGCTGTGATGACTGAAAAATGAGAGAAATTATTGCTGCCTACAGAAATACTCAGATGATTTTTGATTGGAAAGATATGAGAGATGTATGCAATCTGAGCATCTGTGATGCTATAGCTCGACAGTGTGGAACAGGAATGGGAGCATGAAGAAAAAGTCTCTGCCTATTGTTGAGTGCAATGATGCAGTGCGAGGGGTTGGTCTTTTCGATTAGTACATGGTTAAAAAAAAATTAAATTGGAGGGGTGGGCGGGGGCCTTCTGGAGCCCCCCTGGCACTTAGACTTCTCTAGATCCATTGTGCCAACCCACATTTAACCTGCCCGCCACTCGCAGACAGGGGACAAGAGCACTGCGGTAGAGGTATGGAGGAGGGTTACCCATCCAACCCCAGTCCGGGCCCAACGTTGCCTAACTTCGGTGATCTCACGGGAACCAGTGTGTCAACGTGACTAGGCCCTTGCCCATGAGTACATGGTAGTAGCATACAGCTTGACAAGGAAGAGAATGAAGAACTATTACCAAAAGATTTTGAATAGAATATTAACTGCTTCATTACAGCAATAAGTGTTAAAATGTGATCACATACGTATAAAGTTCAGTTTAGAGTACAGTGGAAGCTCAGTTATAGCAAGTGTTCACAATGGCTGGAAAATCACTCGCTCTAGCGAGTGCTCGTTATGTCTGAAGGTGATGGATTAAGACTCTCAATTCCCAGTTGTTCTTATTTTCCTTTTTTTTCTTTCGTTACCATGTTATTAGAAATAGATAGAGGAGCTGTTTTCGTGCACAATTGCATATTTATCAATGATTTTTGAATTAAATATTCCAAAACAATAATTTATGCTTTGCTGAAGTCTTTGAGTGTTAACCAGTACGTCCATTGGTTAGAAAAGTTGTGGTAATTATTTGCCGAAATACAGCATCGGTGGTCGAAAATATTTCTTGCATAATTACCTATTTCTAGCCATTCCTAAAATTCACATTTAGTTATCTCTCGAAAATTAGTTGCAGTGAGTATTTATTTACACGAGTAATTGCCTCTTGTTGGTTGTGCTGCATATCGTGTGTCGTACTAGTGGTGCTATCTGGAGGATCTAGAGTAAATGGAGATAAACTCCTGTGAAATACTATTGCCGAACATTATTGATGCATTCTCAAAATTGTATGCATTCGTGAAGGCAGGAATCGGGGATCGGGTTGGTGTGGTGCCTAGAGTACTGGCCTCTCATCCTGAGGGCCTGGGATCGATTCCTGGCAGTGGTGTATTTTCAGTGGCAAACCCATCCCGTGCCTAGTGGAGGGCATTTCAGGTTCAGTACTCTGTCCGTCGGATGGGATGTTAAGCCGTGGTCCCCTTGGCACCTATCGTTAAGATTAGGCTAATTCCGATGCCAGGTTTCTCTCCACCCTTCCACCATTCCCTAAAAACATCTACCATTACCCAGTTACCCTAAAATGGTGCAAATGACCTCAGCTGTTGGTCACCTCCCCTGAATAACCACCACCACCTAAGCCAGGAATCATAAAATAAAATAAAAACTTGTTGAACAGGATAAATTTTAATTATTTGCATGACATCGACCCTGGCAATATTTACCAAATATTGAAAAATATGCACAAATTATCAAATTTACCAGGAAACTTAAGTACTCCCATTACTTCTGCTAACCGGAAAAAATAATCGAAACCAGGAGATATGAATCGTAAAATTATAAGAAAATAAACAATTGTTTGGCAATGGAAAACTTAGACTACTTCCTCACAAGAATAGAAAGCAAAACAAAACAAATGTTGGACCTTAAGTATCACACAGAAGATAGGCGGGCTGAACTCTGCCCATTACCCACACCACTGCTCTCCACTGTCTTGTGATTAGCTAGATGTTTTTCTACTGGTCCATCTTCCGGCCCTTCCACTCCTACGTGAACTTCACTTAACAAAAGAACAACTAAAAAGCGCGAGTGTGCACAAGGTACGCTAGGGTGGGCCGCAAATTGTCTGTGTGTGGACTTGATTGGACTTTAAATAATGTAGAGATGGCACAAATCTTGTATTAAAAGTTGTAGCTATAACTGCCAATGTTTCACTCCCTTAACTTCATTATGAACAGGCTTGACTGTTTTGCCAAAGTATGGTGTTTTTTTGTTTGGCTCATTATGTATGCTTAATATCATGCTGAAGGTTTCACTAAAATAGTCATCCTCCTTTTACATGGTGACCCCTTCAGCCAGTCACACATGCGACCTTGACAGCTGCCTCAAGTGCGAGGTCTGCAAGGAAGACTTCCCCACGCACCAAGCCCTCCTCATCCACCTAGAGCAGCACGGTACTGCCACATTTCATTGCTTTGAGTGCAGCGTCAGCTACTTCTGCAGGGTAAGTAAGCCAGGTGCATCTCCTCCTGGATCCCTCTCCTCCAGAAGAATCCACAATTATAGAGATGCTATTGCAACAATCGCACTTTTTGCTTCCCTTCCTGGTGAATTTCACTTATGGCTTACACTTGGCAAGGGAATGTTTTAGGGATGGGTCGGTTTGGTTCTTCGGTTCTCGGTTCCACCGGTTCTTGAGCTTAGAACCGGAACCAAGGCCAAAAATAATCGGTACCGAAATAATTGGCACGAAAACCAGTTTGAAACCTACTCACACTCCGAAAGTGGAGGCTTCACATGAAAACCTGGTGAAATAGTGTACTTAGATGCTTCAAAGTCGCAAATTATTTTAATTCAGTCTCTGAAAATGATTATTGATTACCTTATCCTGCCATTGAGCAATGCAAAGTAAGTGGTAAATGAAGAACCGGAACCGAGAATCGGAACCGAGAACCGAAGTTAAGAACCGAACCGGAACCGAAAAAAAGTGGAACTGACCCATCCCTAGAATATTTAATTGACATTGTATGGGTTTGTAGACTTGACAAGGGTGGTATCACACTTCCTTCTTTTCTATTATCAATTAAGTTATCAATAATTCATGTGAATTGTTTTCTCGATCTCTTTCCTTATATGTTATTTTTTAACCCTTTTGGGACGGCTGAATTTGCTCCCATACATGTCTTCTATCTGAGTACCAAGAGACTCTTCCTTCCTCTCTGTACGGACCATTTTCATACGTCATCTGTCTAGAAAATTCTAGCAGGTATACACTCACCCACAGCTACCTTTTGCGACCCAACCCAGTGGGGACCTAACCATTATCTTGGAATCCGGGGACATGTAAGCTTGACCCTTTGAGGCTTTACCACCTACCCAGCGGCATGTAATTGTTTATTTATTACCTGTCCCTAAGTCATAATGGGTTTATTAGTCAACTAATTGTTTATTTACTACCTGTTAATTTGTTGCTTACTCTCAAAATGTAAACTTTGAAATTAATTACTCCTGTTTTACTGTAATTTACAAATTTACTGTCATTTACAAATTTTAAACAAAACTCTACCATCAATATTAATGGATTTAATTGATAAACCATTTGCAATGCAAATATATATTTATATTATATAATTATATATTATATAATTATATATCATATATATATAATTATATATAATATATAATTATATAATATATAATTATATGATATAATATAATATATATATGATATATAATTATATAATATATATATTATATAATTATACTATTATTATTATATATAATATATAATTATATATTAATATATAATTATATATTATATAATTATACCCTATATTAATCTTGAAAACAAGATCACTCCCTCAGTGAAAAACTTATTCAACCCGAAGGTTGGTTTTGATAGGTGAGAGTAGAACTCGCCCCATACTAAGCCAATGGCGTGTGAAATTCACACATTCAGTGTAGGGGGGCCAGTTCCTTTTCCTGGGCCACCTGCAATTTCCTACGAAGTTCTGACGTGCAGAAAATCGAATTGCAAGGATGTTAGATGGGGTGGTCCAGAAAGGCTCTTGCCCGGGATTTGAACCCGGGACCCTCCGGTCAGTAGTTCAGTGCTCTACCTACTAGGCCACTACGACCCCCAAAACCAAGATATCCATTAATAGTAGAATTTCGCTTAAAAACAGTATAGGCTCAGCAGAACACAAGGAGTTCAATTCATATTATACAGTAGAACCTCTTTTTTATGAACCTCTAATTTACGAAATGACACCAATTTACGAACCATTCCGCCGGTCCCGATCTTTGTATATAGGAAAACCATGTAAAATGACCTCTATTTTGCGAAACCTCGATTCTACTGATTTACGAAGTGAGAGGCCGGTCCCTAGGAGTGATTGACCTCTGTTTTACGAAGTTTTTGAAATGATTTTGTAGCACTGAGCTCAGTACAATGGAATAACGATCGCTGTATACCGCGACAGGAGCAGCTGAAGCCAGATCGGTCATGTTGAGAGGGCCCTCGGTCCAAGTATTTCATATGGGAAAATGTGGAAAAATCGAATTTGAGCATAGTGCTTTTTGAAGTGCTTAAACTGTAGCGAAAATCCCAGAGACTGATCATCCACAGCGCAATTCAATCCTTATTATATGATCCAAGGAAAAAATGTTCAAAGACGCATGGTACGACGCCTACTTCTGGAAAACAATGCCCCAGTTCATAAAATAATCGGATTAGTGCTTGGTAATTTCTATTCCTTTTCTATCATTTTGTGAATTGCGAATACCTAACTCGTCGTCACAAAGGATCCATATTTTCTCTGGAATTATTTAATTAACGTTAAGGTAGCCGCCGCAACCGCAATTCAGGACTTTGTTCAGCCTTTCACTTGAAAATAGCATTCCCATAGGAAGTTCTTTGCTGCAGCTGTCGTGGAGCTTAGTTTCATTAAAAAATGCTAATTTTGCAATAATTAACTGCTTATATTCAAATCTTAATGCAATTTGATTATTTAATTTTTCATTATAAGTGTTTTACGTCGTTAGGTAAGAATTTGCGATCGCGACTTCGAGATCGCGTTTGCTTTCTGTAGCCGCGAGTAAATAGTTCTCGTAAATCACCGCTAGATGGCAGCACTGTAGAACACATCTTAAAAGAGAGGGAATTTCAAATTAACTGAGTGAATTTCTAAGATTGACTTTCATCAGCTGCGAAATATGATTATATGTCTTTCAAACGATACGCTTTCTTCAAAAAAGGCATTTTTTGGTCTTTTCATTGAAATATACTGGGCCAGTTGGAACTTTGTTTTGAAATTTCCTTGTTAAAATGCATACTTGGCTTTCCCATGTTAAAATGGCTTCTTTAAACACAAATCGACTAGCACTAAATATACCCCTTTCGTTAATTAATGCATAACTGCATATGCTTAAAATACTCCGTGGGATGAGTTAATTCTCTTATGAGTTATTCCCTTATTTTGAGATCTACCAACTGAACAGCTACAAGTACCTAATTCCGTTGCAGAAGCCAAGTTCATACCATTATAAATTTGTAGAAAAATATTCACCTGTTTTTTTTTAATTCATGGCTGTTTCATTCTCTTTTACCAAAGTGAGTCTCCTAGCCTTAGGAATAATGTCTATGCTGTACAGGGAATCAATACAATTGAGGTCTAATTTTTAAATCCTTTCAATTTCTTGCAGATACACTGCACACAGAGAATTTCACGTAATATCTGTTGTTTTTTCCCAGAATGAGCTGATGACTATTATTTGTTATAGTAATTAGTTTTATTTCAACCCTAACATAACTATTTGACAAGTTCAGTACAGCATAGTGTTTAATTGCATTGAAAGCATACTTGCATTCTTGTCAGCAGAGTTTTAGTAGACATACATTTGTCGCAGATCAAGCCTCTTATGTGCATGATGTGCCTTCATGGACATTGCTCCATGCTGTGCAAGGTATTGCCAGAGCATGGGAGTGTCACCGCAAAAACTATTTCCAACTGTTGGAGATCAGCTGGTTTTGGTGACACATCAGTTCTGGAGACAGAGGAGTTAGTGGAAGATAGCCTCCAATTTACAAACCCTCTGATTTACAAAGCTCAAATTTTTGGGTCCCTTCAACTTCGTAAAATAGAGGTTCTACTGTATATTTTTTCAGTAAGGTGCTAATATTTATTTAGCAATGTAACTGAATGAGCAATTATGACCGCGGACCCTTGCCGCTAGGAGAGGGTGCTGATGGGGCAAAGGGTTGAGGTAACTGGCTCCCTGATTATGAGGGAAAGGCCTGACCCCTACTGCGTTGGGTCCCAAATCTCAAAAGATCTTACCTGTGAACGCCTGAAATTGGAAAAGCATAGTAACAAAAATGTTCAACGTTCATTCCCTTGCGTAGGAAAATCACCAATGAAAGCATCCGATGTCTGTCTTCCTGGTCAGGAGAGCTTCTGACGTATATATCAGCCGATCTTAGCGAAAGGGTTAAATGTCATAAATTGACCTCATCTCCTGAGATTTAAAAAATAATATGTTATCAATAATGTGAACTCTTCTAGAATTTCAGTGCACATAGTTACTGTCCTAATAATTTACACTACAAACTGAGATTGGTGATTTGAGTTGCTGAACAAAATTTAAAGATAAGGCATCTCATTGTTGCTTTACTGGGCAGACTTGAAAAATAATGGTAATCTGATCATGGGTACCCCTGCCTCGTCCCTTGGAGAGGGATAGATAAAGGTGCATAGTAAATATTATACAAGTGAGAAAGTGTGCTTCAGAATTGCTTCCTGATAAAAAACTTATTATCGTCATAAGTCAACTGTCACATGATTGGTTTGATGCAGTCTTCACTGCTTGGAAACTGCCGACAAGTAGGTGCTTATAAATATTGTAAAAGTAATGCAGCTGCAACTGTCTATTGTTAAATTACACTAAAGGATGAGACTAAATTATTGTTTCCTAATTTTCTGTATTTGTTCCAGGGGACAGAATATCCCAGAACTTAAATAAAAACTTATCACTTAACACTGGATTCTTTGATTGGCTAACCTCTTCATATTCGCATAGTTCTTCTCTTTCACATCATTCACTACTTCCTCTGTGTATCTTACGTGAGCTTTCCTTTGCCATTCTTTCTATTCACATGTCCCTCGGCAATCTTCTTCTTCAGACCATCATGTCTCAAGATATGCCGGATTAAATTATCCCATCTTATTTTCAGAGTTAAGAGCAGACTTCTCTTTTCTTTCACTTTTCTCAGTAATTCGTCATTACTCAGTCGATATGTTGTATCTTCCTCATTCTTTGGTAGCACCGCATTTTGGATACTTCTAGTCTTGATTTCCCTGCTGCTATTAGAATTTATGCCTTCCTGCCATAAAGAGGAATGCTCCAGATGTATGTTCTAATGAAATGTTTCCTTACTTCCCAAATTGTATGTATTTCTAGCGGTAAGTAGAATCTCTTGTGATAAAATGCCCTTTTCACCTGAGCTATTTTACTAATAATACTATTTGAGCTCCTCAAGTTTTTGTATTCCAAGTTTAATGTTAATATTGGCCTCCCTTTTCTATTTCATACCACTACCTTAGTGTATGTTATTGATCTTTGGTGATACATTGCCATTGTCCTTTCCATATTTCCTCAAGTCTTCATTGAATCTTTTTCTGTTTCTGACATGACTGCTATGTTGGCATGCTGATTTTCTCCACGTGGATGTTTACTCCTGAATACTTTTTTTACTTCTTGAATGGCACCATTCATAACCTATGTTATGTAGTGATGTTGAAATACTTAATTGGTGTGCTTATTGTATTTTATGATAGATAATGTAGTATTCCATAATGTAAGGGACTTCTCCAAAGACCAACCATGCTCACAAATCTTGCGTGGCTGCTAGTTCTTATGTATCCTCTTGAAAATTTTATTGAAGTAAGGAATCATGGATAGTGTACTGATCTCTTTTGGTGTGGTAAGTGTGTGGTTTTAGTCATAAGAATCATTGTCTTCTATTAATTTTCAGCACAATAATTAGGAGTAGCTGTGGCTACATCCTACATGGCTTGAACTTTTATTTAGCACTAAGGGCAGTTTACGATTGGCATCAACTTAAACGTTGACAGTAATTGGTTTCACGACACAGGTTTACAATTGACATTAACTGGAACGTGCATAGGCAATCGTTGGTCACTTCTTGTAATCTTAGGCTTGGTGTTTACTTGTGGGTTAGCACCACCTATTTGTTCACTACAGTAGAAAACAAGAAAAATGGACAGGTACATGTACTACAAAATTATAATTGCTGTTATCAGGTATGCAGCTTATTATTTCTGATGAAAAAATGCTTTAAATATTTTGGGAAAAAATTTAATTTCCTAACTGTTCACTCACAGCTCAACAGCCCTACGACTTTGAGTTATAAACGTAGACCAAATCCCCCCTCAGCGCTGCAAACAAATGAGAAACGACATCTGATATTGGGTGTTCATACTGCACATGTCCTGGTGTGAAACCGTGAACATGAAAGTTGAGCTCGGCTCGGTTGATGCTTTCCTGCAATTATAAGTGTGTCCATAAGAGCCTGTGAGTTTAACTCAAGTTGAACTCAACTTTGAAGTTGTTTTTGTTTCAGTTGTACTCATGTTGATGCCAATCGTAAACTAGCCTTAATCATGTCAGCAGGTTAGCTAGCACATTATGCTTGGTTCAGGGTGTCTACCAGTCGGGAAAAGTCGGGAATTTGTTAACGTCGGGAAAAACCTGGAAAAGGTCGGGAATTCGCTGGAAAATAATCAAACATCAGGAAAAATGGTTGATTGATAATCGTCAGGATAAAAATTGGAACGGCATTATTTTAAACCTCTCTGGTCAGAATTTGTGAGTTCGTGACTTTCGTCGTTCGATTGCACTAGACATGGGCACCGTTTCCTGAATGCCGCCACGTGACAAATCGGCTTGGTTGCAGGTTGAAGATCGTATACTTCCCTCCTGCCCATGAATGCTATTACAAAATAATGACCTTGACGTGGTTATTACAATGCTCCCAATGATTCAGACGATCCATAGATCGTACTCTAGTATGATTGTGACATTTTGCGTTTTGCCATGCCTCTGAGGGTGTAACTTGATTAAATTCCACTAGAAATATTATATTTAAACCATCGTGTCCTAAGTTTCTATGCTGCGCATAATCATAATCGGGTGGGATTAATTAACCTTACTGTGGAATTGGAATGTTTTCTTTCTCTCATCCATTCAGTAAAGCTTACCGTTTGCCATTTTGTCATTAGCATTTCCCATTCAATTGTGTTGGTTTTATACGCAAGCATAACATCTTCGTGAAAGAACAGAGATCAGCCCCTGGAAAGTAAAAACATTATATTACGTTTTGGTGTTTTCCCGGCGGATTAGATGAGTGAAAGTTTCTCGGGCCTTCCACCGGGTCAAAGGCTCCATCTCTGCCGACGTTTCCGAAAATGACTCGTTTTCCATCTTCAGGGCTGTGAAGATGTCCCTGGCTCACAGCCCTGAGATGGAAAACGAGTCGTTTCCTGAAACGTAGGCAGAGATGGAGCCTTTGACCCAGTGGAAGACCTGAGAAACTTTCACTCATTATATTACTTTGTCGCCGGCGACGCCATACGTGCCGCCGCCGACGAATATGTCATTGGCTCCTGGATGATATACTGGAGAACTCGCCATTTGCCAGCTAGTGCGGTGGAATGTCTTAGTTATTCATCTGATGGCGAGCTCACTAGCTTGAAAGCCGCCGGAAAGTCTAGTTCATCTGTCGGCATGTGCAAGTTTGCAACAAAATCGTTTTTACTGGAGAACTCTGCATTCGCCAGTTCGAGTTGAGTTGGTTCATCAGTCTTCGAGTTAGTGTGTGCTCAAGAGGTGCCTTTTGTTGGACTGGCGACGGACATCATTTCATTCAAAGGCTCCGTTCACACGGGACGGCACGAACCCGACCGCCGTGTACGGCGCACAGTGGTGCAGGATCCCTAATACTTGTTATTTATGAGTCTAGAAAAACTTTCTATTTAGGGTTTTTGTGCATATACGTTGGATGCACCGATTGACGAATTCAAAACATCTTAGGTAAGGACATATCGCTGTTGCTACTCCTCTAGTAGATAAGATAAAATGTTGCACTGGTAACAAGTGCATCATTTGAAAAGGAGCAGGCACAGCTTCACCTTCAATTCTCTCTAATATAACGTGTATTGCCTCAATTCTTGTTCTGAAAAATAGGTTTTGAAACTGAAAGTGAGTGCTATTTAACTGTATATTAATATATTGCAAATATAATTTACAAAATTATTTTTTCACATAATTTCTTGTTCAAAAATAAAGATTTTTTTTTTGAAAATTCACTTTTATATTTTTGTAAAATAATTAATTTGTGATAATATTAGCATCGAATTCGTGTTCAGAGATCACGAAAACCTTTGTGCTATTATTTTTAATGAAACGAGAATTTTAAGTTTGTGTAAATCCAAGTACTTAATAAAAATATTGCTAATACTTTTGTGAAAAAAGTAATTAGCGAAAATATGAACATCAAATTAGCATTCAGCGACTGAAGAAACGTATATTTGTTCACATTAATTGTGATGTTTAAAATAAGAGTTAATTTAAGTAAAAAAATTGCAAAACATTTTGCAAAAAAATTAGTTTACAAAATTTTGAATCTAAATTCATATTTTAGCGACCTCAAAATCCTATATAGACCAAATTTCATATAAATTGAACATTTTCAAATCCAAAATACCAATTATTAGGGATCCTGCACCGCTGTTGGCGTGCCGTCGTGCATTCTTCAAAAACAGCCGTGAATGTCCCGGTACAGTCCATTTCGAGTATACGGCATTTTAATTTCTAGTAGTTTAATCATGATTGAAGTAGATAAGGTGCTGTGCTTGTACTCTTTTAATAATGAGGATATAATAAGATGGCCAATTCCAAGTGAAAAATTGGACGGGACTGGGCATTGAACTATTGACCGTCACGATGACACATTAAGAAGTTAGCCATTTTGGTCTGGAATTTTAAAATTTTTGTCTTGAAAAGTCTTGAAAAAGTCTTGAATTTCTTTTTCATATATTAGTAGACACCATGTTGGTGGTGATAAATAATTTTTGGTATGATCTCTACAGGAGTCCTTCGAGAAGCATGACTGTAGCAGTTGCCAGGAGACTCGTGGTGATTACAAGGGGAGGAAGCGGAAAGGTGGAAAGGAGAGAGTGGGAAAGGTGGCAAGCCTAGGGGATGGCAGTGGTGATGGCAGTAACGGGGCTAATGGTAACAGCAGCCTAATCTGCGAGGTTTGCGGAGCACAATACAAGACCGTGTACAGCCTCAGAGCCCATGTCCAGCTCCACGGTATGTATCATCATCCTGGCTGATGCTGCTTTGTATTACTTTGAGGAAGATATTTCCCTAGTCGTGATGCTAGATATTTGCAGGAGCTGACCAACAGCTAAGGTCATTTGTACCTTTTTTAGGGTAGTTGGGTGGTGGTAGGAATTTTTTAGGGAATGGTTGAAGGGTGAAGTGAAACTGTTCATTCACATTAGTTTTCTCTAAACAAAAAGCATGATTTAACAACCCATCTGACCGAGGGAGTTTTGAACTTGAAGTGCCCACTGCATAGCATTCAAGTACGTGTTCACCAATTAAATACAGTAGAAGCCCGTTATAGTGAGTATGACATATAGCTAGAATCTCACAATAACGAGTGATTGGCAATGTGCCATCGAAAGGCCCAAAATGTCTCGACTAATATCTAAAAGTAGCTCACGAAATCGCCTGCCATGTGCCATGTTGCTTCTACAGAATTATCTCAGATAATAACCTTTCACCTCGTGAAAACCTCCGGTAAAAATATAAACCGAGTTAATAGTACTGGTGAAACAGAAAAGTCACATTAACTTGGTTAATCCCAAAATTAACAGAGTTAAAAAGATTATCTTCGTTGGTGAAACTGGCCCTTAGTGAATTTTTCTTGGAATTCACTCTGGGATATACCTAGTGTTAACAAGCACTAATGTCTCTAGTCTAACATCGTCTTCAGAGTGAATGAAGATGATGGTGAACATAGTCATCAAATGAAGTGTTCATCTTGGACTCAGCGGTCGATGAACATTTCAATGAATGAGTCCACCATCATCTTCATTCACTAACTATGAGACAGTGGCATGCTCAGAACATCAGTGTCCATTAACACTGTCACAAGATATGAAACCCAAGAAAAAATCATTAAAATACTTCAGTGGTCATTAGTTTGTTTTCAAGTTTTCATAGAGGTATCATACAAACTGCTTAAAGTTACTTTTCTACTTAGAAATATGCTGCAGAAATTACATATCAAGCTAATGTATCTTCTCTTACATAGTCCACATATCTTTAGCCTCATTTCAATGTGTGTAGGTATGCAGTGCGTCCATTGTTATTTGTAATTACATTGTGTACCAATTGGTTGGCTTTATCTCTGTTGTAGGGGAAAGGCGTTTTGAGTGTGATATTTGCCACAAGCGCTTCCATCGTAAGGACGTACTGCAGGAGCACATCTCTGTACATCAGGATCCACAGGTTGGTATCTATTTATCTCACCTGGCCTCATACCTGTTTTTCATGTATCACTCATTCTTTAACGGTATGAACCTTGGACTTCAATTGATCCAGTCTAGTTTATGGTTACATCACTTCTACTATTACAGCTAATGTATTGAAACATATGACGTAATTAAAAGCACAAATGAGCAAGGTTTGACCAATTTTGGTTGTGTTCAATGTTTGGTTGTGCTCCATTCTACCAATATCTGAATACAGTAAAATCTCTTTAATACGAAGTCAGCGGGACTGGAAAATTGACACTTAAAATTTCGAACTACGTAATTTTGAACATTTTCAATAATTAGTGAAAAAATTTTATCTTTGTTTTTTCTAACTTTTGTTGTCTTAGGGGACATTGTATAAGTTATTTGGTCATTGTTCGTTAAAGCATTCTTAAAAGATACCTTACTATACACTGTATTGCAAGTATTAAAAATCGTAAACTTGTAATTTCTACATAAATGGTTTAAAGTCGGCGATTGTCATGTTGGCAAAATTTCGTCCCAGCATCGAAAACGCATATAAAACAAAAGTTGAACATTTTGTAATGAATTTTATTTTCGGAATCCACATTCAGTAGAGACGAGCAACTCGTACAAATGCTAAAGATAGACATTTGCTTCCAACATCTACATAATTCTGATGGCGGCTGGCCCAACCACGCTTTAGTTGCCCTCTATCGCCCAATCATAGCTTAAAAAAAGGATGGAACTAAGCCCGTTTCCAGAAAAAAGTCATTCACAGGTTATCATTTGTGTCGTCTTCCGTATCGTCAGCTGAATAAATGATCTAGGGGGTAATATTGTTTCATTTCTACTACTAAGACGTTGATAACAAATTGGGTGTGATGGGCATATTTTTCGTATCGTCTCCTCAAGGATTATATGATGGATGATTATATGAGGTTTGGGTTTACTGTGCATGGGGGAAAAAGGGTCTGATTGTGGAGAGGGCAGATCCCAGTCATATCTATATCTGTCTTTGGGAGGGAGAAATGTTTGGGAGGGAGTAAATACAGGAAAAGGGGAGGGGAATAGAGGCTGTGGGAGGGAGGGAGTGAGAAAGAGGAAGTTTTGGAAGAATGTAAATTTCTTAGGAAAGAATAAAGGGAGGGGACTAGAAGGATGAGGTTCCTGGTTAGAGTTTAAGATTGCTTCTCTTCATTACTAAATGGCACTCAAAGAGTAAACGGATTAGGCTGAAAAATAATTTAGGGGTAAATAAAGTCAAATATACAGTTTTTTAAAGTTGTTTATTCTGGAAAAAAGTTTTTCTGTAGTCCCGATATCTTACAACACAAAAAAGTCGGAGATTCGTTTCTGTTTTTTGTTCTTCTCTATTGCCGTTTCCACCATGGCTTCTAATTTCGGTAAGTGGATACTAAATTGTGAATCCAAGTCGTTCATGGCGTTCTCATGACAGCTCAAATGTTTTTAACGTCTGGAGGGTGAGAATAACTTCATTTTTTTGTGGAGGAATTATTTCTTGGAAATTTCGTGGAAAACTAAGATAAACTTGGAAAGTTATTTTAGGGAGAGGAGGACTTAAAAAGTGGTCAAATTGAAAATGGGGGTCAATTCTACCTGTTGTATCTCTCTATTTTTCAGTACCATTTAAATGAATTATCACTTTGAGGTCAAAGTAAGATTGCATCTTATATATCTTCACTCAAACATTCGTTTTGTTCTTTATGTCTTTGGTACACTGACTTAATTTGTAGAAATTGCTTCTAGCTGATATTATTAATTAGCTGTGATATACCTGTAGCTTCGCACCTTGCTATTGTTCCCTCCTGACACAATATGCTTTTTCCTTAACCGGCACCACTTTTGAAAGGACTTGGATGGAAATGTAGTGTAGGCCAGTTACACCCTAGATCCAATTAAATCAATTGATTGGGTCTTCCTTTAACACTGGCATATAAAGGCTCCTGAGCAGGAAATGCTGTGTCCTTTAAGACCATTAGGATCATAGCATTTCTAGGCTTGAACATATATTTTTCAATGCTTACCCTGTATTTCCCCTTTTGTATTTCCTCCTAGTGATGTGAAGAGAATTATGTTGTTATGATTCCATAGGTAGCTGTGCACTTAGTTATGATGTTGGGGATAGGCATCATTCAAATATGTACTTAAATGTGCATAGGGATTGTATTTGATCATTATTACAGTGAACAAAAGGTGTTTATTCTCTCAGAGTAGTTATGGTTACCCATGTGGACTATTTAGCCAAAACAAATTTAGGTGTTTTTTTTTTAAGAAAAATATTTTTTTAAATTTTAGAATTGAAGAACTATGCAGTGAATGCTTCATTTCAGAGAAATTTTTAGTCCTCATTTTCATTTCCTTACAAGTTTGGCACTTATATAAGAAATACAATACTTAGACTATACTTTGCACTATCACTTTCTACGTTAAGTGTGAAAAATTGTTGAAATATTTTTAATACCATATCTACTTATTAAAACATCATTTTTACTTGGGAAGCACAAAGTGGATTGAATATTGTGTACTTTCTTATGGACCATGGTGGAGTTTTGTGATGTACAACAAAAGTAATAACTTTGTGTTATCCTTGTTATAATTTTTTTCTTCTGACCTCCATTTTTGGCATACCCAAGTATTTCTGAGGTGAGAAAGGGGATCAATGTGTGTGACCGATAGGAATTGAAATATTAAGTAACTTTTCATGTCTTCCATTTGACATGAAGGTATGTGTTTATGCCATGGGTATAGTTTTCCTATTCCAAAAAAGAGAGTTAAGAACCAAATTAGATATTGGGAATATACTATGGAAAGCATTTCATTTTGACTTCCACTATCTTAGTAGACAGATATTTCTGCTTCTTGTGAGTTAGTTACAAGCAATCAGGTCAAAAATCCACTGTTATCACCACTATTATGACATAGGTTTGTAGGAAAACCCATTGTAGGTCATCCTCATTATTCATTTGTTTTTGCGTATTTTTGTTTAAAGTTTTATATAACGTCCTCAAAGTCTATAAATTATCTTTCGTGCAACAATCCTATTAATCTGTTTCTGCTAAGTGTGTAATAGATAAATAAATACTAGGGACCAAGCCATTACTGTTAAGGGAGCCACTGAGTTTCTCAACCAATGGCTCATAATTTCCATTTTTTGTTGAGTAATTGAGTAGCTACTGTGTGGGCATGAGATTTGCCTCTAATGTGTTGTGTGGGACCTCAGAAAGATTTGGATCCCCAATACTGGTATACCTTAATATCTAGACTCCAGTGTTCTGTAGGATATGGTAGAATAGCATTTCTAAATGTTGAAGGGAAATTCTTTAAGTATTGACGTCTGCAATTGTTAGTTGCTTGATACGTTGTTTCAGTATTTCAGCTGTATGTTATGTGTTCACCTCCTGTGACCTGAAGGTGATGAATTGAACCATGTTAGATTGAGCGATGACTGCATCAGTGGTCAGTGCAAAGAGTTTTCTCTTCAATACATATTCACTCGATCCTTCCGCTGCTGGAATGTCATTTATATAATGGTGAGCTGTGAGGAGTTACCAGGTTTTTGTCATTTGGTTCACATTCTAAAAACTAGTGCTCTGTTTGCAGATACCCTGCCCTGTCTGCGATAAGAAGGTGAAGACCAAGAAGTCACTGGAGGTGCATATGCTGTTGCACAGTGGAGAGCGGAGGTACAAGTGCGAAGAGTGTGGAAGGGTAAGGTCTTCTTTCATATCTTCGACATGTTTCTATTTGAATTTTCTCTTTTGTAGATTATTATTTTGGGGACATTACTAAAAGTGTCTAGCAACTATGCAGGGGTACAGTAGAACCCTGTTAATAATTTTTCTTAAGGTCTGAGTGTTTGGAACTTCTTATGTGGGAAAACTCATTAACACATTGTGGACCAATCATAAGTTTTCTCGTGTTCTGTGTACCGTCTGTTAAGAACTGGTCATGAGTATTATTATTATTAGTATTCTACTGGTGAAGGTCTAAATGGACATTTAATTCCTCTCACCCCCTAAATTTCACACTATATCCCTCTTCAGCCCCTCATGCCTCCTGCCACCCATCATTCCATCCAAGCTACCTGTTCTTCTCCCTCTTGCCCGCTTACCCATCGCTCTTCCCTTAAGCACCTCCTTCAAAAGACCATCCCCTTTTATTACCATCCACACCTTCTGCCTTCTCCTAATTTCTTCTATCAAATTTCTTTCCTCTCCTGCCAATTCTAGCACTATATCATTCGTCTTCCTTTCGACCTGCTTTACTTTCTCCATCCTTCTCCACACCCACATCTCAAAAGCCCTAAGTCTATTTTTGTCTTCTTTTCGCAAAGCCCACGTTTCCGCCCCATATAGTGCAACGCTCCATATTAAACTTTTCACTAGTATTTTCTTCACTTACCTACTCAACACCCTTGTCATTAGTTCATGCCTACGAGTAAAACCTTCTTTTGCAATGCAATTCCCCTTCTCACGTCAATGCTGCTTAACCCTTTTTCGTCCAACACACTTACCTAGGTAGCTAAATTGCTCTACCTGCTCTAGCTTCTGAACTTCTACTTTTATTGTTATACTGGCCCTTTTTTTTCTTGAAATTCTTTCGTTTTCTTCTGGTTTACCTTCATCCCGTTCCTTTCGCATGGTCCCTACAACGCATCCAGCATTTTTAGTAAGCCCTGGGCTGGCTGACTAGTGCTTGGTCATCCGCTAACCTCATTGATAATCAATTTTCCCCCAGCATTTACTCCAGCCTCCAGCTCATCCCATGCCTCTCTCACCATTTCCTCCGAGTATATGTTGCAAAGTACTGGCGATAACGGACAGCCCTGCCTAACTCCAATTCCCTATTTTGGCCCTATCTGATTCTCCATCGGCTACTCTCACCAGTGCCTTCTGCACCATGTATAAATTCCGGATCAGTCTCCTGTCTCTCCAGTCTACTCCTATCTTCCGCAATATTTCCATAAACTTGTCCCACCTCACCCTGTTGAATACCTTTTCGAAATCAACAAAGCATTTGAATATATCCTGATTATATTCTAGATGTCTTTCTACCAGTATTCTTATTACTACAATTGCATCCCGAGTGGCCCTCCCCTTCCAAAATCCAAACTGATCCTCGCCTAGAAATTTGTTTGCTCTCTTTTCCATTCTTTTGTTGATGATTGTAAGCACTACCTTTGTTGCATGAGAAATCAAACTTATCATTCTACATTCCTCGCATTCTTTTGTCACCCTTATTTTCGGAATAGGTGTCTGCACGGTTTTTACAAAATCCTCCGGCAGGGCCCCCTCCTCGTATATTCTACGAACAAGTTCATAAAATTTCTCCCTTCCCCCTCTTCCTAGGTATTTCAGAAGCTCAGCTGGGATGCTATCTATCCCCATCGTTTTACCCACCTTCATTTCTCGCAGTGCCTTCTCTATCTCACTATCCAGTATTCCGGAGCCCACGTCATCCTCATCTATGTTCTTTTCCTCTTCTATGTCCAAGTTCCTAAGCCTATTTTCACTATCATACAGTTCTTCAACATATTCCCTCTAACGACGCTGTATCTCCTCTGGTTGCAGTGCTAAATTTCCCTTGCTGTCTTTGAAGCATGGGACTGTTTTCCATTTCTTGTTGCGTGATAACATTCTAAGCTTTGAGTACAGACTGCCTATTTCTCCTTCTCTCTGGAGTCTCTCCATCTCCTCGCATTGCCGACTTCACCACTTTTCTCTTGCTCTCTTTGTTTCTCTCGTAAGTCTGTTGTTTATCTCCTTATAATGCCTTTTGCCTAGTTCTGTGTTTACATTTTTCCATTTCCTTCTTTACTCGATCCTTTCCATCATTTCTGCTGTTACCCATTGTTTCTTGATCCTCCTAGCGTCTACTATTCCTATTGTTTTCTCAGCTGCTTCTTTTATGCCCGTCTTTATCTTTTCCCATCCTTCATCTATTGTTTTTCTTCCCTCTTCTCTCATGCATCTATCCACAATATCCTGATATTCCCTCCTCTTCGTTCCAATCATTTCGCCTACTTCCCTCTTTTTTATTCTCCTTCCTACTTTAAACCTTTTTTATCTCATCTCACATTTCATCACTACCAAGTTATGGTCGGAGTCTGCATCTGCACCTGGGAAACTATGCGAATTCTTCACGCTGTTCCTGAATCTTTGCCTAATCATGATAAAATCTAGTTGGTATTTTCCAGTATCCCCCGGCATTTTCCATTCACCTATGCCTAGGGTGGTGTTTAAACCACGTGTTTGTAATCACTAAATTATTCCTCCTACAGAACTCCACTCCTTTCTTGCCCTGGTCATTTCTTACACCCAGCCCATACTCCCCTACTTCACTTCCGTCCCTCCCTTCCCCTACTACAGCGTTCCAATCTCCCATAACTATTAGGTTCTTCCTGCACTCTACTTTCGCGATTAATTCTTCCAACTGGTCATATACTTCGTTTACTTCCTTTTCTCTATGTTCCCCTGTCGGCATGTGAACCTGTACTACGACTACATTCACTGGCTTCACTTTGATTTCAATAGCCAGTATTCTATCGCTTACCTGTTTCACCTTCAGTACCCTCGTTTCTAATGTTGAATTCAATACAACTGCTACTCCCTGCTGGCTCTTTTCCTTTCCACTGTATATAACCCTGTACTTTTCACTCCAGAATTCCCTCTGGTCTCTCCATCTTACTTCGCTTAATCCCAACGAATTGATCACTACCCTCTCCATTTCACGCTTAATATTTTCTAGTTTTCCTGCCCTTAACATCGTTCTAACGTTCCATGTCCCGATCCTTAGCATTGTTTCTCTCTTCTCTGGTTTCGACTTCGCCGCCGCTGCTGCTGCTGTTGCTGCTGTCTTTCTTTTCGTGCAAGCATTTCGTGAGATGACGACTGCAGAGTCCTTGCTTACCCTGCTGCCGGGCACAACACCCGTCCCACTCATTTGGTTTTGGGCCCCGTAGTTGCCAGGATTCAATTCTCAATTGTTCAAGTCCATTGTGTTCTTTGGAGAGTTTAATTGAGGTGGTTTCCCGTTGCTTGCCTCAATAGTGTTTTTAACGTGACACCATCACTTGATAGGCCATGTGACACCATCACTGGGGTCAGATGCCTTCTCATAGCCGCCTCACTGAGGAACAGATGCTGTGAGCATGGTACGTGGACTGCCTTTCGCCAGCCTCCTACCCTTCGACCTATCTGGCATGGGTGACCCTACCAGGAGCAATATTAGTTGCTCCCGCCAGTGCAGCTGTAGGGGTCACGGGAACACGCAAGCCCCAATCCCACCACAACATGGCGTAGTCCGTGGGGAAGGGGGTCATGAGTATACCCATGTTAAAATGTTGTTTGCATTTGTATTGCAGATGTAGTTTGTAATAAATTACTCTGTATATGCCTTCCTAATTATTTATTAACCTTGCATCTCCTGCTTTTTTCACATATGCTGAACCTTCACACCAATTTTTTATAAAGTTGATGAGATATAAACTATTTAATGGCTGTGTGCAAAATAGTTGGTGAAAATGCATGGCTTCTGAGAAAAGATCCAACCTTCCATTATTTAAGAGGGAAATGCATGCCTTGTTTATTTTATTTTGGGGGTTAAACTTTTTAGAGGGTAAAACATCTTATGCAGGGACTTCTTAACATGATTCTACTGTAAAGCCTGTGTCCCAAGGTAAATTTTTTTGTGAATTTATTCATGAAATAGTCCCAAGGTTAATTGTTTCATGAAAATAAATTCTAAATGTTGTAATAACACTTACTGATACTAGTAATTTTTGTTAATGTGTTCCAATCAGTACCCATCTCTTTAATTTTCTTTTTAATGAGATATTGCACTCATGGGGTTTCTTTGTAAGTATTAATTACCTTTCCTTTTTTTCTGGTTCACACTTAATAAATCAGAAAATGAAATTTTATGCTTCTCCATGTGAAATTTTACCCTAAATTCATATGACCCAGGTCCTCATAAAACCACCAGTAGTTTTAATACCTGTTGTACAACGATAGGAAGCTGAAATGGCTGCAGTATTGTATGGTTAAAGTTGTTCAACTCAATAGTTTTACTTAGTAACATTACAGCATGTCTCCTGCAGGTGTGTGGGTTCCACTTTAATGAAAAAATTACCTCTTTGAAGGGACTTTGTTTCATTCTCATTGTCACCATTGTAATGTTTTTCCTCTATCTTGTCATGGTTTCTGCAGGAGTTCTATCAGAAGGGCAACTTGCTGAAGCACATGGCTGTGCATGAGCCAGTGTCGAAAAAAGCACACCCTTGCCCTCATTGTGGCAAGATGTTCATGTCAAGGGATTACCTGGCTGTGCATTTGCTGGAACACACCCAGGGAAAAGTACACCAGTGTGCCCTCTGCAGCAAGGCATTTGTCAAGGTGAATATGGCGCTCATTTGTAGAATATGTTTGATAATATATATACAGTAGAACCTCTATTTTACGAAGTTGAAGGGACCCAAAATTTGAGCTTTGTAAATCAGAGGGTTTGTAAATTGGAGGTTATCTTCCACTAACTCCTCTGTTTCCGGAACTGATGTGTCACCAAAACCATCTGATCTCCAACAGTAGGAAATAGTTTTTGTGGTGACACTCCCATGCTCTGGTAACACCTGGCACAGCATGGAGCAATGTCCATGGAGGCACATCATGCACATAAGAGGCTACATCTGCGACAAATGTACGTCTACTAAAACTCTGTTGACAAGAATGCGAGTATACTTTCAATGCAATTAAACAGTATGCTGTACTTAACTTGTCAAATAGTTATGTTAGGATTGAAATCAAACTAATTACTATAACAAATAATAGTAATCTGCTCATTCTGGGAAAAAACAGATATTATGTGAAATTCTCTGTGTGCAGTGTATCTGCAAGAAATTGAAAGGATTTAAAAATTAGACCTCAATTGTATTGATACGGAACATATCAAACTACAGCTAAACAAAGTTGCATTTTTGTACTTATCAAACCCCGACAACCAATAAATTTTATCAGTTAGGAATTACGATTATAAACTCTCAATAATATGAAGTCAGCAGGACTGAAAAATTGGCACTTTGTAATTTCAAACATTTTAAAAAAGTCATGAAAAATTTTATCTTTGTTTTCTCTAACTTTTTTCTCTTTGGCAACATTGTATATCTTTTGTGGTCATTTATGAAAGCATTCTTAAAAGACACATGTCTTAAAAGATCGTAAAATAAGTACCTACTGTGTCAGTGCAATTAAGTCAGCAAGTTGGCAAAATTTCGTCCCAGTATCAAAAGCGTATAGGAAACAAAAGTTGATCATTTCGTAATAAGAATTTTATTTTTGGAATCATCAGTAGTAATGGGAATGTAGTATGTACGCTAAAAATAGACATTTGCTTCAGACATCTATGCTGTTATGATTGCAGCTGGCCCAACCTCACTTTAGTTGTCTTCTATCGCCCAATCATAGCTATAAAAAAGCACAGAACTAAGCCCGTTTCCAGAAAAAAAATCATTCTCAGGTTATTACTTGGTAGTGTCTTCCGTCTATCGTCAGCGGAATAAATGATCTTAGGAGGTAATTATGTTTCTTTTCTACTTCTAAGACCTTAATGACAATGGGGTGTGATTTGGCATATTTTCCGCATCATCTCCTCAAGGATTATATGACGGCCGTAATTTTGGGTTTATGGTGTGTGGGGGGTTGTGGAGAGGAAAGATCCCAGTTGCAGGTGTATCTTGATCTGTCTTGCTGAGCTTGAAGGGGGTGGGGGAATAGTGTCATGGAATGTCTGTGACGTCTTCTCTCCTTTTATTCTGGGCAACCCTGGGGGGGCGGCGCGTGCAGGTGGTTATGGGTGGATCTTCGCGGGATATCAGGGGGAAAACACAGTGAAGCGAAGGGGATGGTCTAGAGGTGTCAGAGTGTGAGAGGTGGGTCGAAGACTCTCCTGATAACAAAGGATGCCGCATCCCTGACCCTCCCCATTCCACTCAACACCCGGAGCAGTTCCAATCAGCCACCGCCACGCGCCCCTCAGGGTTGCCCAGAAGAAGAAGGAACCTCACAGACGTTTTGTGATGCCATCCACCCCTCCTTCAAGCTTGGCAGGAGAGATCAAGATACTAGAGGCCTGCACTCGGGCACCGAGTATAGGTGGTCACCCATAGGCTGGGCGGGCGACCGCCCTAAGATCGTCACCGCCTATCTTTCTCAAGGGTTTTTGCTGTTTGCAATATTTTTTGCTCGCTCTTTTACCACCCGTCCACTCAGTTTGGGCGAGCAACCCAGGCACCCGCCTAGCATGTGGGCATCCGGGGCGAATGGGCACGGTTGGGCATCTACGTCACATGTGCGGATGAGAACACGGGTGAGGACGCCCGGCACTGGTGGGCGAGGGTCTACTGGATTTGGCATCTGTTTTAAGGCCTCTTAAGAGATACGCCCACAACTGGGACATTCCCTCTCCACAACCGGACCCTTCCCTCCCCATGCACCGTAAACCCAAACTCCCCGGCCGTCATAATCCTTACCCCTACCAACACAACCTGCCCAATTTTACTAACGGTATCACCCACCCTCTCTCAACCCATCCATGCTACAAGATTTTGGTGCGGACATCCGCTTCACAGAGAGTTGAGCTAGGATTGCTTGCCTTAAAGGACGAGGTAGGGTTCAGGGAGAATTTGAACTGCCATAATTCCAGGCGCACGGCAGCGAGCATGATATGTGCCATCACACATAAGCTTTAATTAAAAGAGAACTGTGGACATTTTGAGAATGCTGGTAACAGGTAAAACAAAAAATAGCCAGGATAAATAATGGCATTAGCTATGATTTCCACATTACTAAAGGTCTAAATGATACGTCAAGTTACATGCGGAAAATGATGGGGAGATGGCATTATGGGAGGTGAATGCACTACTATTCATGAATTTCATTTTTGATGCACCACAATCAGCAACAATGAAAGCTACACAGTCAAAAATAGTTTTGTTGAAGCAGTTTTTCGCCGAGGTTCATAAAAACGAATTCCATTTTTTCCTGGGGATCGGGCCCGAAGTTCGTAATTTCAAAAAATTTGTATTTTTGAATAGTGCCATGTTGCATCCTAAAGGGTTTTTGTCGGGACCAGCCGTTATGATACGTATAATCAAAACTTCATATTATCGTGCTTTGCATTATAGAGAGTTAACTGTATCTCAATATCAAGGTAAACTAATGTGTTCACTTACCTTGGACAGTGGCTGGTAATTAAATATAAATCCTGTACAGCTTATCATGGCAGCTATTTTTGTACTGTTTACTCATCACAACTTTCGGTTGAATAGTACATATGCATTCTTAATTAACAGTCAGTGTGTCGAGTCATGATTAATATACTTTGTATTGCAAAATATTTGATGGTATTGAAAGCCATTTTTACAATAGTGTCTGAATAATTTTGAATTTGTGTTAAATGTTTCTGTAATGAAATAACCAGTAAAATTATTTCATGTAAAATAAAGGCATGATTCAAGTTATGACCTAGTGCAATTACTATTTTTCTGAAAAGTGAACAATTTAAAATTGTGAAACTTGCATATTGTTGATTCTCCGACCACCATATCAGTAGTGCTGATGGCTTTGTTTCTTATTTCAGGAGCACTTGCTGCGCACGCATCACCGTCAGTACCACAACAACCAGCTGTTCGCTTGTAGGTACTGTGGGCAGTCAATGCGACTTAGGCAGAGTCTCCGTCGTCACTTGGTATGCAGGCACCCGGAGATGCGAGCAGAGTGGGACAGTGTGGGTGCCTTGGATATGATGCTTGTGACGAGGATGATGTTGGATGAAACGAGTCAGGCGGTGGAGGGAATGGCAGTGACCTCTGATGTCTCTCCCAGCGGAGCCACTCCATTTGTCATCCAAGCAAGGGATGCAGCTGTGGAAATAACTGAGAGTAAGTGGTCAGAATTTGTTCTGAATATCTCATTATGGTCTTGGCTTAAGTCAGTTTTGAGCTGAACAACATTTTAACCACCATATTAATATTAGTGTCCTCATGATGAAGCAAGGTGTAGATGGACGTACAAAAAGATGTGCTTTACTTCTAAATGGACCTGAAATAATGGATACAAATTAGAGTTTGGGATAACAATACTGCATCAACTTTAATATATGGATGATTTTTCGGGAGTTTAGGTCATTTTTTTGAAAATGAAAAAAATTTTAACTTTGACCGACATTTCAGAAAATATATTTTTTCCTTCTTAACCCTTTGCGGTCCAACGCTGGCTCGACAGGCCTAGCTCTAGCAGCAGGTCCAATGTCGAGTTGAGCTCGACATCAGATGGCGCTGTGATTATGCGCATTTTATGTAAGGTGCTGCCATCTTATGTCACTTTTGTGAACTTCTACTACCTTATGAAGCCTTTTCACCTATTTTGCAAATACAGTAGATTCCGGTTAATTGGGACACATCGGGACAGTGTACTTTGCCCCAATTAAGCGGCTGCCCTGTTTATCCGAAGTATCCCGTACGTATGTTTAAATAAGCGTTGAAATGAAAGTCCGAAAACTAAATGACAACTAAAATGCAAAATGTTTAATAACATAGTATCAAAACAATAATTTGATAAGAAAACATACATTATAAACATTTTTGGAAACCTTGTGTAATAAAAAAATCTCTTGGCATCGATCTACTTCGGACTCCATATTGGAGTCGATCCTTTCAAGCTCCTCAAAGTTCTTTACTGGACGCAGCTCGGAAACGGATTCATTTTCACTTTCACATTCAAGTTCTTCCGATATTTCTGCACTTGAGTGCTTAAAACCACAATGAATAAAACAATTTCTAATCGTGTCACTGGTGACTTCTCGCCAGCTATCTGCCAAAAGCGTTACTGCTTGTAGGACGTTCACCTTTGAGCTCACTTCCTTGGCAGTTGAAGACTATGTCAGAATATTATCTTCTATTGATGCTAGAATGTGATCAAATAATTTTGCGCGGTATATTGTTTTCAAATTTTTGATGATCACCATTTCCATTGGTTGGACAAGGTTGTTTTGGCTGGTAAAAATTCCAACTGAATGTTTTTTAAGACGTTGGAGCATTTAGGGTGTGCAGTACAATTATCCAGAATAAGAATCACTTTTCTCGATTTTCACGCTAGTTCCTTATCCCAACTGCTTAACCAATGGCTAAAGAAGCCTGCCGCCATTCACGCATTTTTATTGGCGTAATATTCCACCGGTAAGCTGTTCATTCGTAACCCCTTAAAGCAGCGAGGGTTAGTACTTTTTCCAATCCCCAAAAGTTTTCTTTTATCACTTCCCAACATGTTTGAGCAGCAAAAAACAGTAATCCGTTCCATCGTTTTTTTACACCCACTTAGTTCCACATGGCTCTAGCAAAGAGAGCCATTAGGTGTGGCTCGGTAATATAGGCCAGTTTCATTGGCGTTGTACACGTCATCTGCACAGAATTCCTGGAGTAGGGTGGGTAGCCTCTTCCCTCTCCATTCCTCTGCACTTGCAAAATCAGCACTATGTTTCTCTCCGTGAGCAATTTTGAACTTTATTTCGTTTCTACTCTTCCATCTAGATAGACAACCATCTGTTGACTTTAAATCAGTATTGCCAAGCTTCAAAGGTAACTCCTCCGACTTTTTTTAGCATAGGTCCACTGACACTAACTCCTCACACTAACTCCTCGTCCACTAACAATGGAAAACCATTGATTAAGAACTTCGTTTAGCGACGGCAAATGAGACAGTGAAGGTGGGAATAGATTCCCTCATGGGGGATTAGCTCAAATGCATAGGGAAAATGTACCAAATGATTTACAAGAGCTTAAAAATTTGTTTTTCTTAAAGGTAGTAGGAGGCAAAAACAGCCGATGCATGGCCCGATTAAGCGGCTTCCTGTCCCAATTAACCGGAGAAAACCCAGGGACTTTCTTCAATCGGGTTCTGCCCCAAGTAACCGGTGGCCCGATTAACCGGAATCTACTGTAGTATTTCTTTCGGCTACTACTTGAATTCCACAAAAAAAATGGACCGCAAAGGGTTAAGGGCTAAAAATGGGATGAACCACCAATGAATATAGGTGAATGAATATGATACCAATGAATATGATTTACAGGATGTTTACAGTGCCAAATGCTTTACAATATAAATTTTTTAATAAAAGAACTGACATTTATAATTTAAGTAAAATATATAACAATTTAATACATCAAAATTAAAAAATTGTAACACATAGACCTTAGCAACCAACTTGTAAACAAATTCACCTTATAGAACTTAAGGTATGTAAAATTTATTGTGTAATTTTTTGGCGTTAAAATTTGTAAAAATTTTATTTATTTAATTTATCGCAATCTGTATCGATAACGCTTACCCTTAATGTAGCACAGGGTTAACAATAACCATCTATAAAATTCACTCCTGATTGTGATAAGCAATCTGAGGCGCTGCACGAAAAAATGAAGAATGGAGATCACGTTCTTTCTAACATAAGTTAAATCAAAAAATAATGATAACGCTAGCGCACGCCTTATGAAGATACATGATTGAGGCCCTGAAATGTGTGCAGTGCAGACTTCAAAAGTTTATGGGAAAGAACGATGAAGTATCTGGTGTCTAGTTAACATATGATGTGATCCATTTCTCTCTAGCCTGATCAGTGTGGAAGAGCCTATTAACTTAAGGTGACCATACGTCCCGCTTTTAGCGGGACAGTCCCGATTTTTAACAATTTATCCCGCGTCCCGCGGGGTTTTAAGAAAGTCCCGATTTTTAGAAAGAATACACGACAAGCTAGGGAACGGTGGGAAAACGGGAAGGGAATATGCGGTTTTCGGCTTCCATGTAGCTATTTCACCAGGATATGAGTTTTATATTATTTTTGTAAATTTTATAATGTTAAACTTTAATAATAAAATTAATTGTTGAGAACGGATTATCAGGAACTGCTTATCAAAGTTCGCCTTGATCAGTTGCTACAAATCGACCACCATTGTTTGGACTAAATGAACAGTAGCATTTTTGGGTATTGGCAGTGACGAAAACATTTCGTAGCTGCAAAATGAAGAGAGAACAATTCGTACTCTTCTACAGATTTTATTCTTATGGCGTCATGTTTCGCTAGCGATCAGGATGTATTCGCGGGCTTTGTTGATTTCGAAAAGGCGTTCGAAGGAGTGGGGTGGGACGAGTTAATGGAAATATTGAGGTACATAGGAGTAGACTGGAGAGACAGGAGACCGATCCGGAATTTATGCATGGCGCAGAAGACGCAGGTGAGAGTAGCCGATGGAGAATCGGATTGGGCCACAATAGGGAGGGGAGTTAGGCAGGGCTGTTCATTATCGCCGGTACTTTTCAACATACATTCGGAGAAAATGGTGAGAGAGGCTTGGGATGAGCTGGAGGCTGGAGTAAAGGTCGGGTGGAAATTGATAAAATCAGTGAGGTTTGCGGATGACCAAGCGTTAGTAAGCCAGTCAGGCCATGACTTGCAAGAAAAATAATGGATGCGTTGCAGGGACAGTGCGAAAGATACGGGATGAAGATAAACTAGAAGAAAACGAAAGTAATGAGGTTTTCAAGAACAAAAAGGGATAATATAACGATAAAAGTAGGTCAGAAGCTAGAGCAGGTAGAGCAATTTAGCTATCTAGGTAGTGTGTTGGAAGAAAAAGGCTATAGCAGCATTGAAGTGAGAAAGAGAATTGCATTGGAGAAATAAACTTTTACTCGGAGGAGTGAACTAACGACAGGGGCGTTGAGTACGGAAGTGAAGAAAAGACTAGTGAAAAGTTTAATATTTTAACTGGTGATTGTGTGTCACAACAGGGTTTGACAAGTGGGAGGAGGGGTCCGGAATTATTATTATTATTAGTATTCTACCGATGAAGGTAGGTTTCAATGGACATTTAATTCTTCCCACCCCCTAAATTTCACACGATGTTCCTCTTCATCCCCTCATACCTCCTGCCAACCATCATACCATCCAAGCTACCCGTTATTCTCCTCCCTCTTCCCCGCTTACCCAACGCTCTTCCCTCAATCACCTCCTTCAAAACAACATCTCCTTTTATTACCTTTTCCATCCAAACCGTCTGCCTTCTCCTAATTTCATCCATCAAATTTCTTTCCTCTCCTACCAATTCTAGCACTTAATCGTACGTCGTCCTTTCGACCTACTTTACTTTCTCCATTCTTCTCCACACCCACATCTCAAAAGCCCTAAGTCTATTTTCATCTTATTTTCGCAAATTCCACGTTTCCGCCCCGTATAGTGCAACGCTCCATATTAAACTTTTCGCTAGTCTTCTTCACTTCCCTACTCAACGCCCCTGTCATTAGTTTACGGCTACGAGTAAAAGCTTCTTTTGCCAATGCAATTCTCCTTCTCACTTTAATGCTGCTATACCCTTTTTCCTCCAACACACTACCAGATAGCTAAATTGCTCCACCTGCTCTATTTTCTGACCTCCCACTTTTATAGTTATAATGGCCCTTTTTTTTGTAAAAAGCTTTCGGGATTCTTCCGCGTTGTCATTGTGTAAAATGGCGACGTTTCCCCCACTGTACTGCGGGCGTCCTCAGGCCAGGCTGAAGTGAAAATGCTCCGAAGTTGACGCTTATTTATACTTGTCTTCTGAGGTGGCCGCTGCTCGCTGATTGGCTGTTGGTGTTCGTGTGAATACTCGTTTCCACGTGTTGGAGAGTGGGTAGCTATCCTCTCTATTCATATTGTTGGGCCTCTTGGAAATTTCAACTGCTTCCCTTATAATTCTAGGGAAATATCGCTTTTCCCTCGAGAGGATTTTTGGTTCCATTAAATTCACGGAATGGTTTGGTTCCATCGAAACGTGCTCCGCAATAGCCGATTTCTCCCCTTGTCCGTTTCTGAGGGCCCGTGAGTGTTCTTTCATTCGGCATTGTACAGCTCTCTTTGTTTGCCCTACGTAGGATTTTCCACAGCTGCAGATGACCTCGTAAACGCCTTCGTGAATTTCGGGCGGGAGGCGATCCTTCGCTCTGATGAGGAGACTGGATAATTTATTGTCGCATCCGAATCTAGTCAGTATATTATGCTTCGCGAGAACTCGCGATATTTTCTCCGTGGTTCCTCCAATGTAGGGGATGAGAGCACGTGCGACAGGATCTACAATCTTGGATTTGTCGCTCCGTTGGTCGAAGCGAAGAACCGTTTTTTCGATTGTGGCTTTATCATATCCATTCTTTCCTAGGGCAGCCAGAAGATGTTTCTCCTCTTCAGGAAGCGATTGTTGGTCGGAAATAGTTCGAGCCCGGTGAAAGAGGCTGGTTATCACAGAACTCTTTTGCTGCGGGTGGTGATGAGAGGAGGCGTGGAGATAGAGATCTGTGTGGGTTGCCTTCCGATGTACCGAGTGGCCCAGGGATCCATCTTCTTTTCTTCTAGAATCTTGACGATTCTAAGCACTATCGTATGAGAAATCAAACCTATCGTTCTATAGTCTTCACCCTCTTTTTCGACATAGGTATCAGCACGGTTTTTACAAAATCCTCCGGCCAAGTCCCCTCCTCGTATATCCTACGAACGTGTTCATAAAATCTCTCCCTTCCCCGCTTTCCAACGTTTTTCAGATACTCAGCTGGGATGTTATCTATCCCTACCGCTTTACCCGCTTCATTTCTCGCAATGCTTTCTCTATCTCACTATTCAGTTTTCCAGGGCCCACGTCATCCTGATCTACGTCCTTTTCCTCTTCTATATCCTAGTTCCTAGGCCTATTTTCGCTATCATAGAGTTCCTCAACATATTTCCTCCATCGACGCTGTATCTCCTCTCGTTCAGTTGCTAAATTTCCCCTTCTGTCTTTGATGCATGGAACCGTTTTCCCTTTCTTGATGCCCGATAACATTACTCGCAGCTTCTGTTCCTCAGTGAGGCGGCTGTGTGAAGGCGTCTGACACCAGATGGGCGGCCTATCAAGTGATGGTGTCATGTTAAAAACACTAACGTGGAAGGCAACGGGAAACCCCTTTAATTAAACTCTCCCAAGAACACAATAATTCCTTTTTCTTGTTTCTGACCTGACCGGTTTCAATATCATTATAAGAGGTCGTCAATATTTCAAAACATTGGACTTAAGAAAGGGATATCGAAGAGAAGTAGAAAATTACTACGCAAATTTTATCAACGCGATTAGTGTGCATCACAAAGTTACGTTGCCGATAGTTGATTATACGTATCATGGAGTTGGTAATTTCCTTTCGGTCTCATCATTAAGGTGACCATACGTACCGGTTTGGCCGGGACAGTACCGTTTTTGGGGTGTTTGTCCCGGTGTCCCGAAAGACTAAATACAAATACTAATTTGTACCGGTCTTTGGATTTATGCTATCAAAATAATTAGTTTGTTTTTTGAATTTTGGTCTTTTTTTAAACGCTTGTAAAAATAATGGTTCAAACAGATTCTTACATGAAAAATCCGTACATATATTTGGTACAGTAATTCTGCCATCTGAAAAATATCATAAATAGAGTGTGATTTTTGTGAATTTGAATTGTGAATACAAATCTCTTCGAAAAGTTTAATAAAAAATAATTTCATAAACATTAAAATGAATTAAAAATCTTTTTCCTTAATATTTGATTTCTTTTATTGTTCTATTGAATTAAAAATGCTTAATATATATACATTCCTATATTTATAATATACTAAGCTCTTACATATGTAGCATCAGGAAGTTGCACCAATTCGGGTGCTGGAAAAGTGAGGTGTGTAGGACTCAGAGTGACAACTTTTTTAACGCTTCACTTGACCAAAGAAACATGCATACATACATACATGTAAAATTGCCTATGCTTCAGGAGAAGCGATATTTTGTCCCGGTTTAGCAGATCAGAAATCTGGTCACCTTATATTAACTGTTTCTTCATTACTTGTCAAGTGGATGCTCATACCTTCTCTTTGTTTTCTAAGGTGCTGAAATCTTGTTGACAGTGGCGACAGGGGGGTTGCATGCTGGGGAGGCAGTGGTTGGGGCGTCGATAGTCGAGGAAGGGGAGGCACCACTGGCTATAGAGGGTGCTCAGGGGGCCAGCGCCAGTGTGGTTGTGGGAGATGACCTGTCTTGCCTCAAAGCTATAGCCTCATCAGAGGTGATGACTCAAGTTACGTCTGTCGATGAGGTGCCTCTCTCAGGTGAGAAGAATGGTCTGCACGTGACAGCTTCCATGGTGATGCTCTTGTGTAATTTGTGATCTTTTGGGATTAATTCTGCATTCTTTACATTTTTTTACTGTAACTGATACATAAGTGCCACCAACACCGCAGACATCTTCCTTAGGTCCTAAGAACCACTCCCAAAAGATCTTTGCGGAGTAGTATATGAAATAATGTGCAGCTGTGGTCATTCTAACATCTGTACCAAGTTAAAAATAGTTAAAAATATGCTCTCTGAAGCATATAAACTTTGCACTGTATGTTACGCATACTTGGCCTTCTCCCAATGTTTGAATTTCTGGATATAATTCTTCTGTCATGTATTTCAAGGGAGGGGAAGTGTTGAAAACTTGATTGAAGCACTAAATTATGTTTAACTGGAATGGGAAGCAAATGATATTTTTTTTAAATCTCTTAATATTTGCTGATTCAAGTAATTTTTCGTACCAGGCCACACGTTCATCCTCGAAGATGGCACAATTATCCAACAAGATGGTGCTCACCAAGGTGATATTCTTCTTTGTGTCCTTGGAGGTGAAATTCAAACTGCTGATCTGAGTTTGGTGTAAGGAACCTGTCATTAAGGATGCTGGAGAGATTTTTTTCTCAATTTTTTCTGTGTGAAGTTGTATCAATGTATTTTTAATTGGCAATCTGAGCAATGGATTTTTTCTAATTGTTCATATTGGTTTTCCTTTAAGCTTTCTCCATGATTTATGAAGTATTATTCGTTATGGGAATGGTTGCAACTGCCAAATTAAGGTGAATTCCTGCCAAATGTGCATTAATTTTCATTTCATGAGTGAATGGTAGAGATGTTTTAAGGTCTCTAAATACTAACAAGGGGAGACCACGAACCTTGCTACGCCTTTTTGAATGACATATTTTTTATGATGTTCGGAATGCCGAAGGCTGCTAGGAACACGTCGTAGTTTGGTTGAATAGGCTTTAGTTTGGCTGTAATAAATTATTTAAAATTCATTATTTTCAGCGCGCTGATCATAAACTCTAGACAACGCGTCCTCATCAATAACCCCAATTGGTGCAGTGATTACGGTCGTAGACTCCCGTGCCGAAGGTCGTAGGATCGATTCCTACTGTCGGAAGTTTTTTTTTCGTCTCGATTTAATTAATTTTCATTTTTTCTATTCTTTTCTATTGCAGCAGGTCTCACCGGACGAAGGAAAATTTTTTGACCCTTATCTTCGACATATTTTCTTTACGTCTTATTCCGAACGCGGAAGCATGACATATAGTAGCAACCCTGGGGTTCGCTCACTAATTTACGTGTCCATTGATTATACTGATTAACTTCCTAATCACCATGGAACACAACGATTTCATATGGCTGTATTCACATTCATGCTTGCGGTCTTAAGGCAGTGAACACCAGCATGCGTAAATTAGATAAAGAAGAACGCGTAAAGAATAATAATTACCTTATTATCAACCGCTCTCATTATAATATAACCGAAAAAGAAATGAAATTACTTGGTATGTAAGTAGTAAAATAAATGTAAATCTTATATATCTTATCCACAAAAAAGTTATCACACGCCAGTGTCTGAAGGAAGAAAAATGACATTTATTTGGGAAGATTCCGGCGATTTTGTGTCATTTGAATATATGGAAAAGAAACAACATTTGAAAATTACCTTTCCTTGATATTAACGAAATACACGCTCGAGAGATCATAGAAACTATACCTTCACCGAGGACGAGGTTCCGTTAGTGACCCAGCCCCGCGGCTGCCGCCCTCCGCCACTTTCCACCGTTCACCAAGGGACCAAAGAACCGCCGCTCACTTTTTCCCAAGCTCCGGATGTTGGGGTTTTCCTAAACCCTCCACCGTCTCCGCCTTCTCCTAATCCCTGAGACCCTGGAATTTCATTGTCTTTCCTCCGTTTCCACGGCTTTAGATGGATTCACTTCGGCTACGCATTCGCTCCAGTGAACGCTGTTTCTATTTTTTTGCGACGTGCATGGACAAGTAGTTCTCTTTTTCTAGTTAGCATAGTGTTTTTTCGAGAGTGAAAAGTTGTCCGAGTGACTTATACTAACGAACCTCGACCTGGTGTTAATTTCCTGCCCTCCTAGATAATCAACAGTAAAGTGTACTCTAATTCGTGACCTATGGATAAAGCAAGCACATCCAGTGGATAAGATATATAAGATTTACATTTCACCACATACATACCAAGTAATTTTATTTCTTTTTCGGTTATATTATAATAAGAGCGGTTGGTAATAAGGTAATTATTATTCTCTACGCGTTCTCCTTTATCTAATTTACGCATGCTGGTGTTCACTGCCTTATAACCGCAAGCATGAATGTGAATACAGCCATATGAAATCGTTGTGTTCCATGGTGATTAGGAAGTTAATCAGTATAATCAATGGACACGTAAATTAGTGAGCGAACCCCAGGGTTGCTACTATATGTCATGCTTCCGCGTTCGGAATGAGACGTAAAGAAAATATGTCGAAGATAAGGGTCAAAAAATTTTCCTTCGTCCGGTGAGACCTGCTGCAATAGAAAAGAATAGAAAAAATGAAAATTAATTAAATCGAGACGAAAAAAAAACTTCCGACAGTAGGAATCGATCCTACGACCTTCGGCACGGGAGTCTACGACCGTAACCACTGCACCAATTGGGGTTATTGATGAGGACGCGTTGTCTAGAGTTTATGATCAGCGCGCTGAAAATAATGAATTTTAAATAATTTATTACAGCCAAACTAAAGCCTATTCAACCAAACTACGACGTGTTCCTAGCAGCCTTCGGCATTCCGAACATCATAAAAAATATGTCATTCAAAAAGGCGTAGCAAGGTTCGTGGTCTCCCCTTGTAAGTCTTTCTTTCTCGGGGAATAATAGTAAGGATGCTTTCAATATCTCTTTTGCACCTCTAGAGAGTATCTTTACAATACCTAAGAATTATCCTTACGAGGAAATTCATATTTAATATTGAATTTTGAATAAGATACATGGTATAGGGTACTGCATACATATCAACAATACGTTAGTCATGATTAGTGATGCCTAAGTGGGAATAGAGATACTAGTAATTGTATTTTTCCTTTAATCATCAATTGACAGGCATAATTTTGTTTCTGGTGATTACATTTATTCTCGTTGTGATATCCTTAGCTACCTGATATCAGTGTTTTTTGCTGTTTGTCTTTGGGAAAATTGCCTTGCTGATTAACTGTGATATTCTTCTTGTTGTTTGTGGGTTTTTATTATTTCAGATAATTTACCTTTGAAGCTTGCATTTTCAGTTTGTTTTACTTCATTGCGAACACTGTGAGTGCCATAAATCAGAGTTGGGATGGTGTCACTTGTAATGTCCATCTTTAGTTGTTAGCTGTAGGAATAGTATCATCAAGAATACTTTGAGCTGAAATCTACTATTTTAATTTTTGAAGGGAAAATGTGTTCATTTCTTGTAGTTCAAATGGGTATTAATTTCTTGGTTAGCAAATACATTGAGAGGTGAGTTATTCGATTTCTGTCTATGTGTTAGGAAAGCCCAGTGTAAGTTTTGAAGGAATATATTTGGCACAAAACGCAAACTTTTAGGGTGTGACCTAATTGTTGGAACATAGTGACTCTGTATGTTGGACTCTCTCTTGGATATTAATGGGTATTACAGTAAAATCTCGATAATATGAAGTCAGCGGGACCGGAAAATTGGCACTTTGTAATTTCGAACATTTTCAATAAAAGGTGAAAAAAATTTTACATTTTGTTTTTCTAACTTTTGTTGTCTTCGGCGACATTGTATAACAACATCAGCGACATTATATGACATTGTAATCTTGAGAATGGCCTGAGAAGGCCGAAACTGGTAGAATTGTTTAAATATTTTGGTGGAAAAGAACTAAGTTTTTTCATTTTTAAAATGAAAACTAACTTCCACAACGTAATCTCGCCGACCATTTATTTTATGACATTGTGTAAGTTTTTTGGTCATTGTTCGTGAAAGCGTTCCTAAGATACCTTTGTATACACCGTATCGCATGTATTAAAAATCATAACATAAATACATCAATGCATATCCTACGTAAATGGTTTAAAGTCGGCGATTGTCATGTTGGAAAAATTTCATCCCAGCATCGAAAACGCACTTTAAACAAAAGTTGAACATTTTGTAATAAGAATTTTATTTTCGGAATCCACAGTCAGTAGAGACGAGCAACTCGTATGGGTGGTAAAAATAGACATTTGCTTCCAACATCTATACAATTATGATGGCGGTTGGCCCAACCGCGCTTTAGTTGCCCTCTTATCACCCAATCATAGATAGCTTGGAACTAAGCCTGAAAAAAATCATTCACAGGTTATCATTTGTGGCATCTTCCGTATCGTCAGCTGAATAAATGATCTAGGGGGTAATATTGTTTCATTTCTACTACTAAGACGTTGATGACAAATTGGGTGTGATTGGGCATATTTTTCGCATCGTCTCCCCAAGGATTATATGACAACCGGGGAGTTGGGGTTTACTGTGTGTGGGGGAAAAAGGGTCTGATTGTGGAGAGGGCAGACCCTAGTTGCGGTCGTATTTTTATCTGTCTTGCTGAGCTTGGAGGGGGGGAGGGGCAAAGTGGAGAGGAGGTGGGGAAATGGCATCGCGGATCATCTGTGACGTTCCTTCCTCTTATTCTGGGCAACCCTGGGGGTGCGTGCAGGTGGTTAACTGGAACTGCTTCGAAGGGTCGAAGACCCTCCCAAAAGCAAAGGACGCCGCATCCCTGACCCTCCCCATTCCACTCAGCACCCGAAGCGGTCCAATCAGCCACCAGCACGTGCCACCAAAGGTTGCCCCGAAGTAGAAGGAACGTCACAGACGTTCCAACATGCCATCCACCCACCCCCTCCACACTTACTCCCTTTCCCCCTTCACTCAGCCAGACAGATAAAGATACGCCCACAACTGGGACCTTCCCTCTCCCCACCCAGACCCTTTTCCCTCCCATGCACCATAAACCGAAACTCCCCAGCCGACAATATCCTTACCCCCATCAACACAACCCGCCCATATTTCCTAACGGCATCACCCACCGTCACTCACCCTGTCCACGCTCACAAAATAAACGCTAGTAAAACCTGTTTCTGTACACTTGAAAATGTTGTGGTAACAACGAAACCAGTAGTTTCTGACAGAAATCATAGTGGAAACGTTGCAATGTCTTCTATTGTTAATTATTCACAAGTCCACCACATCACGCCTAGAACAATACGTTACATCCCTTAAGTTTACGAATACTGTTGCCAAGGAAATGCCATTGATTTCAGTGATGCAATTGGCCCATCAAATATTGTGAAAATCACAATGGGGTCATTTACCATGTTTTTTTATTACCGAATCTGATAGAATTTGTAAAATAAAAAGACCCGTATATTTCCATTTTTTGGTCCATCAATTATTTCTCGAGTTATAAACGGCAAAAAACTGATGTTTTGAACCCTTTCGGAAAAGTGGGTGTGGTGCAACCTCTGATGTATATCGACTTCGTCCAATCAGAACTGAGCCCGCGAAGCTACTTTGCCTTATTCCAATGGGGGGGATAATGCTGACTCTGCCAATCGGAGCAGTTGCGACAGCATCTGTGCGAACAGACCTTCCAAGAATCCCCCTCCACTCCCTTCCCCCTCCCCTGAAAGCAGTCAAGGACGGGAGGAAAATGACGTCAATGTTATCACAGCACATTTTTTGGTGGGTGTCACCTTTTGCTTATTTTAATTTTTGAGTTATGAGTGAATTGTTGTGGTTAGAAGATAATTTTTTCACTAAAATTCTTTTTGTTTCCATCTAACAATTTCGTGCACAAAATTGCAATTTCGGTGCCGAGTAAACGTCCCCATTCACACAACTGGACTCAACACTTCACCCTAAGATGTCGCGATGAGACAAAACGCGGGTCATAGCAAAGAAAATCAATGTGGAAATCCTAGTTTCTCTGTCCATTCACCCGAAAATGAAATTTACTTCTCCAGCTGGAAACTTGCTCCTCTTTCAAGGATTAGGAAGACATGCATTTCTCAACCAAAAATGCGTAGTCCCATGAAAGGTCCAAGTGGGGACCTTGTAACCTATGGTAGGGGGTTGCCTGGGTGGAGAAGTTGGGACATGAAATGGTAGGAGAAAGATGGGTGGGTAATGGGTCTTGGGTCTACCTTTTCGCTGAGTCAGGGAAAATTGTTTCTTTTATCACTCACGTAAGCACCACCACAAGAGGAAGGATAATGTGCAAAGCTAAGAGGGTGGGGTTGAGTATGTTGGGTGTCCAGGAAGAGTGAATGAAACAGGAAGGCTGTAGGAGGGAGTAAACACAGGAAAATGGGAGGGGAAAGGAGGCTGTTGGAGGGAGGGAGTGAGAAAGAAGAAGTTTTGGAAGAATGTAAATTTCTTAGGAAAGAATAAATGGAGGGGACTTGAAGGCTGAGGGAAAGTTCCTGGTTAGAGTATAAGATTGCTTCTCTTCGTTACTTAATGGCGCTAAAAGAGTACATGGATTAGCCTGATAAATAATTTAGGGATAAATAGAGCCAAATATGCACATTTTAAAGTTGTTTATTTTGGAAAAAATAGTTTTTCTGTGGGCCAGATACCTTACAGCACAAAAAAGTCTGAGATTCGTTTCTGTTTTTTGTTCTTCTCTATTGCCGTTTCCACCATGGCTTCTAATTTCGGTAAGTGGATACTAAATTGTGAATCCACGTCGTTCACAAGCTCAAATGTTCTTAATGTCTGGAGGGCGAGAATGACTTCATTTTTTTGTGGTGGAATTATTTTCTTCACTTTCATCTTTGTCACTACTATCATGACTGTACCCTGCCACTGGATCCTCCGACACAGGTTCTGGTGTTGCGTCTTCATAAGGCTGAAGATCGTCATCCATTGTAATATTATCGCTGGGGGTTGCAAGCAGTGATCCAACTGCTTGTTTTTGGTATGTTTGAAAATCAAGCGCCAAACCTCTTCTCTCCTCTGTGATTTCATCCACAGCCTCTTCCTGAAGAGATTTAACATAACATACATACCCTAGTTCTGTAATTTGTAAGATTAAATTCAAAAGTCGGGACGTTAGATTGAAGACTAACCTCGTTGAGTGGTGAGGAAGGAAATCCGGCTGATTTCCAGCAATTTAAGATAGTTGTAGAAGATATCTCTCTCCAGGACTCCCCAATGGCGTGGATGGCATGTAGGATCGTCCATTTTGGAATTTCCTTCATTTCCATTCCCATTTATAGAGGCAATGTATATATATGGAAGAATAATGACCTTAGAAAAAAAAGTTAAGCAATTTCCAAAAACTCAAGAGCTAAAATTATGTATTCAAACCGATCCATCGTAAGTAATACCGCACCAGCTTCTGACGATACCGGACTTATAATTTTGAATAATTCCTTTGTATAAAGGTTGAGACTTGCTGGTCGTGTTTGGAGGCAGTAAATTACGTGCACATTGGCCAATTTTAGGCAATCGAGGTACTTGTGCACACTGGCATTTTCCAATACTAAAATAATCTTCCTGTTTTCCCCTGCCATTTACCTTTGCAGCCGTATTACTGTATCCTGGAGGATTTCATGGTCATCCAGCTGTGTTCATTGAACTGGTAAAAAACCGGAAGGATTTCCATTTTTACATTTTTCAAACATCCTGGTCTTTCAATCCTTCCAATTACAATTGGCTTAATTTTATTTGATCCCGTTTCATGTACACAGAGCCCTATAGACACGCGTAATTTGCAATTTTCCCTCCACGGCATCTATCCCCTTTAAAGCCCAGGGTTGCATCAGGTAGTGCGTGAAAGAACAGTCCAGTTTCATCAAAATTATACCGATCTTTAGGACTATATTCATTTAATTTGGCATCATTATCCGTATGCCATTTATCCACTATTTGTTCACTACATACTATTTACACTATTGTTCGACAGTGATATTCGAAATTTTTCTGCATTAACACTTTTGCTCAACCTTTTTGACTTGACGTCTTCAATAATTTTCATCTTCTCCTCCAGAGATATTCCTCTTTTTCTTTTCGGGTGTGAGGAGTCCATATTCAAAAATTTTAGATCATCTCTCGGAGATCCTGGGACACTGATATACTGTTCTGACGCACACAAGCCTCGGCTACCGACTGAGACCCTCCACACTGTCTTGTGTATTTAGTTTAGGCCCCTTCCGCATGATTCAGTGCTCCCAGAGTGATAGACAGCCAGCTGCCGCCTCTGCAACACGCTCGGAGATTGCTTGCTTTTTGCTAATGTGAAAACATATTACTCGTATCATCGGTATCGGTAATAAAGCTATGACTCAGATTGTATTGAAATTTCTTTTTTCTCAAAATGCCCTGCTATCATTTATTAGGCATCAAAGTTACATATGGCGCAAAGAAAACGGTACCATGTTTTACTCTATCACCAAAATTACCGTATTCCTCCAAATATAGTCCCCCCCTTTTTGGCAGATATCTTCGTGGAAAAAGTCTGGAGCAGGACTATATTTGAGCTCAAGGCACCTAATGTCCGTTGTAAAATTCCATCCCCTGATGTTGAAGGCCAATATCTCAAAACTGTGTAGTTTAATTTTAAAATAAAGTATGTCAAACTAAAGCTTATTTATTTATCCATTTATTAATGTCAAAAATATATTTTGAAGCTGGATATTAATTAATTTTTCGACCGAGACATAAAAAGGCCGAATTTTTTTCAAGTGCTGGGAAGCAAGTTCAACTTTGATGTCCACTTGAAGGTAAACAAGAAAAGCCACTTCTCTTTTCTTCACATAAGATATGGAACATTATTTATCTTAGACTAAACAAAGTTTAAAATAGATTACTCAGTTAACAATTACGTTACGACAAATTTTAAAAACATGCGCTATCTCGGCTTGCGGAATTCGGAAATACATTTTGTTTTGACGGTATTCTTCATGTTTGAAAACTTAAGTACGTGTAAAATGATTTTACAAATTGAGAGAATTAGATTTGTTTTCAACTTATATATATGTATTTATTTCGGAAAGCGAGCTCAACATGACAGGACTTTCGGCCAGGAGAGATAAGCTGATCGAGGTTGCCAAGTTGTAAGCCGTACCGTACTGCGAGCACCAAACACCAGGCGAGAAAATTTCTCTAGCATGCACAGGAAAAATATCCTTGCCTATGCTTGAATAAAAGTTAATAGGTTGCAGTATTCACCAAAATAAAATAAGCGATAGGTGATGATAGCTTTTATCCCCACATTTCTCGATGAAAGAAACATATTGCATTTTAAATTATCCTCAACTCCGTCTCCAAAAACTTTGCGTGAGGAGGCATAGTGATGATATGCTTCCAAAGATACCGTCAGTTCTTAAATTGACACTGACTTGCATTCGCTATTGTTGAGTCCTCATGACTCATTCAGAGCAATAGGCGAGCTGCTTGCACCAGAAGATTCCACGCACGCCCTACCTTTCTTTTCCAGGCATGCTCTGGACAGTTGAGCGTGCTTTTACAGCAAAAAATAAAAATATATCGATATTAAATAACCAATGAATTCTATTGAGATTTCTTAAATGGATTCATATTAATGACTCGAGAGCAAGATAAAGGTCCAAACTGTGATTTTCTGAACGGAAAGCGTGCAGGATGGAAAATAACGCAGTCTGACAAATTTATCAATAACAAAAATATTGATGAACGTAATAGTATGAAACTTCTTATGACTGTTAACAAAGCCCTTAGCTACAACATGTGAAAAGGAAAGTTTGATATCTCGGTCTGTGTTGTTCTTAACCCTTTCGCGCCGGAGTCCTACGCAGGAAAATGCTTGCCTTCTCATGGGTTCCTCTAAAATATTTTTCCACTCCCTGTACGGAGCTCTCTTGAAGCAAGGCTTCGAGCAGGTATGTCTTTCCCCCGCTTTGGGACCGGACCCAGCGGGGTTCCCGACCCTTTCCTCGGCCACTGACCAGAGATTATCTTCGCCCTTCTCCAAATGAGAACCCACCTCGGCTTCTGTCCACGGTCAACTATTTTTAATTCAGTGATTTTTGTTAAATAAATAATAGTAAGACTTTAACTGGGGGTTAATACACAAATAAATTCCTGTTGTTATAAATACCATTTAGAGATTTTAAACGATATTCTAATGTTAATATTAAGATATTTAGCACAATAGACATAATATCAATGGTTACAATAATAATTATTTCTGTTGTTTCGCAATAGAAGACGTCCGCGCATAATCCAACCGTACCCGTGTTTTATATAAAAGCACATGCACTTTTTTGGTGCTATACCTTCATCAGGAAATATTTTTATGTAAATATATTCGCAATGGTAGCGCGAGATAGATTTTTCTGCCTAGCAATTATTTATTGTATCTCCCAATATTCCATCACGCACGCATGCGGTTTTCTTCTAGTTTTAACATAAATGATTACAACATAATTATCACTCTTAGCCACATTACACAGAATAAATTTGAATGCTGAATACCAAAAAGATTCAGTTACAAGAAAGTAAAGTTTATTGACTGCTAATAAATTAGCATAAACCACACCCTTCAGCGGGATTTTCAACCAATAATGTAGATATAATATATTTCGCGGTATGTTGTGTGGTATTACCATTACAGTTGTTTTCCAATATATGTTCATAAACAAATAAAACGGAAAGTAAAATATCGGTACTACCTTATCGTCAAATCATAAAAAAACATACGTCTTTGTTCCTCATTGCAATGAAAAATTCTCCAAAATCAGTTTGAATCTCATTGACAGGTGAACTCTGTTAATAATAACGTTAGAGTTCCGTTTAAAATTTCTAGAGATTCAAAAAAACATAAGGAATTAACTTCTGGAACTCAATAATGCGATTTAGAAACAAATATGATTTTGGTTTTTCAAATGCATAAATAAAAAAGTGACCGCGAACAACTGCCGAGGGTGAGGCTCGCGCTGCGAAGAAGGGTCGAGATAATCCCCGCCTCGAAGCCGAGGAAGGGTCCTTTATGACACCTTGGACCTTTTCTGCCTACCTGACACCAGCGACGTTTTAAGACGCCCTTCGTTCTCTTGCGTAGAAAAATCTGCGGCGTTTATAAACGGCCTTCGTTCACAGGAGTGAAAAATCTGCGGCGTTTATAAACGGCGTTCGTAGCGAAAGGGTTAAGATGACCCAAATTCGATGGATCCATCTGGTACCCAAAAAATTTAGCTAAAAATCCATTCTTAAACTCGTACCTCAGTAAAAAAATTGTAAAAATATTTTGGCACCATCAGTAAACGTAGAAATAAACAATATTTAATTTGATATACTTTAATTTAAAATCGCATCAGCCATCTTGGAGATTTTGGTCTTCAAACTTGTGGGTGACAGAGATTTTGCTACGGATGGTAGGCATCCTAATAAGGGTGTTACGGATGATATAGGTAGGTATCGCATAAAACTTAATTTTTACTATTCAATTTTTTTATTTCCTATGTAGGATTATTAATTACATCATTAAGAGCCAAGTTCCTAGTCACAGCTTATCTATAATACTTTTATGATCAAATATTGATTGAAGCCTAGTCCTTGTTATTATTCTAAGTTTTATCATGTTTAGGCAGAAATCCATCGATTTTGAAGAGATGATGATTTATTGGAAAAAAAACTACCCACAACGTAAAGCAAAACTCAATAAAGACCCAGATAGCATGCAAGCTTACGGCAAACTTGTCATAGGCTTGTCATGGCAAAGTTGTTATGGCAAGTTTGCATCAAACTTGCTGTGGCAAATGGTTAAAACTTTCGTGGTCCATGTCTTCTGAGTGATATAGTTTTTGGGGATTTCTCCGCAGATTCATTGTTATCTACCTACGTTTTCCCTCCGCTGCTGGCTCTTCAGGGTAATGATACCCTGATATTTCCCCTCCAGCAGCGGAGGGAAACGTAGGTAGACAACCACGTATCCGTGGAGAAATCCCCAAAAACTACACCTCTCTTGCTGAGGCAGTTTTTTACTGTAACTAGAGGCTGTATTTTGGAGATTCTCCCGAAGAGGAAAGTGACCAGTTGACCTAATGTAGATTTTCGAAGTTAGAGATTTAGGAATTTGTGTCCTTTAATTATATCGTCATTCCTTTTTAAAATAATCCTTCACTGCGATCTCAGTTACCTTGATTTCTTGCCACCAACGTGAATGATAACTACAGGGTGGTATTTTAATGAGAAAACATTTGGTCACCATGATTCCCAACACACATACGGTAGTGCTTACACTTCAAAATCGTGATTTCTCAAATTTCTCTTTATATATCTCACTTCTCCATTCTGCCTAGTTATAGAAATATAGTTTCCCCAAATACCATAGCTAGTCAACTTAAATAGGTGAAATAATGTTGAGTATTTTGGTAAATATATTAACTTGATACTTCATATTGATAACTGAAACAATGGAAATTTTTATTACTTAAGGTGCTCAAGTTGTTAACCTGAAAAAATTATGTGCAAGTTCTGCTTTGCATTAAAAAAAATTTCCAAATCTGAAATTTAAAAAATGGGGTGGACTATAATCAGGGGAGGGACCATTCGGAGGAATACAGTATTTCAAAATTTGTTTTTAAAAATTAGTATCCCCATTGGTAGAATAGAAAACAATATTATCTAAATGAGGTAACAACTATGTGCAATTCAAATGAACTGTTTCAGAGTTATTAATTTTTAAACTCGAGTCTACAAGAGTTTGGTACGGAGCGCCCCTTCATGGAGAGCTGAGCTAGGAGTGCTCGCCTTAAAGGACGAGGTAGGATTCACGGAGAATTTGAACTGCCATAATTCCAGGTGCACGGTAGCGAGCATGTTATGTGCTGTCACACATAAGTTTTAATTAAAGAAAACCGTGGACATTATGAAAAGGCTGGTAACTGGTAAAACAAAAAATAACCAGGATAAGGAATGGCATTTTCTACGATTTCCACATTACTAAATGTCTAAATGATACGTGGAGTTGCATGCGGAAAATGGTGGGAGAGACTGGCATAAGTGGGAGATGAATGCACTACTAATTCACGCATTTCTTTATTGATGCACCACAATCAGCAACACTGATTTTCTAGGTGTCTACGCTGGCAAAAATAGTTTTGCTGAAGCAGCTGAATTCATTTCCACCTGGGGACCGGGCCGGTAGTTCGTAATTTAGAAAAATTCATATATTCGAAACTTCGTATTTTAGAATAATGCCATGTATTTACTATGGGCTTTTCATCGGGATCGGCTGTTTTACTTCATTTCATCAAAATTTCATATTATCCTGCTTTGTATTATCAAGATTTTACTGTAGCAGTAGTTGACTTTGGGGTAGGCGTTGGCAGTGAGTGATGAAATGTGAATCAATTTGGGGGTATATCAGTCTTATGGTTGTATGTTTACTGGCATAGTTCTGCTATGATGATGTATTTTGTTTTGATTGAGTGCTGGCATGTTTTTCAAGTTTTTAACAATTCACGAATGCATTTATAGCCTGAAAATAAGCTGGCAGTTCTAAAAATCCTTTCAAAGGTTTTTTACTCTTTGGAAAATTTCTGGTAATTTTCTTACTGGCAATGTTTTGCCAAGAGGTGAAATTGGACCTCCATGCACAGAAATGTTGCTAGCAGCTATTTGGTAATTTACATGGCAGTTTAACTTCATGTAGATTTTTGAATGAAATAATTATTTGAAATTTTCTTGAAAGTTTTTTTTAACACAAACTTAAATTGATAAGTTTTAATCCTAAAGTAACTATTAAAAAGTAGCAAGAGCACATGAATGTAAATATGTAAATTCTTCCCAATGGTGGTAAATGTGTATTTAAGCCAAAAATATTTTCTTAAAAAATTCAGCAATATCTACTGCATTAGTTGAATGCATTCAATGTTTCAAGATACCTATTAATCAAGACTTGGGGTTGTAATACAGTCTGAGATTTCATATTTGTTTGGAGATTAGCATTCACCTTTGAAAACAAGTGATAATTTTATTTTCTTCGTTTATTGACTTTCATAACTTTAAAGTATTATAAACTACAATTTTTAGGTGCTACAAATATTGCATTAAACCTGCGAAGATGATGTTTTGAAAAAGATTCTGTTGATGTAGTTATCTATGTAACCATGGATAATCCATAACAGTGGACTGCTTCAATGTGCATTTATGTCCCTGAATTTATTTTATTATGATTCCCCACTTTCTCTCCTTAAAAATTGTATTCACAGTATTGATGTAATTTTTTTTTTCAAATAACTTTTGTGCATTTTGAAGATTTTGTTAATAACTGAGAAAAAATGAAATCTCTCCATGACTATTTTTTAAATTTTCTAATATTTGCAAATGCAGTGTATTTAGTGCAATTTTAGTTTGGTTGTTTTGAGCAAAGAAGTGTATGAACATTCTTTGACTTTCTTTTAACTGATGAAATTTATTATCTGAAACGGATGAATAAACATTCTTCAGAAGTTTTTTGCTCATATTTTGCTAAGAAATGCCTGGAAATCATACCCACCAACACCTTTTAGGACCTATGTGGTATGCAAACTACGTATTAAGGTGTCCAGCTTGTAGAGAAGTGAGAATTGTGAGGGGGAATTTTTTTATCTCTTGTATTGATACAAGAAACTAGTTTTTGTTGAAAGTGAGAAATATCTTATAAGTTCATTGAAAATATCCACTCCCATTTTCTTTTTATAGTGAATCTTTAAGTATATTAATGGGATAAATACTGATGTCCATCTGTAAGTGATTAAATTGTGTGTCAGTATACAATAGATGAGATAAATGGAACATGCATACGAAATAAGTTTGCTGGAAGATTGCTTTCTGTGCAAGATTGTTGAATTTCAGCTAGTAAATTTGTGATTGTTTTGCGTTATGGGTGCATAGTGTCCAAAATGCATTCAGGGGTCTCCTGCATACCCCAACCCCTATATTTCCATTTTTGTGCTAGGCGCTACTTTCACTTTTCTCACTCCTGCTCCTCACACTTTGCACCTCATTGCAGTGCAATACAGGACGACAGCCACATGATCCTCCCTGTAGAAAGTAGAGATGGGAATTTCGATGCATCTCGATGATTTAATTCATGCGACTTGGTTCATGTCAATGACTCATTCTTTTAAATGGCTCTAAGTGAACCACCTTCACCATGAACCAGATTCACTCATCTGGATTTGCAGATGCACATGGTTCCTGCGGTTCATGGTTCTTGGTGGTTCATTTTGAACCTTGTAAAAGGACGAGGAATTGGCAGATGTTACCGCTAATGATGGAACGTTATGAAGAAAATGGAGACAGTTCCTGGATTTTTTATGTGCAACCTAGAAAACAAACTTTTTAATTCCAATAACCCACTTTTATCTATTGTTACTTACTGGTACCATTATGTTGACGATATTTTATGTTCATGGGCTGGTAGCCTTAGTCAGCTTCATCTCTTTAAACATCTTTTAAATTCATTACATGACTCTATTAACTTCACCCTTGAGGCGGGTGGTAAAGTTTTAAACTTTTTAGATTTGACAATTAAAATAACCAATGATCACCATTCCTTCTCCATTTTTAGAAAAGCAACGTATTCTGATGTAATAATCCCTAATGATTCTTGCCACCACCAAACCCATAAGCTATCCACTTTCTATTCCATGATCAACAGATTACTATCTATCCCTATGTCTGTTGATGATTACAATGCGGAATTGCACATGATAATAAGCATTGCTTTTAATATTGGGTACAATCACAAAGTTGTGTTGAAAAACCCCGGACTCCTCTGTTCCTCATCCTGCGTTGGAAATCCCTTGTCTCCAATTCCTTCTTGGTAGACCTATGCCCAAGTGGGGTAGGGGACTTCAGGATGGAGTGGTAGCGGTGTTGTGTTGATCATTGAGCCCCAAAGATGGGTGCCAGGAAACACTGAACCACCCGAGCCCATGATCAGCCTCCTTTTGACAGTGGAGAAATAGGCTCCCAACATGAAAATCTGATATCACCAGCAAGAGTCTGAGCTTGAGCCATCCATTAAACTTTGAACTCCTCTGCTTGTGATTTTTCATTGGGAGGTGATCAAAGCTGGACACTGACTCTTTAGTGTTTAATCAAGTCACCACCCACAAGTGGGGAGATAAGGTAATTCTCTTTTGGAAAGACCTGGAGTGATCAGCTGCCTGCTTCTGCTAACCATACTGTCACTATATATACCGCCCGCAGCCTTCATGCCATCCCCTCACCTTCTGACCCAATAATGGTTGACCAGCCCTTTAGTTTAATTTTTTGCCAAAACTTTGTGATCGTTCTGGGATTCATTGATAAAAATCTTCGAATTATCACTTTTGTTCTTATGAACTGCTGCAGACCCCATCAGAATCCTGACCACTATGGTACCTGCAGCACCAAGATTCCCCCCTGACCACTTAACCAATGACTATGCCCTCTTCCCATGCAGAGACGTGACCCTTGCATCGTGCGAGTTTTGTTAGGCTAGGACCTTTGACTTTCTTGTTCCCTGGGTTCCTTACATTTTCCCCATTGCTCTTCCCTGTAACTCTACTTATCCCCCTCCACATACTTGAGGAAATGAGTGGTCAGAGACAATACCTATTGGTTTTTTTTTTTTTTGCTGCCCTCTCTCTCACATAAAGATGGCAAGGGCAATGGGAGATGGAAGGAGGGGTATGTGACTAATTACGTAATTAGTTTGAAGATAGTAACATATGTAACTGATATGTACTTGTAGGAACAATCAGAGAAGTTACCAGGCTCAATAAACTATTTTACTTTAGCCTTATTCATAAACTCAATTTTCAAGCTAAGAAAGGTTTCACTTATATTTATTTATGGAATGTGAATATTTTTAATTATTCAGGAAATGTTCTCACGCGTTGGAATTAATTTCTACCATTCTCCAGGCAAACTGATAGTAGATATATTTTTGTCATGGATATTACAGCATATTTGATTAAGTATTGAACCTGAATTTTGTAGTTTTGTGGATATTCATAGCACATTTCTGTGGAGAATATGTAGGGATATTGCTGTCAATTCATGTTTGTAAATCTGTAGGGCTCTGTATTTGGCTTCATAATTATTTTTACATATTATTATTCGTGATCTACCTGATCCTCCCACTCCCTTCCCAATTTCCTCATCAACTTCCTCATTCAAGGAATGGCTGATTCAGTTATCCCCATGTCCAACATTTTCATCAGACCTCATTTCTCCTATTTTTATTAAGACTTATCTGTAAGTATTTTTTGTCTCTCAGTCAATCATTTTATCATTCTTCTGTGGCACCACATCTCACTGCGATCATGAAACATGCCTCAGGTGTAAGTTCTGATGGAATGTTTCCTTCCTTCTAGGCTTCTATCATCATCATCGGTCAACAATCCTAGGATTGGTTTGACGCAGCCCTCTACTCGATTCTTCTATCGGCCAACCTTTTCATATTGACCTAGCTCCTCTCTTTTACATCCTTCACAACTTGCTCCATATACCTCATACGAGGACTGCCTTTTCCATTCCTCCCGTTCATCCTTCCCTCGACGATTGTCTTCATCAGGCCATCGTGTCTCAAGATGTGGTCCATAAGTTGTCCCGTCTTCTTTTTAATGTTGTCAGTAGACGTCTCTTCTCTCCCACTCCTCTTAAGACTTCTTCGTTTGCCACTCGATTGATCCATTTTATCTTCATCATTCTTCGGTAGCACCACATTTCAAATGCTTCCAGCCTGGACTTCTCTGCTGCTGTTATTGTCCATGCTTCGCTGCCATATAGTAGAATGCTCCAGATGTATGTTCTAATGAAATGTTTCATCACTTCCACGCTTGTATTCGCAGCTGTAAGCAGAATCTTCTTCTGGTAAAATGCCCTTTTTGCTTGGGCAATTCTACTGCCAATTTCTCTTTTACTTCTTCCATCGCTGGCAACTCGGTTTCCCAGGTAGCAGAAGTCTTCCAACTCCTCCATTTTTTGTTTTCCTAGTTTAACGTTGAACCTGGCTTCCTTTTTTCTACTGCATACCAATACCTTAGTTTTCTTTTTATTGATCTTCTAGGCTTCTATATCCAGCCGTAAATAGATTCTTCTAGTGGTAGAATGCCATCTTTGTCTGTGCTCTTCTGCTGACTATTTCCTTCTTGCTTCACCAATCACAGGTTACATGGCTTCCTAAATAACAATACATTTCCACCTATTCCAGATTTTTTTCGTTGTTTAATATTGGTCTTGGCCTCTTCTCTCCAATTACGGTTACCTTAGTTTTTATTTATTTTCAGGTGATCTGTCTTTTCCATGTTTACTTAAGTCTTCTTTAAGCCTTTGTCTCTTCCATGACCAATATGTCATCAGCCAATCGCAGCATGCTGATTTTCTTACCATTGATATTCACTCCTATAGCCTTCTTTTTGTTCATTGATGGCTTTCTTGATGTAGGCATTGAAGAGTACGCGTGACCATGCACAACGTTGTCTCAATCCTTTCTTTATTCTAACTTCTATATTGCTGGGTTCTGATTTGACGACAGTTTTTATACATTCTGTGAATTATTCTTTGGTCACTTTTTATATATTCTGTGAATTATTCTTTAAATTTCCTTTAAGATCCTGGGAATTGAATTCCAATTCTCGCCAAAAGCCTTTTCCAAATCTAGAGATGCAACAAACGTCGTTTTGTTGATCTAAATTCTCTTCTTAGTGAGAGCCTAAGAGCCAACATCTCTTATCGTGTATCCGTGCGTTTTCCGTATCCAAATTGATGTTTTTTTTCTGTGACTCTGCTTCTCATTCAGTAGATGATCCTAATCAATATGTTTTCACGCTTAAGGTCCTAAAATTATCACAGTTTTCAGACCTCTTCTTTTTGGGGACAAGGATGACGATGTCCTTCTCGAAGTTTGTAGGTAGGTAGGTATAGTTGTTGGTAGGTATCGGTATAGTCTGTCGAGTACTAATTGAAGATGCTATGGTTCAGCCGATTTAATGAATTATCTCTTTATATTTTAATTAGCTCGAAAGGAATATCATCAATTCCAGAAACCCTATTTATCGGCAGGTCGCTTGCTGTTGTGTCGAATTCCAACGTTAATACTGGGTTTCCCATTTCATCCTTTTCGACTTTATTTTCCTCTTCGATTATATTGCTCTGAGTTTGCTAGTGTTTTATAATTGTTCCAAATATTCCTCCCACCTCTTCACCAAATCCTTACCTCCCACCAACTTTCAGTTACGGCCGAAATTTCTTCTCGCGTAGGTACCCTTGATTTTTCAAAATCCAACTTTGGCTTCATCCACGAACGTCTATGCTTTTTGTTCTATTCTCCTGTAGATGATCCTCATCAATATGTTGTCGGGCTAATGATCCTAAAACTTTCCAATTTCTCAGCCCTCTTGGTTTTTTTAAAAATAAGGATGATCATACTCTTCTCGATGTACGAGGGCATCTCTTCTGTTAAAGTTCATACATGTCACATATTGTATTGTACAGCTGAGCGAAGAAAGTGTATTCTCCTGCATTTTTCATTAGCCCGGCAGAGATATCGTGGATTCCAGGGGACTTGTTTACCTGCAGGTCCCTTACTGCTGCGTCAAATTCCGATCTTAAAAAGTCCACAAGAATAAAGAATCCTATTTTCTGGAATACTTAAGTCTTGCTGCCAAAATGAATGCCAACACTAGGATGTTAGAGGGAAGTGTATAGTGAATGTCGATGAGTAACTCAATAACGTTTGCAGTAGCAAGATGGTAAATGATTTGCGGCTGCGAGGATGGATGTAACCGATATTTTTAGAGACATTCGGCGTGTGAGGGGGTTACGATATCTGGGGACATCATATCGTGTGTGTGTGTGTGAATGCGTTGGAGAAGACGGCGCCACAAAGTCCTGGCGCCATGGACCACAGATGGATCGATTGTTTGAAGACTTTGGTGTTTTTATGAGAAGTTGAGCTAACTCTCATCCGCAGAGTGGAGACTCGCGAATCAATGCGTTTCGAGTGATTGTATTTTACTTTGCTGCCTTTTGAAGCATTTGCATACATTGGTTACGATTTAACGCATGAAGTCTTTATGCATACTAGTATGACTTAGTGGTGTATTCTATGAGTGATTCTTTTTCACTTAATTCGAATTGCTATTGTTTCCTCCTGATGTTCATCAAGTGAATTAAAAAACACTGGCTGTATGATTCAACATCGGGACTTTTCTCTGTGGCCTTCACAATCTAAGGAAATGTTTTATTTTATTTTTCGACCGTTACCCCGACCAAGAGGTTAGCTAGTTTATTTATCTTGTAATTACCACTTGAAATACGGGAAAGGGGAGAGGTATGTTAGGAGTAATCATTTATTATAGTTTTAGGTAGTTCGGAAGAGGCAATCGACTGCCAAGGTTATTTGCTCCATCACGTTAGAATAATTCTCTAAATCAGGGAACGGAGGAAGGGTGATGAGAAAACTGGCCTCGGAATTAGTCGGCTCTTAACGAAAGGCGCAAAGGGGTGCACGGTTTAGTGTCCCATCCGACGGACGGAGTACTGAACTTGAAGTGCTCTCCACGAAGCACTTAAATAGGATCGGTATACCAATGAATAATATCTGCCACTGCCAGAATTCGTCCCCGAGCCCTCGAGATGGGAGGCCAGTGCTCTAACCACCGCACCAAACCCATCCGCACATTAATTATGTCCAGGAAATCAAATATTTTAGAAGCTGAGTGTACGAGGATAGCTAATTGGATAAAGAAGAATTGTACGCAGGATACAAAACTGACCATATTTACAAAATTTTGCCAGAAACGTTATGCTACTAAACTAATAATGTGCGCACAACGTTTGTACTGTGATTGTCTGTTATGTTAAAAATATTTTTGTCGCCGAGCTCCTCTACTTAAAAATTCGTTACCCGAATCCAGACTCGCTAACCGTGTCCAAAAAAGAGCGAAATAACCGACTAGAAGAATCAAAGACTCTCCGTTAGTTAGTAGAGGTCTTATTCGGCAGATGGCACTCAAGCGGGCTCGAGGAAGAGCAGGCGGGTGAGCTAGCGGGAGGCCATTTGAAAAAAAAGTCCAAGCCAAGACGGGAGCAGGAACGGACTCCGTGATAAGGAAACAAGGCATTCAAGAGATGTCATTGAACACTTCAGCATTCTAAGGACGCGTAATCTAAGTTGAGGCGTAAGTAGACACGTTATTATCTGTTAGTGGCCATAAGTCATCCAGTTATTTTTCCCGTCGCTACAAAAGTTGTTTGTGTCGGTGTTTATTGTGGACATTCCTTCATTCATAGTTTCCTTCATTGATATTGTGTTCCATTTTCCATTTATCTCCCCTATTTAGCGATGTGTGACCTGCTTCGTGGCCACACACTTGTGGGAATTTAGGCGGACAGGGCATTAAGCGTCGGAAGGAAATCCGTTCTGATGAACAGCCCAAGTTCGGGTGTGGTGACGGAGCAACCCGGGGGGAATGACGTCGGAAACCTTTCGGCGGAGATCCGGGGTCAAGACGAATCGTGCTGTTCCTCCTTCGTGGACGATCTGTGCATCTTCCTGTGCTTCGGCGGGGATGAGTCGCAAGGCGACGGCCTCGAGGGAGACAGGGAGAGACAGCAGAGCGTCGAGACGCGTGGGGGAGTCGTCACTTCCGAATGGGGGAACGGCAGCGGGGTTTACTTCGATCCGGCGTTGAACGCGGAAGGGGACCCGTTCGGAAACGCGGGTTACGCGTCTTACAACTCTAATTGCGACGCCTATTACATCTCGGCTTGCGACGCTAGCTGCGACGCGGGATGCGCCGCGGATTGACTCCGGCGACGGAATGTCTGCGCGTCGAATGCCGTCCCGTCCTCCCGAATCTCGTCCCTGATTCGAATGGAATTATCGAGCGCCCAAGTTTGCAGAGTTCGAGAAGCGTGCGGGTGTGAAATGTGCGTCGAATCCTCGATCTACTCCGAGGAGTTAAAAGTAGTTGGTCGAAAAGGATTCGTTTGTTGGAAGAGTGAGTTCGATCCGCCTTCAGGGTGGACGTAACTTGAGTGAATTATACTGTTCAAGGAAAGCAAGACATCATTGGGAACGTAGTATCCACGAACTTTTCATAGAATAAGTAATTTTTTTTTACAAACCTTCGGGTAGGTTTTGTTGGGATGTTCCCACTCTTCTTTGCATTGTATTCCTCTGGTCAGGGCCGGCACCAGGGGGCACAAATGGAGCTGGTGCAGAAGGCCCATCACCGCAGATTGATTATGGAAAATCATATTATTTTTTGGTCCTAAATTTGTTTCATGGCCCCTCAAGTCATCTCTGCACCGGACCCCGTTTCTGTTCTCGCCGGTCGTGCCCCTAAAGGCCCCTTTCCTACGCATTTCTTTCAGGTTAGCTCATTTCTCTTTATTCCATCCGAAATATCTATTATTTTCCGAAATTTTCTTCGTTTACCCAGCAGTCTACCTTCGATAACGGTCTTTAGTGCCCTGTTGCCTCTAATTCATCTACCTATTCGGCCTTCTTCAACTTTACACCGGAAACCTTCTCTCCTCCCTCACTTATTTTTTTTGTATCCGGACTATTCTGTTAGCCCATATACCCCTGGGATCCAAATAGGCGTTTGTCTGTCATAAGGCAATCACTTATGCTAAACCTTTATTCGTCAGTCCTCCTTTCTGTCCCTCCTAAGTTTTTACTTTTCTCTACCAAACTGCTCAGCCGTTTCATAGAGTATCCAATCTTTGCCCCTCAGTTTCTCCCTAGAGTATCTTAGATCTGTGCAAAGTCACGCTTCATATGTAAAAGGCGATATTTAACTAAGGGAGAAATGTAGTTTGGCATTCAGAGGTGTTTTGGGATTGAGTGAACTAGGTAGCCACCCAAATTTGTGCCTTCTGTGCTTTTAGACCCTGATCTTCACCGTCCGTTGCTCCGTTTTCTCTTCGTCGCAGGAGAGAGAATCGGGTCGCTCACACAACATGCGAAAGAACTTTCTTGATCGGTTACTTCGTGTCAATTGGATGAGAGTAAAGTTACGAAGACATTTCGTTGATGATTGGATGCAGTTTGGTAAATTCACCGAAAAATTCAAGAGCTAAAATGGTGAGTTTCTATGGTAGAAGAATATCACTAACACGCAAGAATGAAGTGCACGATGCAATGTCGCAGTTGAAGCAATAGAGATAGGCTAGTGCCCAGAGGGGAGTTTGGGATAAAGTAGATCTCCACGATGTCAATCTGCAATTAGAAGTGAAAATAATTTGGGAAAAAATCATGCCAAAATACTTGAAAGCATATTAGTGATCAAGCTATCAATATTTTTTCCAGAGCGTTTCAGTTCTACAGAGTAAAGGCTCAATATCGGCTGATGATACGTTAATTTGTTGTTGAAATAATTCGCTTAGGATTGAAGACCTTTATATTATATATTTATAAAACATTTTGCCAAACGTAACAGCCACGGTATCATTGTAGTCCACGTATCCGAATCGTTATACTTTTTTCAATGCACACACGTTCTTAGGGTTGCATACGTGAAAGGAATTTTATTGCCTTCGTCCTGAGGCCTTGTTTTTGTGAGTACAGCGGCACCTGGCATGATATTTGTTCGCACAAGTGACGATGTAAATCTCCACAGGCAACTTACGGGTTTTAATTATGATAGCAAGATACATTCATCCCCGCAACCACCCAAAATATTACGAAGGTGGACTGAGATCTAGATCCCTCATGATTTTTCCATCCCAAATTTGAATGGAAAAAGAATAATTGGGGAACTCGTGACAGATATTCCATTTAACCATATTTACGCTAAAGAAATATCACCAGAAGTGATGGGGCTTACGGTCTAAAGGTCAAATTTGGTTTTATCAAGCAATTGTATGTTAGTCATCATAAAGTTAAAACCCTCAAATTCGATGTTTTTATGCCATGTCGAAAACTGGCTCTCTGTCTGTGACTGTTTTTGCTCGATAACGAAAGTCACTTTGTTTACCAGATCGTGTATTCGTTAAAACGATAAAGCTACTGTATATGATTGTTTTTGACTAGTCCTCCGAGAAATATACCTCTCAGAATTGAATAACCGGTGGAAGGACAAATTGTTTGTAAGCATATAGACATATTCAACACTTTACTTGTATATTTTAGAGAAGTTTACTGATATCTATCCTTCGAGTCAGTCACATTTATGTCTGTTAGAAGGAATTTTTGAGTATTATAAATCTTGATCGGTATATTTTTAAGAGTTTAGGTCTTTCAAGATAGAGTTGAAACATAGATATATGTTGTGTGTAATGTTACTGTCCAAAATATTGTCGTTTAGTGATTGGAACATCTGAAGACTGTATTGAAACTATGTACGCCATTGATATATGTAGTCATGCGATAATGTGTTACTGACATAAATAGCAATCATTTTTCAAATAGTGAATTCCTAGCTAGCAGCATGTGCGTATCAATGTCTACTTTGAAATGGATATTAGGATGTGATAGGTTAGTTTCGTGGTATTAACCTATGTATTGTAATGTTCTTTGAACTGTCCTATCTTTTGCGAACATTCACCTGAGAATGAGAAAAAACGATAATTTCTTTTAATCTTCGGCAGTACAAAAGGTCATTAGTAAACAAAGTGTCTTGTGGACACTCGAATCAAAATCAGTAGGATAACAAGTTGGCATTTCAAATCTGCACCTATCAAGGAAGGTCGCAATTGCCTTATGCAATTCCAGGTCGCAAAATATCCGGGTTATTTAATTCCTTCTGTACTTCTTTTGTTATTACAACTTCGTGTCCTTTTTCTCATAATTCTCCTCCTGGGAATTGGAATAATGGGCATTTGAGGGTATTAATTTAACCAAATACAGTTAATTTAGGAACCAATTGTTGTGTAATTGTCTGACTTGACGAGTTATTGAAGAATTTTATATAATGATGTTCTAAGAAAAAAGTAATATAAATACTACCCCTACCAAATAGAATGAAGTAAAAGTCAATAAATACGTATGGTTTACAAATTCCCCGATTTAGTGAGAGTATGCATGCGTCTTCTGAAGTACAGAGAGAAAAAAGGAATACAATGCTGTTTTTAGGCGTAGTTGTGCCAAGAATAATAAATCCCCTCGTAAGAATAACAAATAATTTGGAAAAAAATACCATAAGTTTCATCAATTCGATAAAATGTACCTATGCTACTACGGCGTATACGGATGTGTGATTTTGATAATGCTTCAGCTTCCGGTAACTCAAGACGTAAAAAGAATCGTGCTAGCGTCAGAACTCGCGGCAGATGGGGGTGTGGGAGGAGGGCTTCGATATCTCTGGGACATCATATAAGTATCTGAGGAGACGGCGCCACGATGTCTTGGCGCCATGGACCAACAGCCGACGCTGTCGGATCGATGGGTTTAAAGAGATTGGCGTTGGGAAAATTCGCCGACGCTCTTCAATCGGGAATTTACAAGGTTAACCTTTTGATTGGTAATACGCGGCAAAGCTACCTGACACTCGTGTGTAGATAGCCATAGTTACAGCTTGAAAACATTAGTGTTTCTATGAGTACGATAGAGTGGAACAATATTTTTTCCCAGTCAATCTCAGACTGGGTCTTTTTTTGTGTAATGTTCGTCGGGTGCATTCACAAACCCTGGCCAGGCATCCATCCACTTTGATCTCAAATAAAAAGAAACTAATTTTCGGTTCTATTTTTCGAGCCTTACTTCATCCAGGATGTCATCACGTTTGTTTGTGGCGGCCGTGCAGCGCAAGCAATCGGGAAAGCAAGAGAATTTTTCGAAACAAGGAAGAGCAGGCGTCGGATACAATGCCATTGCGTTGACGTAATACTTTGGGAAAACAGGGTTGTTATCGATGCAATGTTCGGTCAGGAGCAATCCAGTTAATAAGGGATAAACAAGAAGTGTGTTTATAAAAATAGTATGCAAGATTGGTGACGCTCACAAAATAATCACTGTATCACCAAATAAAACATATTTTGTGGAGAGAGAAAAAACGTTCACTCGCTATTTTTCGATAACTATCTTTTAGTTCAATGAACGCATTACGAATATTATACTCTTAGTAGACAATAATGTTTTCAATATAAATTGAGAGCCAAGTTTAAGATCTCTTTTTGTATATGTTACGGTCACTTCTGAAGACAAGAAGCCTCTCTCAACCTCTATCGCTTTTCCACAAGTCGACAGATATTGTGATAGAATTTTCTCGCTAATTTTTTCAAGTGTCGACATTTTTGACATTTTTCATTAATCCGCACCAATATGTGCGTGATTTTCTCTGATCTGCCGATAAGTTTTTTTTCCAACTTTTACCCAAAGTTTGGTGTGGCAAAATTAACTCCTGTGGCACAAAACCCGTGCGAATCACCCTTGAGTCTTCTAGTTATCACGTGATATTTCTATTTATGCCACCTCACTGCGATTAGGATGATGTGTGCAGTATTTCTTCTAGCTCTTTGCAGGGTGCTTATTAAATTTAACTGCATTCAGCACGGGACGCATTTGAATTAACATGATCCTTAAAACACTGATAGAAATCCTTAGGCTTTAATCCGAATGAGTTAGTGTAGCTTCGCGCCCTGATACAAAGCCGTCCTCATCCTAGGAATACTTCTGGCTTTCGAGTCCGTCATTTTCGCCAATGAAGAAGTATTCAAATGATCCAGAAGTTTTTATTTATAGGGAGCTAATTTTTTTAAGACTTTGAGAGACTTTTTGTTAATTTTCCGTGAAGCCTTAGTCATAAACTACATCTACTTGCATGTTTTGATCAAGTATATGCTTTTAGATGTTAATTGTACAAGCGATCGGTCGTCTAGCTGTGAAGTGAACGTCCCTGGAGAATATGTCACATTTCAGTGATCGAAGTCACAACAATAGAGTTAACTGCGGATATTTGAAAACATGTTACGTGGAGATCATAGCATTCTTATAAGCGTTTTTGACGGTGACAATTCAGCCAAAGTTGCAAAGTACATGTATTGTGGATTTTTCTTGGGGGAATCTTTATTTTTCCGTGACGTTTCTGAGGATTTACTCCGTGAGAAAAAATATGATCGTCATTTTGACTGCCCCAAATGCCCATTTAAAAGTGTGGTGATTTGTTTCTGGCAACTGCGTAATTGATATAATTGTTTAGTCTAGTAATGTCTGTTCATCACGTGTAGTTTTATACTTACCTCATATAACTAAGATAAAATATAAAAAGAGATTTTGTAGTCATAAAGTTAATGTTATAATTAGTAATTGGTATCCGTGAGAATACTTATAATAGACTCTTGCTAATAAATGTTCACCTGGCATGACATAAACGTTGAAACTACGGTTAAAAATTAGCGAGATTGAACTGTAGGTGCACACCATGATATGCAAGAAAAATCATAATTGCTAAGTTGTTGTGATAAGCAGAATTTGTATAAGATACGTCACATTCTACTTCACGTTCTTCTTCTAGTAGTTATGTGAGTCATAAGTGCTGATTGAATTATATAGTGAATTCATTTGCAAAACGTGGTTTGCGTTTGCACAGGCTTTACATTGCCAAGTGACTTGACAACCAGTGAAAAAGTCATGGAAGTTCCTATACCATCATTATTTTAACAAAATGTAGGAAAAATCAGTATATTTTTATGGTGTAGAACCAGTATTCTTGTGAGGGAGTGTGAGAGGTTGAAGGTAAAATAATTCTCAATAACTGTAATAAAATCCTTCCAGAGTGTTATAATTTCTGAGAAGTGTGTCATCTTAATGATGAGAGGACTTAGTTCCAGTGTAACCTAATGTTAAAGCAATCAAGGGAGTTGATGCATGAATAATACATGCAGGTTAGCTATGTTCTTTATTCAGGAATTTAAAGAGAAGGGAAGGACGCTTCGAATCGGAAAGTGTTATCCAAGAGAGGCTTATGGGTTTCATATAAGCTCTCTTTCATGCGTTTAAGTAGGAATTAATGTAAAGTCCATTTGAGGAACTTACTGCTGCCAAATGTTTCATTCCGGGCATCAAAAGAAGACGATGTGTGATTCTCGTATTTTTATCAGGAAATCACAGTCAAGTTAAACCATGAACGAAATTTTCCAACCCTGAATTATCTTTGTAATATTCAACCACCTTTGCTTATTGTTGAATGAACCATTCCCACTGTTACTTTAAACCCAATACAAAGGTAAAAACTATAGCAAGTGAAGTAAATAAATATATTAGAATTTATTTATATATCCATGTTGTAGTTGTATATAATTTTTTCAGTGCATAATTATTCCACCTCGTCACGCTGATTATGAGAAAACTGGGCAGTTGAAGTTACTGAAAAAATTGTTTCTTGCCCTTGGTTGAGGTGCTCTTGATTTTAAATTTGCATCTGGATATTGTTCTTGGGTTTGTAATTTCTTTATAGAAAATATATTAGTGTTCATTAAATTTCAATGTAACAAAGTTGTGACTGTTATTCTATATTGCCTTTTTTCAAAATGGAGCGTGTTCTTCATCATTAGGACTGTACGGGATGCTATCCTCGCATGGTAAACAAGTTGTGGCAGTGGTATGTGACTGCGTAATAGATAATCAAAGTGCCATCCTTCGCTCACCTCGCATGAAAACAATTAGAAGAAGTAATTCCTTTATTAAACTCCTGGAAAGTTTTACTTTTATCCGGGAAAGGATCAAACATTGGAAAGTTTTACTATTATCCGGGAAAGGATCAAACATCAACTCAAAGTTTATAGGAGGACAAAGTGGATACCAAACGTTGATATCAAGCCAAACGTAATGATATTATTATTTGCGATCTACCAGTTATGTTTGATTTTGTGCGCATGATACCTTTCTGTGAACATTTCCCTGCAGTATAATCCACCTATCTTTCACTTGATACCGTTGCCGGTACCGCAAACTTCCCATTTTTCATAATTCATTCCCAAGTTGCTTGTTCTTCTTCTCTCACTTCCCCTATTTACCCAACATTCTATCCCTTGCCCTGCCCTCTTCTTGCCCTGGTTCTTTGTTGTCGTTCCCATCCACTCACTCCGTCTCGTAATTTCTTCGATCATCTTCTCCTCTCTCATTACCATTTCCAAAACTTCGTCGTTTTTATTCCTTAACCTTACCCACACCATCTTTCCTCGCGCTCATATGTTAAAATCTAGTTTTCTATTTCCATTCTCATTCCTTAAAGTCCACGTTTCGGAACCATACAATACCACGTCCACACAGTACTCTACTTCAGTTTGTCTTAACGTCTCTATGATACGCCTTCAATTGGTTCTCTATTACGAGTGAAAGCTTTTTTTGCCAACGCGATTCTCCTTCCAACTTCGCCGATTTTAAACCCATTTTCCTAAGACAAAAAAAATTGGCATTTCTCGCCCGAAACCTAAAAGAACGAGCCAACGATAAACAGGGTATATCACTGAAATAAGAAAACTTGCAAAACTAGTGGTAATTCAGTTATATACTAAAATCCCATATATTCTCTCTTTAAGTGAGTGGAGTAATTATTATTCACACCAAACTTATGAAGGCCGAAGGAGAAATAACAACTAGGCGTAAACCTGCTGAAAATCCCTAACATGATAATGCTGAGAAATAGCCTGTTGTACCTTGGTTTAATTAAAAAGCTGCTTCTCAGTAGAAGTCGAGAACACTTTCCGTGCCAGCAGATGAGGAATTTTTCGTTACGATCCATACGAATTAAATGAATTGAATTAGGGGAGAGCGGGGCTATACCGTACACTTAAGCGAGAATTGTTATTTCTCAGCTAATATTGGGTATATAATTATACGAAAATAGGCAACTTGTAATATGGATCATTGGCTTCCATATGGACACTAAGAAATTTGAATTATTTCATTGTTTATATTTTTAAATTAAATAATAAAAAAACATAAAAAAACATCAAATAGCCCCGGGGGTCGGGGCTATTCCGTACAGTAGGAGGGGCTATACCGTACAGTAAAAAAATTACATGATTAGGGAAGTAAACAGTAATGAATTATTGCATACAGCATCTTTTATCACTTATTACTTAAGAAACTCAATTAATACTATATATAACGTAAGGTATTTAGTTCAACTGATAATGGTATAAAAGTGTTAGGTAAACGTTTATAAAAAAATGATAACATTTTATAAAACAAAAATGTTTTAAGTTTTACATCTAAACAAAAATCACAAATAAAGTTGTCTGCAGACTCGGCAGCACTGAAAGCTGATTGAACCCACCCTGAACACGTGCAGCACCTAAACCACAGTTCCTTGTCCTTACCAAACTCACCGCACATGAGGCATATGTCGTTTGAGCCCGAGGCTTCTGTTAGCAATCCTCCTCCATGAAATGACGTCTGTGGGTCCATATCATTAAAAGAATCATCTTGACAAATTTTTCTTTTGTCAGCAAGGTCTGATGACGAATCATCAAACATAATATTTCGACTTTTGGATTTCGAAGAAATATTTTGGACTTTGTTGGTCGTATTCCTAGAGCCTCTTACCTTAGACATGGGTTTTCTTGGTTTATAGTTTCTTTTAATTTTGAGTAAACCTATCTTGTTATTTTTGTTTGATTTTTTTGCTCTTCTTTTGTAACTTTCATCTTGGCCTGCAGTTGTTGAATTTTTTGCTTTAATTCTTTCACTGTAGCCGACTCTTCCAATTTTGTTTTATTTGGTGAGTAAGAAAAATAACTGAATGTTGTTGTCTTAAAGTTAGGCCTGCCTTCACTGTTTTCGACTGAGGTGTGGGGCAGAGAGATTTAAAAGATAGCTTAGCTTGAGGTATTTTGCCCGTACAAGACGTGATTGGTGAATTCTGCGTAGATCCCTAGTCTATTTAATCAGGATTGGGTCTTCGGTCATTTCCAAATCCATATGGGCTGTAGTGGGGCTGTTCACGTCTCCTGAGACCGATCTGTCAATGTCATTTGTCATTGTAATCCTGTGACCAATTCGTGATACGTCAAACTTGTGTTTGTCCATTTCAGGTGTAAGGTTGGAGAAAAAAGATCCACTTCTTGTTTTGCATTGTACGCAGTAATTCGGCTCATACTTGTTGATTCCGGTTTTCGAACGCTGTTTCTTGGGATCCGCTTCAAAAATCCATGAAGCCAATCTTGCCCTCCTAATTTAACTGCCTTGTTAAATGGGTGTGGAATGCCATTTTTCTCAGCACATTCAAAAGCTAATCGGCGGAGCTCAACGGAGGAAATTCCATAAAACACTTAAGCGAGAGGTAAAACTTGTTCAGCAAATTAATTTTCCTGCACTTGTGTGAATACAGGCATACGCCATAAAACTAACTTTTTTGAGTTATGAGTCTTAAGTCTACCACTCAGCGTCATTACTGGTACGTTGTAAGCCCTGGCTGGCTCAATTAATTTTTTAATATTTTGTATGACATCATCAAGAGCGGACTTCATTCCTTCTTCGGTCCATGTAGCTCTTTTGGTTGTTCTATGATATTTACGGACCATCTGAAAAAACCTTATTGTTATTGCTGCCAAATCATGTATTTTGAATCCAAATAAATAAGGTATTTCAAATAATATTTTTACGGTAATAAGTATTTCAACAAATATTTGTACTCTATAAAAAAGCTTGGTTGAATAGGGGGAGAGTAAGACTCATCATTGGTTTGACGTAGCCCTCCACTCGATTCTTCTATCGGCCAACCTCTTCATATTGACGTAGCTCCTCTCTTTTACATCCTTCACAACTTGCTCCACATACCTCATACGAGGCCTGCCTCTTCCATTCATCCCATTCACTTTCCCTCGTCGATTGTCTTCATCAGATCATCGTAACTCAGGATGTGGCCCATTAAGTTGTCCCGTCTTCTTTTTAATGTTTTCAGTAGACATCTCTTCTCTCCCACTGTTCTTAACACTTCTTCGTTTGTCACTCGTTCGATCCATTTTATCTTCATTATTCTTCGGTAGCACCACATTTCAAATGCTTCCAGTCTGGACTTCCCTGCTGCTGTTGTTGTCCATGCTTCGCAGCCATATAGTAGAATGCTCCAGATGTCTGTTCTAATAAAATGTTTCCTCACTTCAACGCTTGTATTTGCAGCTGTAAGCAGAATCTTATTCTGGTAAAATGCTCTTTTTGCTTGGGCAATTCTACTGGCATTTTCTCTTTCACTTCGTCCATCGCTGGTTACTTGGCTTTCCATATAGCAGAACTCTTCCACCACTTCGATTTTTTGTTTTCCTAGTTTAACATTTGTCCTGGCTTCCTTTCTCCTACTGCGTACCAATACCGTAGTTTTCTTTTTATTGATCTTCAGATGATATCTGGTCATTGTTCTTTCCATATTCCTAGTGTCTTCTTTAAGTCTCCTTCTGTTTCTGCCGTGATGTCATCGGCTAATCGTAGCATGCTGATTTTCTCCCCGTGGATATTCACTCCCGGAGACTTTTCTTTGACTTCTTGGATGGCTTTCTCGATGTAGACTTTGAATAATACGGGAGACAGTGCACATTTTTGCCTCACTCCTTTCTTTATGCTTGCTTCTGTACTACTGGGTCCTGATTTGATTATGGCCACCTGGTTTTTATACAAGCTTTGGATTACTCTTCGGTCATTGTATGATACTCCAATTTCTTTCAGAACCTTTAGCGTCATATTCCAATCCACTTTGTAAAGTAAGCCTATAAAATTATAATATTTGTGATATTTCCTTTATAAATTCCAGCCTAATCATGATGCCATAATAAACCATTAGGGGCTAAACCGTACATAAGTGTACGGTTTAGCCCCATCCCGTATCTCGTGGGAATTTTGTAACATAACCTCGAAACCCATCACCTAATTAATCATAACTAGTGATAAAAAGATAGCTTTAGAACAGTAGTTTCTCATGGTTTGATAGTTACTGGTTTAATAGTAAAGGTTCTCTACTTATCTCTTATTTGGCGTTGCCCCAAAATTATAAGAGAACACACAAAAACAACTTTTTTCAGTGAAACGCCGACACTCGTAAGCTCAGCGGAATGAACTGACTCCTGCAAACTTGTTTGGTCCGTCGCTAGACTGCGACACCTATCTGACTTCTCTACCTTCACATCTAGACCCGGAAATTGGGTGTACGGTTTAGCCCCGCTGTACGGTTTAACCCCGCTCTCCCCTACATTAGGTTTTTGCATACATTTTATTAGTTTATTTGAAAAAATGAGATAAATATGTTATTTTTCGCCAAGTATTAGGAATGCTTATCTTTGCAACGCAAATTAAATTTTCGCCAAGTACGCTTTAGCTGATAAAAGTCTCATTCAAAGAGTTTTGTTCGGCAAATTATACGATGAAAAATGTATTGATCTTTTTTGTTAATAAAAAGCGTTTTCAAATGGGTTTTCTCGCTACCATAATACACTTCAATTAAATTACTTAAAAAAATTTTTATTCACCAGGTAGATACCATTCACAGTCTCTGACAATGAAAAGATGATAAATGTATGTTCCAGTGCTTCAAACAATGTCTGTGATGATCAGATTAACATCATGAATGTGGTTGTTTATCCCGAATTGGTGCATTACCCATCATCATTTACAAACTCGTATTTATGAACCTATTAATAAACGCCACAAGAACATTAAAATGTGTACATATTTCAATAAAATACCGTATCTCTGACTTGAATTTTCCCCGCACAAGTAGCTGAAGATAAGTTCATATTTCTTATTTATAGCGAAAATGTAGTACAGTCACGACCTGAAAGTAATTTTACGAGGAGAGTTTGGCAATTTTACAGGCAATAAGACGGATGGTTACCTAAGTTAATCCTGTTTGCATTGAAGATACATTAATTTGAATGAATATAAGAATTTTCCACGCAGGGAAATAAATTATAAATGCTTTATTTAATACATTAATGTCAACTTTTCGTGTCCATGGTGAAGACTGTGACCTTGACCGTGAACCTCTACGAGAAGAATGTAAACATTGCTTGGCATTGGCTGACGGAATCTCTGTAATGATCGTTACGGTTCTCATACCGGAAGGGTCGGAATTTATTACAGCGACTCAGAACTGGGGCAATTTATAGCCCACCTTGGATCATCGAATAGTATCGGGCTGCAATAACTTGTGGAATAGTGCGAAGATGGAATAGAGACCCCAGATTCAGAAATGCAGCCATAAAATACATAGTGCATATCATTTGCACCTTCATCGATATCTATTGCATGATTATTAATAAATACTACCGAAAATACCAGTTTTGCGGTCCTCAAAGGTTTTATGTAAAGGGACTGAAAGGAAAGGAAAGTTTGAGGAAATATCGTGGTTAGCATTCATCTACGCTAAATAATAGGTTTTAAAGAGTCTACGGGTTCTAGTCACAACAGTCGAGAAGGCACTTGACGATTTTAAAACCAAGTTCAGCAGAATTATTTAATACATTAATAGTTCACTGGTATTTAGCAGACAGGTCTCAAAATTTTAGGTTTCTTCGTCTTTGGTCTGATTAATTAAATTTAATGTTCTTAGTTTTGTGAACTCTCTATATGGTTAAAGTTTAAATTACCACATGATCCAAGATACAGAAATGAAGCCCAAAACCAAAAATGGTCGCATGTTCATAAGATTTAAATTTTTAATCTTTTTTCTTCATAAAATAGATTCATTACACTGTGGTTCATTTAGTCATGTCAATAATGTTACTTAATTAATATTTTATATTCAATAATAAATCAATAGTAAGTTTATTATTCAGTAATAATCAAATAGTAATTGTATTTTTAATAATAATTTAATAGTAATTGTATTCATTTACTATTTTTTACGAATAATTATACAATTTTCCCCAAATGCTGCATTATAATCTTCAAGAGACCACTGTTATTTAATTCTCAGTGGGTATTTTTTCCAATCCCCTCAAAATTATTTTTATGATACTACTACTTTTAAGTTATGGATGAATGATTTCACCACGTCGATATGAAAATATCGTTAGTCGGCAAATGATTGAATTCATCAAAACTTCTGGTATTCTGATGTTATTCGGCTCTTCTCAAGTGTCTATGATAAGAAGCAAAAACGCGATCAAAGTCGCCTCCATGCAGGTTAGGCATCGTGCTCTGACTGAACACATGCATCAGTTCGGGCCGTGGACTTAAGTGGCTCTGTGGTTGCTCGCGAATGGACACAGGAGGCTTCGGATCGCGTCAAGCATTGATCGACGCTGCATATATATATATACCCTGTCCTGCGTCGTGGAAGGCGTTCTCGAGTATCAGAGGGACAGTCTCGCATTTACTACTATTTCTACTAATTAGTACGTTGATCTACGTTGTTAAGTTACAACGAAAGTATATTAACCTTCAAACAGTCAAGAGATTTTCTTTTTATATGCGTTCATAAGAAATCTAAATCTATTGAGTTCACTTCAAGCCTGTAACTTTAAATTTATCAGCATGCTTGATGAATGCTTCCTACAATTTGAATGCAATCTTCGTTTTCATTAAATTTAAAAAGGGTACACAACCTGTCGTATACTTCCAATTTCAAAAGATAAAAATACCTTAATTTACATGAATTTTGGATATTGTCAATATGATAGTGATATTTTCAATTGAAAAAAGATTACAACATCCGTGGTATCAATAAATTAATTATAAAAACAAAAAAGAAACACACTTCGGCGTATTTTTATTTTCAAAAGATAGAGATTGCCGTCGTAGTATTCAATGGCAATAAGATCTCTGAAGGGTTGCCTTTATAATTTTAAAATGATTGCAACTCCACACGTGTAGTAGAGTTTTAAATAGATCAGGACAACAGTTTTTATTGATGGTTAAAAAACTTCAATTTAAGAAAAATGATAGTACATACATGTAAGTGATTTCAATATAAATAATATGACCACTAATATCGAATTTTTCAATTCTAAAAGGATTCCAATACCCGTGGTACTGGAAATTTAAGAAAACTAAAGCACCAACGGTATTTCTAAACTTTTGAAAGATCATTTTACTCGAATTGAGCTTCAAAATTTAATAGGTTAAGAAACCCCTTTTCTTTTTGAAAAGGATTAAAATTGTCTTGCTATTTTTAAATAAAAAACAACACATTTGGTATGAGTATTTTATTTAATAAAGAATCACAATTTTCGAATGATTTTTCAATTTAGTAAATAAAAAAACCGATCTTATTTTACGATGCTTAAAAGATAAGTATTTGGTGATACACTGCAAGAATAAAAAATGCACACTACACATATTTTTCAATTTTCGAAAGATTGCATTATCGGAGTGTTGTTTCATTTTGAGAATATTAACCACGCCCCTGGTATAATATTAAAATGTTGCAAATATTAAAATAGACGGCTTTTTCTTGACGATTAAAAAGGTTACCTACAAATATTTGGTTACACTTTAAATTTAAAAACATCACAATATCCACGGTATATCTAATATCAAAAATATCATAACCAAACTTCTGCAAAATGCAATTATTTAAAGCAGATCAACACTCGTGGTACATTTTAATTGTAAAAATATCGTAACTATTTGCATGCTTTGTTTTTAAAATATCCCAAACGCCTGTAGTACATATCAATTTTAAAAATTTTGGTATGCTCCTGATATAAAATGATATTCAGGAAATCAAACACAAGTTTTATATTAAAATGACCACACATGCTATCTTTATTATTCAAAATGGTTACAACATTTGTGTTATTCCTTAATTATTAATATATCACAACACCCGTTGCAATCTCTGAGGTGTTAAGCTCAACTTCAACCCTGTTGCTAAACGTTTGTCGCTGAAACTTATGGCATTTCATCAGATGCTGGAAAGACTTTCAGGCATACTAATTTCTGATGAAAATTTCGGAATAGAGTTCGAGGTTATCAAATATATTCCCATACGTAACGGCTATAATGCGGAAACCAAAGAGGGAATCCTAGGAAAAAAATGACTTTTACGTGCGAGAAAAGGAATATAAAACGCAGGGAAAAATTTAATTTTTGAAACGAAGAAATTGCTGCCAACACACGTATCTGGGGGAGATTACCTACGGAGAAGGTTGCTAGAAAGTGTTCGAGAAACAAAAAGTTTCATTTTATGATAATAAGAAAATCAAAAACATGATCAACACACGTAGGACAGAATAAAGTTACTCGACAGGAGTGGGATTATTTGCGTGAATACTACGATTGTGACGAAACATGCGTTGGTGAAACGAGGGGGTATTTAAAACTATGAACCAAAGAACACCGAACATCTATTGTAAAGAGGAAGAAGCTAGTTTTTTTTTCAAATACCTCTGCAGGGACGGCCATCCGAATGATTTCATCACAAAGATCCTTCACATGGATCACAAAGGCAAGAAATTTGACATTTTAGTGGAGCTGAAGATATTTATTTACTTTGAGGTACCAACACCAATGGATTTCTTCCATTTCAAAAAGACCACTATAAAAATGCCATTTTTCAATAATGATAATATTACAACATCAGTGATGCTACAACCATACAGAGACCGCAACCCGTGGTATACTTCTACTTTAAAAAATCGACAAAAGTACATTATTTATTTAAAGGTAACAACACCTTTTGGTATTATTAAGTTTAAAAGGATTATAACACCAATGGGGTTATTAAATTTTACAAAGATCAAAACATTCGTCGTGTATTTTAATTTTAGATCATTAGAACCGTCATTTTCACAGTCATAAAATTCGAACACCCTTATAATTCAACAAAAACTGACCACAAATAAATACCAAATCATTTACATTTTAAATTAAAAGAGAGCACAGCAATCGAAATATGATTAAGTCTTAAAAATGTTATATTTCCTGTAATTATCCAATTTAAAAAAAAACGCAAAATATGAGCTGCAGCACACTTTGTTTTTTTCTCTTAGGTCCTTCGCCTCTTATTGTTCCGGAAATCGTTTCTCCGATATTCCTTCACCTTTTCCTCCGTAATACTCCCACTTGCTCCATGAGCTCAAACTGGCGCAATTATTCACTCTGTCTTAGCGATTGGAGATGTTGGCGGCTCTCACACGCTGATTGTGCTCCCTGGAGCCGGAGGTCGTTCGGGGGTAGACGGAGGGTCCATTTCTGGATCGTAGACGTAGCAGAGGGTCCATTCCTGACTAACGCTGGTCCTTTTTTTTCTGAAAGGTTCGTCGACACGTTCCCTCCACCTTATAGTGAAGGAACAGGATCATTACCCGATAATTAAGAATACTTTTGATGGCTACACCTTATATAAAATACTGTTATCTTTTGTGTGGAAGAAAATGTGGAAATAGAAGAAAAATATAGCAGGAGTAATAAGATTTTTATTTATTTGTTTATTATAATTGCAAATTTAGCAAAGGTTAGAAAATTTAATTATAGAAAGAGCAACATAATTTATAATAATGGCATAAGTAATAAGAGAAGATAGACGAAGCAAGAATTAGTGAGTGGTATAGCACAGGAAAAGAATATATTTTACCATAAGAAGAATCCGCTTACAGTTAATACAGGAAATACAATCGTAGAAATAAGGAAAAATATCAGCGATTTTAAGCCACCGAATTTGCGAATCATTTTTGTTTATACCACGTGACTCCTTAGTTAAATATTCGAGATAATCCCAACGGTTTCAAACACAACCCCCCAGGGGACAAAGTAGGTACTGTACTCGACACTCTCCAAAAAAACACTCCAGTAGGAAACGTTTTACCAATGAATTATATTCTGCAATGTCGGTATTATTAGGGACAGTACGCTAAGTACGTTACTAAGCCGATTCCCATAATATCCCTGAGTAGCGCAAGGCCCAGACGTGTACCTGGCTGTGCTGTCGTTCGGTAGAGTGGGAGGTTCCGCTGATGGCCCCTCCTGGGGTCGGAGGACGCTCCGGGGTCGTCGGTAGCTCCAGATCACAGACAGCAACCGTTGCCGCGTCCAGCACCGGAGTTGATGACCGTGATGGCAGCGCCTTACCCTCGTCCTCCAGGTCGAAGAGTGTACTCCCGAAGATGTCGATCATCTTGGAGAGACGACGTCGGGATAATTGCTTCTCACGTCGAGCCATGCTGAAATAAATTGTATTTAAATACGTATACCGCGCCCGGGGGGTGTCGGAATAGGCCCTTGATAGAAAAGAATAGCGTAGAATTAAGATTAGCGTAAACTTGACGGGAGATTTAAAAACCATCCTGGTAATTGCTGCGTTCACTGAAACAATGAACGCGAAACCGGTGTTAAGTTAGGGAAAATTTTCGTTAGAATTGGTCAATTTGGAATTACCGTGAAAATAACCTAACTGCGCTAAGTAGTTTTTTTTTGACAAATTTTTGACAATAGATTTACGGAAGGTACGTAACAGTGTATACTGAAGAAAATGGTACGCTTAGATTTCCCAATTAGTTCTAAAATGATGGATAGATGGTGTACAGTCCACTCTATATTTTTATTATCACCTACGATAAGGTGGTTTTACGGTATTCACAAGACGGGGAAGGTGATGTGGGTGTTCGGATTCATTGAGTAGTCTTGGGAATGATGGTTGAGGGTCATGTGGTAATAGATGGAAGATTTATTTGGAGTGATGAGAGTAATCTTCCGCTCCCGGCCTTTGAAAGTTGAAAGTGACTGAGCTTTCTGATCACAATATCCGTGGCATATTTCAAAAACATTAATATTCTAAATAAACTTCTGCAACATGCAGCTATTTTAAGCAGATCAACATTAGTGGTGCGTTTAAATTGTAAAAGAGTCGTAATACTATTTGCATGCTTTTTTTTTAAATATCCCAAACGCCCTTGGTATGTATCAATTTTAAAAAATTTGGAATACTCCTGATATAAAATGATTTTCATGAAATAAAATACCCGTTTTTTATTAAGATGATATCACTTGCTATGTATAAGTATTCAATATAGTTACAATATTCGTGTTTTTCCTTTATTATTAATAGATCACAACACCAGTTTTAATCTCTGTGGTGTTATCCTCAAATTCAACTTCGTTACTTTAAGTTTGTCACTGAAACTTTTGACATTTCATCCCATGGTGGCCAGACAATTATGCATACTAATTTCTGAAAACAGTTTCTGAAGAGAGTTCTAGGTTATCAAATATGTTCCCAGAAGAAACGGCTATAAAGCGTAGCCCATAGACGGAATAGTAGGAAAAAAATGCCTTTTACTTGTGAGAAAAGAAATATTAAACGCAGGTAATATATCAAGTTTTGACTCAAGGAAATTCGTGCAAACTCACGTATCTAAGGGTATTTACCTACGAAGAAAATTGCCAGAGCGTCCTCGAGAAAAAATTAAAGGTTTCATTTTAATATATTGAAAATCAAAAACATGATCGACCCACGAAGGACAGAATAGAGTTACTCGACAGGAGTGGGATGTAATTGCGTGTATACTACGATTGTAATGCAGTATGCGTTGGAAAACAAGAAGGTCTTTAAAAATAAAAACCAAAGAAAACCGAAGATTTATTGTAAAGCGGAATATTATAGTTATTTTCGCAAGTAACAATGCGAGGAGGGCCATAGCTGTGATTTCATATCAAAGATCCTTCACATCGATCATATAGCGAAGGAACTTGACATTTTAGTGGAGCTTAAAATATTTATTTTCTACGAGGAACCAACACCATTGGATAAATTTCATTTCAAAACGCCCATCATGCCCCTGCCTTTTTAATTAAGATAATATCACCAAATTAATGGAATACTACAAATATACAAAGACTGCTACGAGATGTATACCTCTATTTTCAAATATAGTCAGTGCTGTATTATTTTTTTTAAAGTAACAACTCCTGTATTATGGTTTACTTTAAAAATATTATACCCCTAATCGTGTTGGTTAAGTTCAAAAAGATTAAAACATTTTTCGTGTATTAGATTTTCTAGATGATTAGAATTACCTTCATATTTCACAGTATTAGATATCGAACGTATATATAATTAAACAAAAAATCACCACAATTAATTACCAAATCCGTTGTATTTTAAATAAATAGAGATCACAACAATGTAAATATTTTTTAGTTTAAAAAGATCACATATCCTGTACATATTCAATTTAAAAAAATAACAAAATATGAGCTGCAGCCCACTTTGGGTTTTCCTCCGTGTTCCTTCGCCTCTTATTGTTCCGGGAATCGTTTTTCCTATATACCTTTCCCTTATTTTCCTCCGTAAAACTCCAACATTCTCCGTATACTCACGTAATCGTATTCAATTAATCTTTGTTCAGAATAATTATACAATTTTCCCCAATTGCTGCATAATAATTTTCAGGTTACCACTGCTATTTTTTAATAGTAGAAAAAATTCTCTGTGGGCCTCTTTCCCGATTTCCTCAACCTTATTATTATATTACTAATTTTAATTTGTTGATGAATGATTTCACCGTATCGTTGTGATGATATCGTTAGTCGGCAAATGATTGAATTTATCAAAACTTCTGGTATTCTGATATGTTATTCGGCTCTTCGTAAGTGTCCATAATAAGAAGCAAAAACGCGATCAAAGTGAACTCCATGCAGGTTAGGCATCGTGCTCTGACTGAACACATGCATCATTTCGGGCCGTGGATGATGACTTTAGTCTAAGACTTCAAGGTTGCCCGCGAATGGACACAGGAGGCTTCGGATAGCGTCTAATTGGTATACGCTGAAGATACACATATACTCTGTCCTACGACGTTGAAACGGTTCTCGAGTATCAGAGAGACAGTCTCTCATTAATTAGTATTTCTACTAATTTATTCGTGATCTACAGTGTTCGGTTATAACGTCAATAAATTAACCTTTAAAAAGTCAAGTGATTTTTGCTTTACATGCTTTCAGAAGGCATCTAAATCTATTGAGTTCACTCTAAGCCTGTAACTTTAAATTTATCAGCATTCTTGATAAATGATTCATACAATTTCGTTGCAATCTACGTTTTCCTAAATTTTAAAAAGGTTTCACCACATGTGGTATACTTCCAAATTCAAAAGATAAAAACACCTTAATTTACATGAATTTATGATAATATCAATAAAATAGTGATATTTTTCAATTGAAAAAAGTTTACATCATCCTTAGGATATATGTATAAATTATAAAAACAAAAAAGGAACCACCATCGGAGTACTGCTATTTTTATAAGATAGAGATTACCATTCGTAGTATTCGATTGAACTAAGATCACTACATGCTTGCCTTTATAATTTTAAAATGAGTACAACTCCTCGCATTTAGTAGAGTTTTAAAAAGAACAGAACAACAGTTTATACTTACGTTGAATAAATATCACACCACCCGTGTATTTTTCAATTTAAAAATATCATAGTATCTGTAAGTGATTTCAATACAATTAATATGGTCACTATTGTCGAGTTTTTCAATTCTAAAAGGATTGCAATACCCGTGGTACTGGAAATTTTATAAAACCAAAGCACCAACGGTATTTTTCAACTTTTGAAGGATCACTTTACTCGAATTAAGCTTCAATATGAAATAGGTTAAGATAACTCATTTTATTTTTAAAAGGATTACAATTTCCTTGCTACTTATGAGTAAAAAAGACAACAAATTTGGTGTAAGTACTTCATTTAATATATAATCGCAATTTTCGAACGAGTTTTCAATTTTAATAAACAAAAAACCGATCTTATTTTACAATATTTGAAAGATCAGTGTTTCGTTATGCACGGCATTTATGAAAAATGCAGAATGCACATATTTTTCAACTTTCGAAAGATTACATTACCGGAGACATGTTTCATTTAGAGAAAGTTTACCACGCCCCTGGTATACTATTAAAATGTTGCAAATGCTATTTTTCAAATATGATAATATCACAATATCAGTGGTGCTACAACTTTACAAAGACCGCAACCAGTGGTATACATCTATTTTTAAATATCGACACTGCTTTAAAATTTTTTGTAGGTGTTATTATGTTATTATTTAATTTAAAAAGATTATAACACCAATCGTGTTGTTTAATTTAAAAGGATACAAACATACGTCGTATAATTCAATATATAGATGGATAGAACCTCCGTCTTATTTACAGTCATAAAGTTCGAGATCCCGTAGAATTCAACAAAAAAATCACCACAAATAATTACCAAATCCTTTGCATTTTAAATCTAAATAGATCACGAAAATATAAATATTTTTATGTTTTAAAAATATCACATCCCCTGTATTTTTTCCAATTCTAAAATATCACTCTATTTTACTATATTTCTCTGAGGTTCTACGCCTCTTATTGTTCCGGGAATCGTTTTTCCTATATTCTTCCCCTTATTTTCCTCCGCAATACACCCACTTGCTCCGTGTACTTACATTTGCGAAATTGTGCACTCCTCTGTCTTAGCGATTGGAGATGTTGGCGGCCCCCACAGACTGAATATGCTCCCTGGAATCGGAAGTCGTTCGGGGTTAGACGGAGGGTCCATTTCTGGATCGTAGACGCAGCAGAGGGACCATTCCTGAATAACGCTGGGATCTTTTACTGGGTGCTTTTTTTCCTGGGAGCTTCGTCGACATGTTCCCTCCACCTTATATAGTGAAGGAATAGTAACATTACCCGCTAATTAGGAATACTTTCGATGGCTACGCCTTATAGAAAATGCTGTTATCTTTTGTGTGGAAGAAAACGTGGAAATAGAGGAAAAATATAGCGAGAGTAATAGTATTTTATTTATTTATTCATTTATTTATATATTTTGTTTGCAAATTTAGCAAATGTCAGCAAATTTATTTATATTAAGAGCAACTTCATCTATAATAATAGCAAAAGTAATAAGAAACGATAGACGAAGCAAAAATTATTCCGTGGAATAGCACAGATAAAGAATACATTTTACCAAAAGAAGAATCTGCTTCCAGTTGGAAATACAAGCTTAGATATAAGGAAACAATTCATCAGAACGTAGTAGCTAGGGAATTTTTCTTTATGAGAGTGAGAGATGGACGATGACAGCAGCATAAAAGTCAAGGGTGAAACCATTCAAAATATGGTGCTACTGAAGAACGATGAAGACAAATGGATTGACCAAGTATTTTACAAGTAAGAACTGAGAAGAGATTGGGAAAAGAGAAGTCTCATGAAATCACTGAGAAGATGTCGGGACAACATAATTGGCCACATGATGAGACATGGATGGCCTGATGAATACCATAGTTGAGGGAAAATTGAAAGGGAACAACGGCCTAGAAAGGCCTCGTATGAGGTACATGGAACGATTTGTAAAGGATGTTGTGACACTTGTGAAGTGAATGTAGGAAGTGAAAAGTTGTGAAAGAAATGTAGTATGAAAATATGAAGTGATTAGCTGATGGGTGATTTTAGTGGAGAGCTGCGTCAAACTAATCTCAGTGTTGCTGATTCATTGCGATGAATAAGAATTTAGTCCCTTAAAAGTGTCCACCAAATTAAATGACTGTGCAGATAATTGTTCAACTTCAGCTACCGTTACAGTTGGATTTGAAAACGGGGCTTCAGAGCGAGAGGTAAGGAACAAGGATGAGAATTGAAGAGAGGGTAGAAAGGTTCGGGGAAAACATGGCGTGGGCATAAGCTTCCTCTTAAATATATGCGCCATTAGGACCACGACTAACAACCTCACCCATGGGGGTTGTGTTTGAAACCGTGGGAATTATCTCGATTAGGTAACAAAGGAGTCAAGTGGTACAAGCACGAATGTTTTGTACCACCTGACTCGTTAGTTAACTCTTCGAGATAATCCCGACGGTTTCAAACACAACCCCCCAGGGGACTGAGTACTCTACTCGGACGCTCTCCACCAAACACTCCAGTAGGGACCGTTTTACCAATAAATTATATTGTGCAATGTCGGTATGAACCCGGCCAGTAGGTACACTAACTACGTTAGCATGTCGATTCCCATAATATCCCTGAGTAGCACAAGGCCCAGACGTGCACCTGGCTGTGCTGTCGTTCGGTGGAGTGGGTGGTTCCGCTGAGGGCCCCTCCTGGGGTCGGAGGTCGCTCCGGGGTCGTCGGTAACTCCAGGTCACAGAAAACAACATTTGCCGCTTCCCGCATCGGAGTTGACGGTCGTGATGGCAGCGCCTTACCCTCGTCCTCCAGGTCGAAGAGTGTACTCCCGAAGATGTCGATCATCTTGGAGAGACGACGTCGGGATAATTGCTTCTGACGACGAGCCATACTGAAATAAATTGTAGTTAAATGCTTATACCGCGCCCAGGGAGGTGTCGGAGATTAAGGTCCTTTGATGGAAAAAATTACGTTGAATTAAGGTAAGCGTATTAAGACGGGAGACTTAAAAACCCTCCTTGTAATTGATGACTTAATAGGCATAATAATAATTAATTAATAATTAATAATGCCTTAATTTCCTCAACAAAGCATAATAAACGCGAAACCTGTGTTAAGTTAGGGAAATAGTTTCGTTAGGATTGGTCAAATTGGAATTAAAATGAAAATAACATAACAACGTTGTGTCGTAGTGATTTGTTTCGGTATCTTACTTCAATATTTTTTTTTTATATTTTCCGTGGATCATGGGACAAAAACTTCGAAATATGGAGAATGGGCAATAAAAATTACTTTATTTTTCTCCAGAATGTACCTACGGCAATTTGCTACATTTTTAGCAATAGATTTACGGAAGGTACGTGCCATTGTATTCTGAAGTAAATGAAACGCTTAGCTTTCCCTATTAGTTCTAAACTGTTGGATAGATGGTGAACAGTCCACTCTATTTTTTTATTAACATATATGTTAAGGTGGTTTCTCTCTATTCCCAAGACGGGGAAGGATATGATGGATCCTCATATTCGTGAAGTAGTCTTCAGAATGATGGTTGAAGGTCAGATGGTAATAGGTAGATGTATTTGGAGTGGTGAGAGTGATCTTCCGTTTTGGGCCTTTGAAATTTGAAGGTAACTGAACTTGTAATCCTGACCACTTGGTATACAGATGTCCAGCGGGATCCCAGCCTGTTACTTATTCCATTAAGTAATTTTATCGAATTACAATTAATCAGCATTAATACCAAGGATATAAATTTTTACGTTGTTTTTGAAATATGGGACAATTATGTATTTTATATGGTCAAGACCTTCAAATCATACGCCATGAGAAAAAACTTCTACGACCCACAGTTTTAAAAATTCTTACTTTTTATAAAATATCAACTTTTTTCTAATAAAGAGACAAGCTTGTAACTTCATTCAATCATGGAAACACGTCCTTCTGAAATTTATAAACTTTGTTTCCACTTTAACAAATTGTTGTTGGGTACGAATTTTCAAAGTTGGCTCTATGAACAAATACAGCAAACTTACGATCGTCGCCTGGGTGACCAACTATTTTTGAAGGAATTGAGTCATATTTCTATATTGTTGGCCAAAATAAGGGAGATTTAGAAAACGGTAAAATTTTACAAAAAATGAAAAAACAATGCAGTATTTGTAAAAAAAATTAAAAAGAACTTTATGTTATTCTTTATGAAGATATAAATATATTTTTCAACCGATTTTGCTTTTGACAATAGTTTGCCATCACTTTTTGCAAATCAAAAAATCAGTTCAAGTATACGTGGAGTTCATGGCAAATTGCATTCCTGATTTGGTTAGCTTTTTGCTGTATCTATAACATTGGTCCAGCTGCTGAGAAACACGAACGAAAGATGGAAAGGAAGTAAGTACGCGTTCATTGGGTTAATAGACAAGGAGATAAAAATCATTGGTTAATTATTTGTAAACTAGATAATCGATAGAAAAAAGTCGATATAGAATCAATTGCGTCTGCTCTCGAACGTTTAAATGAATTTCGACCGTGTGTGTAAAATTGAAATGATGGAAACTGAATGATTTTACTTGACGAAAAAATACGAGAGAAATTTATGCAAAGAGACAAAGTACGGGAGCCGGGAGATCGTGAAAAAATAGGGTCAAATACGGGAAATCCGGGGAAATGCGGGAGATTTGGTAACCCTACTCGTCACTTCTACAAAATGCTCTTTTTACACACACAGTATTCCTTAATCTTTTTTTTCTATTAATCTTACTTCCACTTAAAAGCGTCATCAAGGATGTTCATCCAGCCCTTAGCTTTTTGATCTCACAGAAATTAAAATCTTAATGAATTTCAATCATGATTGATGGCCGGTTAGGTCGGTTGCTAAATTATTTGGCCAATTAATCCTCCCTTAGATGAATAGTTGATTTACACTACAAAGCAGTTCGAAATAATTTGGTGTTGATACTTACATTTTTTATTCTAGCAAGGCGAAAAAGCAAGCACTTCAATCAGGGCAAGGACTCAATGTCGAGCTCGGAGATGCGCGGAATCGAATGAAAAACTAATCTCACTTGGATGATTTTTAATCACACGGGCAACCTAAAAGTAGACGAAAAGAACCGGACGACGTTCAAGGATGAAGGAGAAGAGGATAGTTTGCTTTTAATGCAATTTGATGCGAAGAGGAAATAAATTGAATTCATTTCAGAGATTGGATTTCACTGTACGTATGCAAAATAGTATCTAAAATAAAATGCAATGATCTTCCCAAAGAACGTTGATCATCACCTGAGATCAATACCAGAAAACATTATATAATAACAACCTTCTAAACGTTATATTGTAATTATGTATTAGAATGTGTCGCATATTCTGTAAAAAATATCCAAATTTATACAGCATATCAGAATATTAGAGAAAAGTACGAAGACACAAATGAAAAATATGATAAGACTGCATAAATCCGAAAACTCATTGCAATAGGAAGAATAAATAGAATATCACACTTACCAGAACAATCTGGTTCACCTTCTGGCGTAGAAAAAATTAATAAAACCGCTACTTAGTACACGATGCGGAACACTTCTTCGAGAAAAACTGACCTCTACTGCCCTAAGTCCTGCGTCAGTCTCGTATTAATACGAATTAACCATCTTGGTCACCTGTTTACCTCTTTCCCCTTCCTTATCTAAATATTAGTTTTCTTTCTTTCGCTTTCCAATGACTAGACGATTTTTAAGCAATTTCTGAGGAGTATATTTAAAGAAAGCAATGGTTATCGGTGTTGTGTCTGCTTCCTTTTATTACTGCCGTAAACCCGGATGGCACATGACTAGGAAATATGTTTCTTCTTGCTTCGCGGAAGCATTTAAACGGAAGCCGTCACTCGCAAACAATGCAAGTTTGATAGCATTCATATAGATATACGAGGAAACAACAGGCTTCTTTTACTTCTGGATACACGTGCCTCGAAAGTTTTGAGGGAATGTTTACGAAATTATTATTCTTTGGATTGTGTCAAGCTTTAGTATTGTCTGTTCAGATAAAAATGGTTCGTGAGAAATGCTAACATAATGACTGCTATGGAAGAGTAACACTTCTTACGTGATCCAAGGCTTCTTCTTGACGTCTTCTCCTCAGAATTTCTTTTGCGGCTTGCTGTAGCTCGTGATTTTACATCCATATATGTATTCTCTTCTGTATTGCTAACCAAGGCCTTCACAAATGCCAGCCGTTCTTGGTTTATTTTCAGTTTTCTACTTACCATACCTTCTCTATTGCATTATTTAATTTTCTCGATTTTAAGTGGAATTTCATCAACACTTACGTTGTGGCCACTTTCGATAATCGCACCCAAGTAGGGTTTTCAGTCCTTTACCTGGTTCCCACATCTTTGCTTCACTAAAATGTTGTGAATTTGGATTTTTCTTCTGTCTTCTGGCGTTTTCCTGGTGTCTTCTCCTTTGGTAGTTAAACAATGTGTTTTCCACCATTAACTTTTGCTGTGTGCAAAATTGTAGAAGTTTTTTCTTCTCCAATTTCAATTTCCCAATCCATATTTTTAGTTTGCTTGAGTTCATATGTGTACCACGAAACAATTAATGATTTTTTCCTGCCGTATTCACGTTCTTAAAAGAAAAAAACCAATTCAATCGAATCGAACTTAACCAAAAACTTATCTGTCTAAATAGGCTTCAGAAATTTCCCCAGAGTATCGATCTATTTATTTTAAGATGGAAGCATTCATTGAAGTTGCTAGGAAAACATGCCTCGTTGCACTCTGGCACTTAATAAAGACGAATTTCGTAGAACAAGGATCAATACATCACTTTCTCCATGTGCGATAGAATGAATCGATATATTAAACTAACAAAAAGATTATCACTAGGAGGCAATAGGATAGGATATATAACATTCATTTAAATGTGCACGATAACCTGCAAGCCACCACGAGGGTGTGAGGCACGGGGTGAAGAACACCAAGCTTGCACTATTGACATCCTATATAGGGTCTCAGGCAACTAGACTCTTTAGTATCTACATAGAAATATGGGGTTTGGTTGTTAATACATGCATCATGTACTACAGACTACTCTAAAATATTTCCCCTACCTATCCCTTTGCTATGCTGCCTATTCTGTTCTCTTATATTTCGGGGGAAAAATGACACTTTGAATCTATCAATACGACAATCTATCTCTCAAATAGAGAGCTTGGCTTTCGACAGGCTCTGACCTGTTTCACTTTGCTCTCCCCGTTGATGATTGCCTAGACAATCGAAAAACTGGTTTCGGAATCATCCTTTTTCCATCATTAATTTGGCAATTGGATTTCCCAGTCTTCGGACATTTTCATGTTACTTAGTAGTTGCATAAAAATTCGATCTTTCGGTGCTCCACTACTAGAGTTTCATTAGCAACTACGAGCGTGCTCTGAAAATAGGAAGTAAAAATACACCCATACGCCATACTTGATTGGAACGCAAATAGCCCTAATATCGCTGCCGGATGAAGTTGTTAGGGTAGCTATTTTTAACGCCAGTTCAGTCCAATAGGTAAAATATTTCCTGAAATTTCAGTCGATACGCTACTGACCTACGTATGACCTATATAAAAACGTAATTTTTATCAGTGCAGGATATCAGTGCTCAATGTCATAAGTTGGATAAATCTAACCCTAAAAGATGTAAAATCATCAACAGTGCAATCGTATTTCACTAATGTATCGTACCTGTCATCGCAAAACCCCGAGACCGATAAGAAAAACCGAAGCCGTTTCTTCAAATTACAACTATTATGAATTTTTACGCACGTATAAACATTAAACGTCCTATTAACGAACCACTGAACAATATTAATGAGTTACAGGACGTCATAGCACGTTGGATAATAATTGGAATATGTGGCACGTAGACTGCATGACTGTCGTGATAATCCCTAATTAGGTAGGTAATAGGGGTCCATTAATTACGTGAGGCGATTTTTCGACCCCCCGACCCCTTGGTGAGATGTCGTGAGATTCGGCTCGAACCCCTCCCCCCCCCTCCTAATCTCACGTGAGATTTTGCAAAATTTGTATTTTCTGTGTATATACGTTAATCTGTGCTTGATTGCGTTGGATGTATTACAAAAACATAATTTGCTTTGTTATTTTTATTTAAAACTAGTTAAGACTAGTATTTAAGACTACTAAGAACGTACTCTGGAATCACAGTGAGATAATCAAACAACAAAATACTTAAATACAAACTACTAAAATTCGTCAAAGAATACTCATTCTAATTCGTTCCACGGGGATTCAAGTATGGTCTCAAGAGTGACTGCTGAAACCAACATGTCCAAGTGATTTTCAGTCAAATCATCTGCTACTTCAACCTCGCTCTGATTTAGCCAATCTAAACCGTTCTCTCTTGCACACAGAAGCTCGACGAGTAACAATACGTGAGGGTCACACTTTGCGCGCTGGTGCAATGTGGACCGAACGCCGCTGCTCTGCAGCTGTTGTGGTGGATGAAAAGTAGATACAGCATATACTGCAGCATCTGATATGTAGTGCATGTTTGGTGAGCAATCACCCCCTGCCACACACCCTTGTGATGGCTTGCAGGGTATTATGTAGATGTAGATGTAGATGTAGATCTGTTTCCTAGATCACCACGTGTACTTGGCCAATAGTGGTGAAAAATAGGTGATATTTGCCGAGACCCCGCCTGTCCACAACGTGAGGTTGGGTGAGATTCGGCTCGACCCCCAACCTCCCTAAACACCTCACGTAATTAATGGACTCCCCCATGTAAGTAAATTTAAGCGTAACTCACACTCTGCCACACACCTTCGAAGTTCCTTGCTAGGTAGTCATTGCATAAAAGTAGGCAGATTGGTAGTTGTTCAGATCCTCCTAATTTTGTCATTTTCGGCGACAATCTACTGGCTTTAGACAGATGTGAAATTGCGGTTGACCACTTAAAACGGAATTTCCATCTCTTGCAAGGCCTCAAGGGCCACAACTTAATCTTTAATATTGCTGCCATCCATATAGTGATAAACTATCATTTTTTAAAGTAAAAGTAAGAAAAATTGTAAGGCCTAAAATAATCAAAACAAAAAAGTAGTTTTATTTCTTTTTATGGCTCAATTACTATTTTTTTTACAAAAATGGAAAATATAAACTTTATCGGACATATTACAAACACGATGACCTAATGAAGAAAATCGTTGAGGGAAAAGTGAACAGGAAGAATTGAAAAGGCAGGTCTCGTGTGAGAGATATAGAACAAGTTGTGAAGTATGCAAAAGAGAAAAATTACGTTCATGGTATGAAGAGGTCGGCCGATTGAAGAATCGAGTGGAAGGCTACTTCTAACCAATCCTAGGATTGTTGACCCATGATGTTGATTAACACTAGCAGTAATATTAAGCTATTACATGTTGCAACTAATTCGCTTATAACGCACCGCCGGACCTTATTTAGTAATCTTCATCTTTTGACGAACAGGGCATCCATGACAGAGGTGGGGTTGAACCAAAAAAGTTGGCGATGTCAGGCTTGCCCGGTTACTGACCCAGAAACTGTGGCCGCCGATTCTGTGGAGTAACAAGGAAATTCTGATGATGAAAACCTTTTTGCGACAGTTACCTAAGCCGTAAGTTGGTACAATGAGTAAATCACAATGACAAAAAAAAACAGATTCAATCATATTTTTCCTAAATAAGCTTCAAACCTGAAATGCGTCGATATCAGTCATCAATAAGATTTGCTCCTCACGCAGGTAAAAGTGGTGGTCAGTTTTATGATATGCATAATTGTGCATGGTTACTCTTTTTTTTGCTTCTATTCTTATGGTTACTTACTTTATTCTTACTTCTAAAGATACACCATACGGCTACTGCTGAATATGATAAATATGAACTAATTTGATTTCTATGTATTCTTAATGTACCATTTTTCACTATCAAGGGGCACTTGTTGAAGTGACATCAATTTCATTTCGTGTTTCTGTTTCCCAATGACTCCTGTCCAACCGATCTTCTTGCGCCAGATCGGCTAGTACCCTATCTCTATTCATGCTCTTCAAATATCCTTTCATTCTCCATGTAACCCTCTCTTCCGCTGGGTTATATCTGATGAAAAAGTATTCTGTATTTTATCCTGTCCTGTTATTCAATCTTAGGCTTGTGCGATGACCGATTTTGGTCATCGATTGTCGATGAAAAAATTTCATCGAAATGCTTCGATGACGATGGATGTCATCGATCATCGAATAGAGTGTACACGATGATCGATAACTATCGATGAATATCGATGATGGATGAATTACGATGATCGATGAATGTTGATGATCGATGAATTACGATGATCGATGAATTACGATGATCGATGAATTACGATGATCGATGACTATCGATGATCGGTGCAGAAGTCTCGGTAGGCAGTTTGGTTTGGCTATTAAGTGAAGACTGAATTGGGTCAAACTCAATTGAGAAGGACAAGGCCTATTTATTAAAGAGCGAAACAAGCACCAATTTACAAATTAAGCAACAACTCTTTTTTGTGGTATAATACAATTCTCATATCCGCATTTTCATCGGTGAGTAGATGTCGGTCGTCCAACACAATGTTCCCTGCATCGCTGAAGAACCGCTATGATGACGATGAAGTGGCAGGAACACAGAGGTATTTCCTCGCGTACTTCTGAAGGCGGGGATACACATCCTTCCTGTCCCTATATCAATGTAGGAGGTTCGAAGATTTGGATAAATCTGGGACCTCCTCGTACTTGTGGAGCTCCGCCAGGAAGGGGTCGTCAGCAGTGGTAGCGTTTTTCGTGTCAGAAGCACATCACGACTCATCGACATCAATGATTCGCATCAACTCATCGAGTCATCGACATCGATGATTCGCATGGACTCATCAACATCGGTGATTCTCATCGACTCATCGACATCGATGATTCTCATCGACTCATCGCAGTCGATGGTCGATGACTTCGATTAATAGACTCATTGCACAAGCCTATTAAATCTAGCTAAATCCCTTGCACTTTCGTACTCGCTGCCTTTCCTTTTTCTCTTCATCAACCTTGCGAAACACGTCATCATTCAAACCCCTTTAAGCCCAACGATCTTATTTCACTGTAAACAGCACCACAGGCACTTCCAAACCTTTATCTCAGTCTCAGTTTAGAGTCCTCTCACAGATTCAAGAAATACGATGCATAACATCCGGTTACTTAACAACATCTGCATTACATCTTCCTTCAAGGTTCTCGTCAACAATACATCTACATAATACCAAAAAAATGTTTCTTTACCTACGCCAGTTCATCTTAAAATTTCACTTCTGCGCAGCCCATTTACAGGTAGATTCTTGCAACAGAAAAAGATCTACAATTAATTACAACTATTACTACTTTATTAACCTGTGTTTTCTTACCCTTACGTTGACTGCAAACGAGATATTCGTTTAGTTCAAGAATGGGTCCTATCGGAGTTGAGAGATAAGTAGAGTACATACTTTAGGACTAATATGCTCAGCAATACATCCCTTAAATAGAGTACTCCTTCCAAAGTAATAAACGAAGGTTTAGCTGACATAACTCATTTGCTCATAAATTATCGTAGCATTGGATACCACAGAGTCCAAGAGCCCAACGTTGCACGTGCGCAATTACAATCCTAGGTGCTATGTTTGATCAGGTATATTAATTTTTTGAACCTGGATAAATCAACTCAGACGTATATAGCGCATGCGGCAATACTCGCTTCCTACACTTAGGACTTGGGATTTGACTTCGGTGAATATTGCACTGGAATTGCCGCTTGGTTATGCGTGTACAGGATTTCAAGCTTAGTGCTCTGACCTTGGATGTTTAGCTAAGTGTATCCCTATTTCAATGTCGCGTCACGACTACTTTCACCACGATCTACCTTCCTTCCATTTCGATATCCATCCTAACCATCGCCTCAAAGTGATCAACACTTTAACTTAAAATCATCGGAAATAAATATACTTTATAATATTTCTGAATCAACATTTTTTATGTTTCGTATAAGCCGTCTTGCATATTGCATTTCGGATGTTCTACCGCGTCAAGGGCCATATTAGCCGATGTTACTCATCTTTACTCCCTCATCGTCCATGATGACATCAGCCCTGAGGAAATGTATTTTTGGAAATGATAATAACAATTTTTTTTTTATTTTCTCCGCAGATGAAATGAAGAGATTTAAGAAACCATCCTTTGATGACGCATTGCTGACTGATGAAGCAGAAAGTGAAATATCGAGTTCTGATTTATCAACGTCAGACGGCATCGGAGAGCAAGCATCCGTCAATGAGGAGTTGCTGATAGATGAAGCAGGCAGTGAAACATTGAGTTTTGAATTATCAACTGCAGATGATATTGGAGGGCTGGCATCCGTCAATGAGGAGTTGCTGATAGATGATGCTGTAAGTGGAATATTGAGTTTTGAATCATCAACTGCAGATGACATCTTAGAGCAAGCATGCATCAATGAGGTGTTGCTGATAGATAAAGCTGGCAGTGGAATATTGAGTTTTGATTTATCAATTTCGATTGGTATTGGAGAGCTAGCATCCATCGATGTAGTTTGTGGAGGATTATGAAGGAAGTAAAATATTGAATCATGATTCATCAACTTCTCATGGCGATGAACTCCATTAGCGAAAATGAAAAACACTTTGACCACGGTTGAAATCATCTCCAGTGACTTACTAAGGTAATCTCATGGTTTTTATGAATTGCGTTAAGTAAATTCCCAGAACTGAGGTATTAGCATGATATCTTAGAGCCAGAAAGGCGAAAGAGTATTTTCAGTATGTCACTCGTAGACTTCACTTGAAATCAATAAGAAAGAAATGCTCGTAGTCATTCTCAAATGGAAATGGCTCCAAATGCATAATTCAGGGGTTAAAATCTTTAGGTAAAAATTAGTGGTTTCAGGCAGTGGTTTTGGTAAAAATCTAAAAGATAAAATTACAGTATAAAGTTAAAATCAGAATAAATCTTATAAGTAAATTCGAAACTAATTTGTTCACAGAAGATGTTACAGGTGTATTAACAACCCCTGCGAATGCTTCGGCGTCCTAATGTTTCCGAAATTAACTGATTACGTTGCTATAGGTTTTGACATAGCACCGAGGAAACGACTGCGCTTTTTTATAAGTGGGAGGGATAAGGTGTGACATTTCACCGATATCAAATAATGTCATCTTCGGATGAACATTAGAAATATGTATCATCATCAACAGTCAATAATCCTTCGATTGGCTTGACACAGATTTCCATTAGATCCTCCTGTCAACTATCGTCTTTAGCTCATTTCTTCACAAGGCATGAGGGAAATATTTTTTCTCCGCCCATTACATAGTAACTACTAATTGGGATATAAATTAACAAAATATCGCGTGATATTGTTCATACTGTAATAGTTAAGTAACAAGAAAACACCTCCGCGTGCTGTTGCTTTCGGAACGAGTAATGAAATGACTAACTCAATTCTTTGGAATAGCATCTGGATGATATCCTTTTTGTGGTCTACCCAAATCCACTTTATTTGTTGCATCACAGTTCTCTCCTTCATCACTAATGCACCTTACAGTTCTAGGAATGGTTTCCTTTAGATCACCTGTCTGAAGTTATGATATTATAAACTACATTGCTCCTGAAATCAAGCTGTGAAATATTCTGGCCCGTTACCATTTGGAAACATTTCCAGGCAGACAGTCGTCACATCCAGAGCATTTACGAACAAAGGACCCCAACATTCCCCCCCCCCCTAGTCTTTATTCTGTAATTTGGAATGCCATTGTCGTGGATATCCACTCCACCCATGCCCTGGTAATTTTTATATGCCTGGGGTATGGAAATGTGTTTTCGCAGAGGGAAATCCCAGCGCTTGGCTTACTTCAAGGGAATTAGAAACTCATATTCGTAGCAACTGTAACAACAGAGTTAAAAACCCACTGAACGACAAATATTTCATTTTTTTCTTTAAGTCCTGAAAATATTTTCCTTTTTTTCTCTTTTTTTCATTGATTCGCCGATGACATTGCAGTCATGGCAGAATACAGAAGGAGATTTAAAGAAGACACTAGGAAATATGGAAAGATCAATGCCCAGATATCATCTAAAGATCAATAAAAAGAAAACTAAGGTATTGGTATGCAGTAGGAGAAAGAAAGCTAAGACCAATGTTAAACTAGGAAAACAAAAAATCGAGGAGGTGGAAGAGTTCTGTTACCTGGGAAGCCGAGTAACCAGCGATGGACGATGTAAAAGAGAAATTGCCTGTAGAATTACCCAAGCAAAAAGGGCATTTTACCAGAAGAAGATTCCGCTTACAGCTGCAAATACAAGCGTGGAAGTAAGGAAACATTTCATTAGGACATACATCTGGAGCATTCTACTATATGGCTGCGAAGCATGGACTAAACAGCAGCAGAGAAGTCCAGGCTGGAAGCATTTGAAATGTGGTGCTACCGAAGAATGATGAAGATAAAAATGGATCGATCGAGTGACAAACGAAGAAGTCTTAAGAAGAGTGGGAGAGAAGAGATGCCCACTGAAGGTCCTAAAAAGAAGACGGGACAACTTAATAGGTCACATCATTAGACACGGTGGCCTGATGAAGACAATCGTCGAGGGAAAAGTGAACGGGAAGAATGAAAAAGGCAGGCCTCGTATGAGATGCATGGAGCAAGTTGTGAAGGATGTAAAAGTGAGGAGCTACGTCAATATGAAAAGGTTGGCCGATAGAAGAATCGAATGGAGAGCTGCGTCAAACCAATCCTAGGATTGTTGACCGATGATGATGATTTATTCATTTCTTTTGGAGATGGCAAAGGGTAGGTACTTAGCAACTCTATTAAACCGAACTGACACGACACGGTCACACACCCGTTAAGGAGACGACTGCTTGATCCTTTCCTATCTTCCTACCATGCATTTTACAAACATCCTTTCCTGATTCCTAATCCTACCTAGCCTCGGACTCATCCCCTTGATCTCGACTGGGCATCCATGGGCATCTCTAATGGAGGAATTACTTGAGGCTGGTGTGCCTCCTGTCAGCCTTGGCCTCCTCAGCTTGTCATCCCATCATCATCGCCTGCCATACACCATCTGATCTTCTGCCCGCGCCTGCAATCTGATTGTCTGCCTGCTTGTCTCGTGGCCTCTGTTTCCCGTATCCGTTTTTCCATTTTCCTTCCTTAATCCACATTCCTCATCCAACATTCCTGCCTTATGCCTTATTATTTTCCGACCCCTTTGAGCTTCGTCAGGAGCGGATATGTCCGTCAGCACGAAGACACCTATTCCTAACCTCCTACCCTAATACACATTCCTATTTTTCAACCACTTTGTACTCCGGCAGAATGGATTAGCCCATCAGTCCGGAGCCCCTTTTACTAAAATCCTACCATTTTTATATTTCCTTTTTCCCAGTATCCCGCATCCCTGTTATCTTCCTTTATTTCCCTCCTACCTCGACTGGCAAGGCCCCGCGGCCGGTACAGCGTCTACAGGTTTACTGTCCTTGATTCGGATTCGGAATATCTCCTCTCACGTCAGAGGCACAATAGGGTATGGCTCGAAAAATAAATTATCAAAGAACAATCTATGCACTCCTGGGTGAACCAACGACTGAGAACAAATTGTGCACTACTTTTTCTCCCAACTCTAGTTCTTTTCCACCGTTCACATTTGTTTTGTAATAGTCATCCGCTCCAGCATAAGTTACAAAGTGAAATACACAACCGTTAGCTGACACTATAAACCATATCTTGAAACCAAATCGAATGGGTTTCCCCTTTCTGAAAATGTTACTCGAATGTCGTCCAAAGTAAGGCACCATCTGCTCATCAGTTCATGGGCAAATATTCCAAATTTGGAAAAAAATTCATTTAATTTGACAAAGAAAGGTCTGAGTTGGAGAAAGGTCAATGTATCATTTACGTTGAGATAATCAATGTCTTTAAGGAGTAACCACTTTTTGATTTAATCAAATCTATTTCTGGGCAAAGATTTTCTAGGAGACTCGTAGTCAGGACGTTTTATCCAGTAATAACAAATCATCCTGTAAGCAATGAAATCCAAATAAAAATTCAATTTCCAATCTATAGAAATTAAGATATTGTTCGTTTTCTGACCTAACGTATTTTCTTGTAAAGTCTATCATCATATCCAATAAATCGGTTTGACAAAATAATTGAAAAGTGTCAAATGGTGTGACGTTAAGGAAAGATTTTTAAATTGCTCTTGTGACATTTTTTAGGTATTATGAGGTTTTGATTTGTAAACTTGAGTTGCATTCTTAACCCATTTTACTTCAATCAGGTTTTTTGGGCCTCTTTCCCTTGCTTGTCTGTAATAGAGATTGCGTTGACTCTTCTTGGCTAAGGATCGGTTTTGAGCTATGAATTTCCAGCTTGCCTAAAACATTTCACGGTATTGTTCAAAACCACGACATAGTCGACTGTGTGTTTTTCGTCTGATAATGGATCAACATCTGGAGGAAGAAACACAGTCTGTCGGGATTTCTTCTTCCTCTCCGCCATCCTTGACCTCATCACCAGCATCAATTTCCTCTAAAATGGAGACGATTTCTTCTTTTGTATAGTGTATTTCTTTCATCAACTCATCTGCAGCAAATTATAGACAAAATTAGGCAGAAAAATGAAATTTTTGTAAATTTGAAGTGAATATTTGAAGTGAAACATTCCCGAAAACAAAAAAATATATTTGCGATTAAAAGTCTAAAAACAATTAGGCTTGTTCACCTGGAAGACGAACAGAATATAAATTATCAGTGGTATTGATACGCCACAAAGGGGTAACGAACACCAGCACTTCTATCACGTAAACATGATTAGTGTCACAGATCTACTAGAAGAGGAAATAAACACCTCTTGAAAGTCCAAAAGTACTTTTGTCCACTAACACGGGTTTCTTGAAAGACATCTGAGCCATAGTTGGAAATGATGATAAAAAAATTAACGATTAAAATTAATCTTTAAAAATGTAGTTAACTATTTAATTTAATCTATATTTTTTAGAAGAGTTAACTTTTAATCGTTAAAATTATACATTAACTGATACAAAAATAACTTCAGTTAATTTTTTTTTGTTAATTGTTGGCAAATGTCGACTTGTTCGAATTTGGGCGCAAAGCTTGCCCAACAGACAAATGGGAAAATAAAACGGAATCTAAGAATTCAAGAGTAGTTGCAATCAATAGACCGAGACGAATACAGCCAAACGAAAGCGGGATGAGGGGAGTGACCGCCAAAGTTTAGGAACTCACCCTCAGACAAGAAAATACGAAACCACGCGAAGTGCAATGTCCTGGAGGGCTCGTATGCCTTACTCGGCGACATCATGTCGTCAATACTACATAGTATAAGCCGAGGAAGAAGGGTCGCCTAAAAACTGTGACGGATAACGAGAAGGAGGGGTTCATTCAAACTAACGTATCTGTCACAATGCGCCAACCTACGTAATCCTTACTCGACGACATCGCGTCGTCAATACATCATCCCCCTGTGAATCGCGAAAGAGGATGCGCAGGCACACCCCCAGCATCTACTGTAACTCTGCCGTTTCGACTGCAATTTTACAATGGGGTCGTTTACCATATTTTTTTACTGCTCATTCTGATAGAGTTTGTAAAATAAAAGGACCCGTATTTTTCCGTTTTCTGATCCGATAATTATTTTCCGAGTTATAAGCGGCGAAAAACTGATGTTTTTAACCCTTTCGGAAAAGTGGGTGTGGTGCAACCCCTGACGTATATCGACTTCGTCCAATCACAACTGAGCCCGCGAAATTACTTCGCCTTATCGCAAAGGGGGCGACACAGCTGACTCGGCCAATGGGAGCGATTTCGACAGCATCTGTGCGAGCAGACCTTCCTAGAACCCCCCTCCACTCCCTTCCCCCTCCCCTGAAAGCAGTCAAGGACGGGAGGAAAATGACGTCAATGTTATCACAGCAGCATTTTCGGTGGGCGTCACCTTTTGCTTATTTTAATTTTTGATTTATGAGTGAATGGTTGTGGTTAGAAGATTAATTTTTTTTCTAAAATTCGTTTTTCGTTTCCATCTAACGATTTCGCGTACAGAATTGCGATTTCGGTTCCGAGTAAACGCCCCCATTTTGAAGGGCTACTTCACATCGCAATGTGGGGATCGATATCAAAAATAACCTTAAACTACTTTCTACCGCTCAGAACAATCTTTTGCGGTAAATTACAGGTCCATGGTTCGTGAGATATTCTTACATTCACGACAACTTAAAATCCCGGAATTGGAGCTACACCTCAGAAAAATCGCCGAATCCTTTCAGCAGAAACTAGGAAACCAAACTAACAACATTCTGGACACTAAATGGAATTACAGCGAAAATACCCGCTTCGAATATTTTAAAACAAATGGATACGGATGGAAGAAATCGCAATGACAGTTTTCAGTGTTTGCTATGTTTGTCAAAACAAAAAAACCATCAAGGCCTCTATCGCCACTACATCCAATTTGCCAAAGTAACTGAAAAAGTATCTTTCAACGTAAAAGTTCACTTTTTTTCTTTAATCAGTTACTTTTCAGAAAAGTACCTTTAATTTTAACTAGTTACTTTTTAAAGAGTTTAACTTTATTCAGTAACTTTTTTTTGGTAACTTTCCCAATGGTCTGAGCTAACTACGAAACAAGTACCTAACTCGGCGAAGAATGGATTCAAGGTCTCAATGGATTGACTGAAAGCGCCTTGATTTATGTTTCACCTGCCTTGTCGCAGTTACAAAGTACCTACCAGCGCTAGGGCTTCTTCCCGGAGTTGCGAAAATGCAATATTGTTTTTGAAACACACTATTGATACTTCTAAATTGATATCATCATCATAGATGTTATCCACTGTTCTACTAAATGGCTAAATTGTAACACTCGAAATGTTGCATTACTTAAATCGGCAGACAGGCTCCGAAAATATAAGTTGATTTTCGTCCCGATAAAACTACATAAATAATCAATTTTAGGAAAATGATACTGAAAAAATAAAGCAATGTCATCGACAAGGGGATAAACTAAACATGGCAAAGAAGAATTAAACATTGAATTAGGTTAGAAATTTCTAAGGCATAAAAGATTTTGACAGCATAGGTATTTTTATCTTCAAAATTAATGTTGCGTTTTCGCAACGTTGGGAAGAAATGGGTTTCCACCTACTTGGAAATACATTTAGATTAAATAAAAATATAATTCATAAAAATAGCATTCGCGAAATCTACCTGCCTGACCTTTTCAAATTTCACAATGAAATATTTTCACCCAGTACATTCGGCTTTATTGCGACAAGAGGCCTACCTACATATGACCTACAATGGAATAGTCTCAATTTTATGCTATTCGAATTTTTCTGGGTCACATATTCAATGAAGGGCATGATATTATGCATTCTTATGGGATCTGGGACGTAGAATTTAGCGAAAGATTATGATATGAAATTGGAAACCTTTGAAATTGGGCGAGATGAGTATGAAGGTACCTTTACATTAATCGGAAGAAAGAGCGGATAAATGATTTGAACGTATGCGACTAGGAAAATAGTTTGTCGACACACTTCTGAAGGCCCGGTAAATGAGAGCTTAAGAGTCACGAACTTCAAACATTTCTCCTGCTAAAACACTGTTCATTAGTGCTTTCATTCCAAATTGTTTAGATAAAAGAAGGATGATTGTTTATGATGAAATGACTTATACTGCTCCATAACCATTATTTCATGAGATATAACACTTACAATTAGAAGTTGACCGTTTTCAATGTAAAAATCGGTTTTTCAGGCCATATTGGGCTGTTCCAGAGACCACCGCTAGAGGGATTCCACAACAATTCACCTCTTCGCAGTCCACCTGCGCAGTCGCAGTACGCTACCGCCGGCAACAGAATGTGTTTTCGCGTCTCTACTTTCTTATCGTAAAATGAGTCGATTGGAGTCAATCCTCGCCCAGACTTTGTAATTTGTACCGTGCCGCCGCAATGGCTTGCTACATATGTTCTGACTTAGTGCTTGCCGCCAGTACCGCCATCAACTCTACCAACCAATGGGGAGAAGTGCCCTCGTTGCGGTTACAACGTTACAATATCCATTTCGTCGTGGAGAGGCATAAGTGACCGCGGTGGCGGTGTATGCAATACCGGGGAAGAACGGGTGGAGTGTGATCTACGTACACCGTCTCCCACTACAAGGGTAAGGCCTTCTCCTAATGTACCTGTTTAGCTATTTATCTGACACTTAGCCAATCTTCTACTGTCATTGTGCGTGGTGTAACAGGAACTTGGTTGGCGATAGCCAAGATCCCTCCCGAGACCACCATCCTTTTTATACAGGCGTCCTGTAGGACATTGTGTCGCGCCAGTTCTCCTTGAAGAATGCCTACGCTGACTGGTGTTCCTACGTTCGTGAGGTGTGCTTCGTGGATGCGGTTGCTACGTCCGGTCGGATCGGCGGTCCGGACAAAGCAGTGGAGGTAGATGAGACTGTGCTGGAATCTCCGTGGATGGTGCCCGTCCAGGTCACCGCGACAGAGTCTGATGACTCTCATGAAGGCATTCATAAATCACGATTCCAGTGTCAGCATCGCTATATATGTGATATAGTGCCTCTAGGTGGGATGGCTGACATCAGCTGACCAACTTCTTAATATTTTCGCGCGGAGCACACGGTGTGAACGCATGTATGTAAATCTAAACAGCTAATTATATTGTTCCTTTCATGTCTCCGTTTCCTTGTCTCTTATACATTTGGTAGTAGGTATTTCAAACTTTGTCACGTTTTTGACATCTTGGTATTCAATGTTTTTGCATAGGTATTTTTAATGTCGAATAATAGTTTGTGAAGTCGACGGGTCATGTATTTTCAATTGGTGTAAAACCATCATGTTATTTTTGTAACAATTAAGCAGGGATTTTTTATATTATTGAGTAAAGATGTCATCTCTCAAGAAGTGAATCATAAAAGTGGAGCGATTCTAATGTGACATTCGCTCAATATTTAACTGGCTTGCTCAATATGACTTTTATTCATCCAGTGAAGTTGGTTGAAAAAGCCATTTTGGTTGCTAATAGTCACATTGAAAATGTGTACTAATGTGCTTTCAAACAAAGAGTGGCTCTTATAATGAATCAATTAAGCAGTTTATAAAATTTTTTGTTACATAGGTTAAGAGGCATTGTGATTTTAAACCATGAGTATGGCAGCCTACGGAGTAACAAATAAAAGAAGGAATTGATGGAGGAATTATGACTTGTGAGGAGGCTCAAGAGAAAGTGCGAAGAGAGGCTACGTATGATACAGTGGTAACGTCGTCATCACTTATGGCATTGAGAGTCAGTGTGGTACCCGAGGATACTTTTAACGGTCTGTACCATCTTTTGCTTGGTTAGGGCTATTACAATCTCACATGCCTGGTTCTAGTTGATGTACAAGTGTGGTGACATATCAATGCAGGTAATGAAGAGGTTAGAGTTTGTAGCTTTACTTACCTACAGGCAAGGCCGTAGCGAGTGGGGGGGAGGGGGGGTTAGGGGGTTCAAATCCCCCCTTCCCCACCTCCACCGAATTTTGGAGAGACATATAGAGTAGGTATATTTCATATTTTGACCAATTACTTAATGGATGGGGACCATCTCAAGCTCTGAATCATTGAATATGCTCCCAAAAAGTTTTTTTTTTCGGTACTTATTTCATGCTCCAAACCATTAACCTCCCAGATAGCACAGATTTGGTATTATTACCATTTTACAATTGTATTACAATCATATTACAAAAGAGGGCTATTTGTATTACAATTGTATTACTGCTGTAATACACCCAGCTTGCACCAAGTATGCTGCTTGCCCGTTTCTTACGACATACTAACGTAAGAAATAGGTAAGGAGCTTACCATGAAGTAAGGTGCTTATGTAAGGAATTGCTCAGACCCAGGTAAAACTGGGGTAAGAAACGTCGTCATATATCCTCAAACAATCTAAGCTAATTACATACAGTAGCGCAGCGCACAGCAGAATGCTGTACTATCATGATAACCAGCGCGAAGTGTGCCGGTGGTGCCATCTGTTGGTAATATATGATACTATGTCACTTTCCTACCCCTCCCTACCCCCCAGGGTCCCCGCTACTTATGTAATAGGAATAAGTTTTATTTATAAGGGGGTACAACACCCCTTAGGGCAATACAAAAGTTACAAATCATATTAATATTCTAATGTATTCCCTTACACTACCCTTCTCTCATCCTGCGAGGAAGATCTTACCAAGAATGATAACCAATAATGATAACCAACAATGTACCATTCTTACTAACAAGTATTGTAGAATGTGCAGGACTGTCCACTGTCTGCATACAAACTCCAAATGCGATACTAACCTTTAATTTGCATAAAGAATGGACTGATGTACTAAAATTAAAGGGTACAAGTCAACAGGGCAGATAAAAAATAGGGTACAAAAATCGAAATGAAACCAGTCAGCGTTCTTAGTATCAGCGAAGATGGGGTCCACGCAAGTTGAGTGAGAGGCGTTGTTCGACATTATCTCATGGTTTTCTCTGTTCTCGTTGTTTCCGTGGTTTTTCGTTCCGTTCGCTCCAAAGAAGGGAATATCGGGGACCATCTGTCCGTTCCTCAATTATACTTAAGTGCCTGTTTCGTCCACAAGAGGTCATGCGATGTGTGTATAAGAAATAAGTAAGTGACTCACATTACAAGCTCCTTACCTATTTCTACTTCCAAACTTAACTCCATGACTTACATTGTGCCAGCTAGGCAGTGTCAAATGTCCTCTAATACCATTGTATTACAGTTTTATTACAGAGGCAAAATACAAGGGATTTACAAATTGTATCATGTTTGTAACTTAGATCCAATTTACAATCATTTTACAAATTGTATTATGGTTGTATATTAGTGACAAAAGCAATTGTTTTACGAATTGTATTATTGCTGTAATTTAGATCTCAATTACAATTGTTTTACAAAAACAATATTTCATATTACCCCTGTAATTTAGTAGGAAATACAAGGACTTTAAAGTAAAAATAAGAGTATTTGTTCTGTAACATTAAATTTCTTTTATTCAAAAGAGAACTGTGGTCAAACATAGTTATTGTTACGTACAGTAAAATGGGTATCTCCGTAATGCCTCTCATTATTGTGAACTTCCACCAAATAAATAACATACAGAGCAACCATATACAAAACTATCAATTTCAAAGATATCTACGATATTCTCAACGAAATAATCAATTTCATTAACGAGTTTGCTGGTATATGTACAAGTGTTACACATAATATTTTTAAAGATATGTGAAGTCAGTTATCCCGTGTAGGAATGAAGGCGTGAAAAGTATACACTATGTGGAACGCTCATGCACATTTACCGGATTCGCAGTTAAAGTAGGTCAGGCAGTAGGTCTGGTCACACATTGCATAAACTGTGCAAGTTCATGTACTAAAACATGCTTCATCCGCCCCATTAAAATATCATCTTGAAACCATACGTAACAACTTCTATGATTGAATGGGTGCTTGTAAATGCAATGGAACCAGTTATAATTTCATCCATCCACACGAACATAGAATCACATGGGTTCATGCATCGTGTAACCAGACCCTATAAACCATGGTACGTATTAAACCATCATCATTTGTCATATATTCTGAGTTATTTACATTATTACTTTTTTAGTGTGTCTCATGTCTGATTATTTTTTTCCTCTTAGATACACTAACAGATGCCAGGGAACTTGAAGCACAAGTAGCAGACTGCTCAGATACTGACCTTGAAACTTTTGTTAGGTATTTCTCTTGTTCACAGTTGAAGAGGAGACGGAAGCAAAAGGTACAGCAGTACCCTAATGAGTCGAGTGATCCAGAGCCCTCTGGGTTTGAAACAGCTATAGGAAAACTTCCAGATCCCCCCAGTATGTATATACTCTATAGCATTTATTATGTTATTCTGATTATATGAACTTTAATTTTACATGCTACTATGTTAAGGGTTTTAGTCTGAACATACATTTTAACCCTTAGTTTGTCATGATATTTATTATATATTTATTAACTTAACTTTTTGCTCATCCAGTTGCTCATATTGGCATGTTTACTTGCATATAATTTTCTTCTCTGCATCTTGTGTATTTTATTTTTTTTAGGCATGCACGTTTTGCCGATTAATGCAGCTGTAGTTAGGGCTGCATTCGTGTGTGTAAGGGATTCTCATGATGCAAGCAGAAGGAAGTACCCAGGAAAGGGAATCAGGGTAACAAAGGCTATTTCCAAAAGGGATGATCATGAGATTCCAAGGGTACACTCTTTAGCACAGCATGACACATCGAAAAATACCCTTGCTGTGCAGGAAGAAGTCCAGTATGGTAGTATTTCCCTACCAACAAATCCAGTTGCCATCAAGTCTCTACCACCAGGTAGAGACTTGATGGCAACTGAGGTCACTTAATGCTGATGGTTAAGTTAGGTGGTAAGTAGCATGTTAGTTATCTGTTTGATAATTTGACCTTTTAAGAAGTATTATTGCAATCATATTTTTCAGAAGTAATTATTTGTTGGAAGAGGTAAATTACTCTGCTTCATGTGTATTTGATGAGTGAGGTATTTAGTAAGCAAGCTGTGAATAATTTGGGTTCAGCATTGTTTCCATACAGATATATTCATGTCACCATTCATACACAATGCCATAGGTGCAAGTTAACAAATATAAATTAATAAATTCATTCTATCTCCACACCACCGTTGTGTTCAATGTTTTATGTATGTTCAATATCTCTTTCTTTATATTTAATATATGTATATAATTCACAGTAACCCTAATACTTATCTCTTCCAGATGTATTTAATGCCATACAGAAATTGAAAGGGCAAGTGACTTATCAGCATGCAGGGCTAAGTGAAAAAATAGATGTCCTGTCGTCTAAAATGGATAATTTACTTGTTCAAAAAAGCCCTGTTACTACCCATAATTTTATATCACAACATAAACTCCCAGCCACAACGTCTGGGGCTCTATTCAAAATAGAGCAGGAAGTTGATATGAATATGGAGTACATAAATTTTTTGGTATTTATTGGCTTCTACTTTTTCACTCCTATCATTAGTTAGTCCATCGACGTGTTTTTACTAGTGGCATTATGGTTTTAGTCATTATCAAAGGTCACTTAATGCTGCATTGTATTTTCTATTTTAGGTTGAGTATTTGAAGAGGAGATGCAGCAGTACGTTGTGGAAGAGTGTGGGGCCTGTCCAGGTGTCTGCATCCCTGACCAGGATTGTTAATGACTGCTGCAGTGCTTTGATGAGCAACAACTTGCTGCCACATTCTCCATGACTTTCCAGTCACAGTCAAAAGAACCATTCACTCCAACATTCCCTAATATAGGTAATTGATCTTGTTTGTGGTAAGTTTCCTCAATTATGTCAGTTTTATGGGTACATTCTGTTACCTTATTTGCTGATCGTCGTTGAACCACTCCCTTTCAGTGACTGCAAATGAGAAGGCAGCAGGTGGCATGGATGTGGACATCCATTCCGTGAAAAGTAGGATGGGGGAATGGCTGCGCCAAGCTGTACAGAGGACAGAGGAGGGGGAGGCTCTACGGAAGGCCCAGTATGCTGCTCAAATGAGGGCCAATGACGTGAATTACACCGAATTTGTACAGCCATAGTTTTTTTTAAACAAAATAAAAATGTATTTATTCATGATTGCCTAAAAGTCCTTAAAAGATTATGCTTTGCTTTTTGAGATCCAATTTTTTCCTCTCCTCATGCACCTATTGATAGATTGTGAAATGGCTTTGTATCACATATTGCTTATATTGAACATTTTTTTAGATTTTGCAATTTAATAACACGTCCATTTCTCACTCACGGTTTTCCTGAATTAATATTTTTTTAATGTTCGGTGAAATGTTAGTGGTTCTTTGCTAAATTCAATTTTATATAAAATTCGTAATTCATGAAGCAAGTGGGCTTTCAGTCTGTGAAATATCATTAGTATTTTGCTAGGAATTTGGGATTCCAGCACTATGGATTGTAGCATTCCATTGATATCGATTGTAGCATTCCATAGATATCGGTTGTAGCGTTCGATAGATATCGATTGATGGATTTAAAAGAGTATCGATTGTGAAATGTGAGAGATATCGATAGAGGTCTTCAAAAGTATCGATAGTGTGATTTGGCGGCCGATGTGATTCCTACGCTTCGTATCTCTTCGTAATTCATACATAGCGGACCTTGCACGCCTCTTTATAGCGTTCTTACACTGTTCAGCAGTGGATGGTATCCATTTACAAAAAGCGGCAGCAGGGCTTCGTATCTGCTTTGCCAATGCTAGTATCTAGATACTAAGTGTATACAGAGGAAGCCATGCTATCTGGGACGTTGGGATCATGAGGAAGTTGATCAATTTCTTCCCATTGAAAAAAAGTGATGTGAGGAACATTATTCTAAAGTGAAGGATTGAAAAAACATTTTTTGTTGTATTTTTGATAATATTTTTTAATTACATGTACGTGTAAAATAGTAAAAATAATGATATTGTAAATCTCAGCAGTGGAAAATGTGCTGCATTTTCTTTACATTTTGGCTATTAAGTCATTTTTGAAGGCTATCTTCTCATTATAATTATTTGAATGCCAATCATCCTAGGACATTTATAAGATGATTGCATTACTTTCAACCCATAGGAATATCACCTTCAAATATAATAACCGTTAATTGATTCTAAGCATTACAAATCTTTAATTTGGTTATCTAATTCAGAAAGTGTAACACATTCCAGAAATGCTGAAACATTGCCAATCCCAAGGGTCATTGATTATGCGGATGGCATGCATGTTGCCGCAAGAGGTCCAACTGAAAATGAGCATCTGTTTGTAAATTGAATATTATTTCACTTCCTCAATTGCCAAATTGTAAGTTTCTGAAAGGCTTTACTTAAATAATATTTTTGTACTTATAACTGTCTACTTTATGGTTGTTTTCTATAGGTTTGCAATGCTAATCTTATCATTATAAACATAGAAGCTCGATTCCCTTGCGGTGATCATGACTCATTCATTTGGGAGAATTCTTCTTTTAAGGAAAGGACGATTGGAATGTGGAGTGAAAATGAAAGGTGTTTACTGCTAGGTAAATAATCAGTTTTCAGCAATTATTTCTTTAAAAAAGTTGAAATGTGATCAAATTCCCAATGATGGTAAATACCAAGGAACTCTCTTGTGACTCTAACAAATTATCCATAATAATTTTGGGTGGTTTGCTGCCAATTGTCATTTACTGTTGAATTCTATTGTTGGTTATGTGACCTGCCTAACATGCTTTTAATTTTACATCTTCATTGCACATACTATTCGTAATAATGAGATTGTTAAGGCAAGTTCTTTGTTTGGGGACAGTGGGGTATGTTTGGCTACCAAGTTTGTCCTGCTGTAAAAGTTGTACCTGGTTTCCTGATCAAATTGTAAAAACTGATCTTCAACCGCTTCCAATACATTGCAAGAAATATTGCATTCTATACACCACCAGTTTTTTGGCAATGAAATATACTTGGCTCAACAATGCCCCATCTTAGCATTGAAGCATAATGCTAACTGAGATCCCTATTTCAAGGCCTTTATTGTGTCTTTAGATTTAAATTAAGAAATCATGCAATTTATGTACTAATGTGTGATACAATGATAGCAATGTATGTGTCATAGTTGGGATTAACGATTAAAATAATTGTTAAAAATGTAGTTAAAAATTTAATCTAATCATTACTTTTTAGAAGAGTTAACGTTTAACTTGTAATTGTCAAAACTATACATTAATGGATATGAAACTAACTTCAGTTAATTTTTTCGTTAATTTTTGGCGAATGTTGACCTGCTCTAATTTGGGGGCAAAACTGGCCCAACAGACAAAGGGGAAAATATAATGGTTTCTAAGAATGCATAAGCTGGGCAGTTGTGCAGGCATATGTACAATGAATCGGCCCAGATGAATGCATCCAAACAAAAGTGGGGTTGAGTGGAGTGACCGCCAAAGTTTTCTCAGATGAGAAGCACTCGAAGACAATGTCCTAGAGGGCTCGCATTCCTTATTTGGCAACATCATATCGTCAATACTACATAATTGAAACTGAGAAAGAAGGGTTGCCTAAAAACCTATAACATATAAGGAGGGGTTCATTCAAACTACCGTATCTGTTATAATGCACCAGGTTACGTATGCCTTACTCGGCGACATTGCGTCGTGAATGTATCAGCCCCAAGTGACTTGTGAGAAAGGGGGTGCAGGCACACCACCAGCATCTACTGTAACTTTATGTAACTAATTATGTCGATAGAGGCAGGCAATACTTGGTGGAACTTAGTTGCACTGAACATGTTTAGAAAAATAACTGTACAATTCTATAGTTTTAATTTATTTTACCTATCGATTTAGATGTCTGAGCATCATTGTCAAGGTATGCATGAATGTATAAAAATTGTGGAATTGTGCACAGTTATTTTTCTTAACATGTTCTATATCACTAAGGTTTTTCCACTGATTTTTAAATTGTGAAGGGATACTTCACATTGCATTGTGGGGATCAATATCAAAAACTAACCTTAAAGTAATTTCTACCATTCAGGGGGGTTATTTTGTAATCTCACCTTTTTAATGACTCTTTGCGGGAAGGCGGAGATCCATTTCACTCTCTTAATGATTGGATCACGAACTGTTCGTGAATTGTCGAAGCTTCTGTCTGCAGCGCTATCTGTTGCCGATCTCGTCAATTTCGAATAAACAAACGAGTGTCTGGCAACGGCGACCGCTTTCTTCAAAAATGGAGGAATACGGTGAAGGTGAGTGAAAAATTGTTCGTCCCTATCATTTTAATTATTCGGATGACCTGTCAAGATAAATTATGTCCGATAATTTCCTTTATACTAAAATCGGAATTTGCATTTGTTTCTCGCTACATTTTTCGTTAATAGTGTTTTTAGAAATCATTTGTAGATAATATACAATTCATCTCTCAACATCAGCTGGAATTTCAGAAAGCAGTAGAAAACAGTATAGGAGAGGACCTGACTAAGAAAACAGTAGAAGATCGTTGGGAAAACATTAAATGTGGATTACAGAAAGCTGCAAAAGAAGTTCTTGGAAGAAGAAAAGTTGTTAAGAAGAAACCATGGATCACGGAAGAAGTCTTAGTGCTGATTGAAGAAAGAAGAAAGTACAAGAATGCGGAAACTGAAGAAGGGCAGCTTTGCTACAAAAGAATAAGGAATGAAATAAGTCGCAAAGCCAGGAAAGCTAGAGAAATGTGGATGAACAGTCTGTGCGAAGATGTACAAAACAACCTTACCGTTGGAAAGGTGGAAGCTGCCTATAGGATAGTGAGGAACCACTTCAAGGAACGGAGCGCAAGATGCAATGCTATAAGGGACAAGAATGGATAATTTTGATTGAAAATGAAGATAGAGTGAAGAGATGGAAAGAATATCTGGAAGAGTTTTACAATGGAAAAAATCTCAGCGTAAAAGCTATTGAAGAGGTAAGTGAAGTGGAAAAGGATGATATGGGAGCATCAATATTAAGATCGGAATTTGACGCTGCAGTAAGAGACCTTCAGACAAATAAGGCCTCTGGTATTGATGATGTCCCTGCAGAACTAATTAAAAATTCAGGAGAGAAGACCTTAACTCATCTTTACAAAACCATCTGCGACATGTACTCAACAGGAGAAATACCGAGGGACTTCGAGAAAAACATCATCATTCCTATTCCCAAGAAGAAGAGAGCTGAAAAATGCGAAAAGTTTAGGACAGTAAGCCTCACGACACATGCATCGAAGATACTGACAAGGATCATCTACAGAAGAATAGAATGAAAAGCAGAGGAGTTCCTGGATGAAGATTAATTCGGATTCAGGAAAAGTAAGGGTACAAGGGAAGCAATGTTGGCCCTTAGGTTGCTTATAGAGGAGAGAATGGAGAAGAACAAACCGACCTTCATTGCATTTGTGGATTTAGAGAAGGCTTTTGACAACGTGGATTCGAAGTCAATGCTTGATGTTCTGAAAGGAATTGGAGTTTCCTACAATGATCGAAAAAATTTCCACAGTTTGTATATAAACCAAGTAGCTGTGATTAAATCTGGACCCAGCTGTGAAGAATCAAGAGTAAAACAGGAGTGAGACAAGGCTGTGCACTGTATTCTGTAATTTTTAATGTTTACATTGAGAAAGCCATCAATGAGGTCAAGGAGAAGTGTTCTGGAGTGAACATCCATGGAGAAACAATCAGCATGCTACGATTTGCTGATGACATAGCTCTCATAGCAGAGACAGAGAAGGAGCTGAATAAGATGCTAACAACCATGGAAAGGGCAATGCCCAGACGTCAGCTGAAGATCAATAAGAAGAAAACTAAGATATTGGTGTGCAGCAAAAGAGAAGAGGCCAAAACCAACGTTAAACTAGGAAAACAGAAACTGGAAGAGGTGAAAGAGTTCTGTTACCTGGGAAGCAGAGTAACCAACGATGGACGAAGCAAGAAAGAAATAGTGAGTAGAATAGCCCAGGCAAAGAGGGCATTCTATCAAAAGAAGAATCTACTAACAGCTGGAAATACAAGCTTGGAAGTAAGGAAAGCAATTCATCAAAAGGTATATCTGGAGCATGTTCCTTTACGGCAGTGAGGCATGGACGGTGACAGCAGCAGAGAAGAAAAGGGTGGAAGCATTCGAAATATGGTGCTATCATAGAATGATGAAGATAAAATGGATCGACTGAGTGACAAATAAAGAAGTCCTAAGAAGAGTGGGAGAAAAGAGAAGTCTGCTGAAAACTATAAAAAGAGGACGGCACAACTTAATCGGCCATATCTTAAGACACGATGGCATGATGAAGACAATCGTCGAGGGAAAAGTGAACGGGAAAAATGGAAGAGGCAGGCCTCGTATGAGTTACATGGAGCAGGTCGTGAAGGACGTGAAAGAGAGGAGCTACATTGGTATGAAGAGGTTGGCCGATAGAAAAATTGAGTGGAGGGCTGCGTCAAACCAATCCTAGGGTTGTTGACCCTTGATGATGATAGAATTTGTGATTTAAGAACGTAAAATTCCATTTGAGGAAGCCAAAAATTGTCAAAAGTGTGTCTATGTGGATTTGATTTCACCCAGTATGCACTTAGCATTATCATATGAGCACAGAAATAAAACAGTATACTTTAATAGCACGGACGATAACTTCAACCTTCATAATATTATAATAACAGCATGTTTTTATTTTAGAAATTTTAAACTTTCCCTAATTAAATTTAACATCATTTAGTAAAAAATATTCTAATCTTTTACAGCAATTTTCCAAAACTACAATGCATCATTTGTCATGGTGGAGCAGAGGGAGGCGATGATGGATTTCCTCGAGGTCCACGGTGAGTTGGCCCTGGGTCAATGGAAGGGGCCACAGGGTGCCCAATGCCGGAGGAAGGCGTGGGAGGAGCTAATGGAAAAGCTCAATGCCTTTCTGTTAGCCATGGGATAAGTGGCAGAAGGTTAGTTTGTGTATTTATATGAGCTGCTAATGATAATTACAAATGCAATTATGATTGAATAATTCTAGAACCTGGTCTAGTCTACATGGTAACTGGTAACTCTACACGTCTCCCATCAAAATAAAGTGCTGCACCTTAAGAACCTACTTAATGAAATTACACTTTTTGTGAAAAAATCCTGAATTAGAATTTATTGCCATGGTTCTTGTTCTCTTTAGTCATGGCAGGACTGGAAACGTGATGTGAAGCAGAAGGCAGCAGTCCGGTCCAGGTTCCGGAATGCCAGAAGCATGGCGGAATGCCAGAAGCATGGTGGAATGCCAGAAGCATGGCGGAATGCCAGAAGCATGGTGGGAAGATTCCGCTCTTCCACCACTAATACCACTGGAGGAAAAACTACTTAACCTCCTTGGGGGAAAGGAGTTAAACTCCAGTGGCATGACCAAGGTGGCGGATAGCCTACAAGTAAGATTGTGCTCATTGCATTAGTTGCATGATAACTTTTGGAGTAGCTCATCACATTCTATATGATATTCCTCACTAATCCAATCATTTCCCATTATTTTACAGGGAACCATCTAAGGTTTAACCACCGATGTAATCCTCCACCCTTCCTCCCAATCAACATCATTCCCATCAAGCCCACCCCCAACTGAAGACACTATTATAGCTCCCCTGTCCCTCCTACTGGGCAGAGGAAGAGACGGAGAGAGCAACCTCCGTCTGATGGTTAGTACGCAATGGAAGTTATCTATTCTTCAATGCAATGTAACAAAATAAAATTGTGTGCAATGACTACCATCCCGGAGATCGTAGAAATTGGTTATAATATAAATAATTACCTTGCATTCTAGTTATTGGTCTTAGCATTTAAAATTGTATCAAGAGGTTCTTCGTAATGTGCTCATATCCATGTTTGTTCTTTGTAGAATTCTTGGAGAATGAGCTTCTGTGCTGCCGGCAAGAGCAGCTGGAGGAGATGAGGAGGGCCACGGAATTAGTTCGGCAGTTCATGGAATTAGCCAAATTAATTCAGGAAAGTTCTCTCCGCACTGCCATTGCTGCTGAAAAGATTGCTTTGGCAACGGAGAGAACTGCCATAGCTGCCGAGGTAATTTCTGTGGCCTCTTCTAGAGGAGAAGGAGCTTATGAAAGCTCCGCCAGCAGCAGCAGCCAGGTTGCGCTCTTCCTGGAGCGGACAGGGGGATAATGTGCAGGCTCTAAATTCATAAGTAATTCCATTTAATTTTACAAATAGTTTTTACGTGACATTAGAGGGAGTGACAGAGTGAGAACAAAGTGACATTAGAAAAAGTGACAAGTGACAAAAGAGACATAGAGACACATCTCACGAAAGTGAGATTACAAAATAACCCCCCAGAACAATCTTTTGCGGCAAGTTACAGATGCCTCATGGTTTGTCAGATATTCTTGCATTCACGACAACTTAAAATCCTGAAATTGGAGCTGTACCTCAGAAAAATCACCGAATCCTTTCAGCAGAAACTAGGAAACCTGACCAACAACACCCAGGACACTAAATGGGTTTACAATGAAAAATTCCTACTTCAAATATTTTAAAACAAATGGATACAGATGGAAGAAACCACAATGACAGTTTTCAGTGTTTGTTAAAACTAAAAATGCTGTGCACAGCATCCAATTTGCCAAAGTAACTGAAGAAATAACTTTTAATGTAAAAATTACTTTTTTTTACCTTAACTTTATTCAGTTAATTTTTTTGCTAACTTTCCCATCTCTGATGTTTATGTACATGTATTACATTTGAATTTAGTGTTACTTGCAAACATATACTTAGAATCTTACCAGAAGTATTTCACAGGTGATTCAGGATATCCGCATGAGCCTTGGCGGCATACACAGATTATGAATGCTCTACTGGAATCTCGTGAGGCTCTTTATGCAGATGTCCATATAAAGGCTCATTCAGCTGTGGAGTGGTGCATTGGGTGGCTAAAGACAAGATTTTGGTGCATGCTCAGGCACGGGGTGCTGGAATATGAACCTGATAATGCAGGAATGATTGTAAAAGCCTGATGCATTCTACAGAATATGAGCAATAAATCACATTTGCCAATACCATTGGATGTGGCATGTGATGAACCTTCAGACCACCTGGAGGATATGGATGCAGATATGGTCCTACATGCTCACCTACCCTTGCATGAACCACGGAGGTGGAGGAAAGACATCATTCGTAATCTGCCTTGGTGGGTTCTCACTTGAATGTAACATTAAGTTTCTACACCTCATCATTCCCATTTATTTCTACATGTCTTTCTTTTCTTGTAGACTCCTGCCATTGATATCGCAAAGGTCCGGGACTCTCGTGCATTAATTCATTTCTCATTCACATTGTTTTTATTTGTTATTTGTCTCCCCCATTATTTTACACAGCTCATGCCATATGATGCGGCATTGGCTTATGTCATGTTGGCTATTCTAGAGATTATACCTGAAATGTGGAATCTTATCTATATTTTATGAGCTACATGCACGTAATGAGTGCAATTACTAAAAATACTAGATTACGATGAGTGCAATTATTAAAATTTGAAGTAGTGCCAATAAATATTTAAGTCTACAGTAGTTTTTGTTTCCAATCATGACGAACATAATGCTTGAATTGTTCCTGAAAGTTATTTATTGGATGATTGTTGGTAGTAGCTGTCATTTTGTGAAAGTCCATATTGTAATATGAAATTAAGGACTTTGCAAAGCTTCTGATTAAAATTTTCTTATACTTCTACCAGTTTCTCCACACTAGAATAATCAGCACAGGTTTTAGTTCCTGATGATACTGCAGTATTGTAAAACCGGTTGAAAAAGACTTTATTAAGGATTTTGCTAAGTTTTACGTCACTATTATTAGGAAAACTAATTATGCAACCTCCATTGAAATAAAGCTAGTACTTCATGAAAACTGGATTCCAGCTTACCCCCCAGAAAATTAAAGGCTGGAAACCAGCTGGCTTTGCTTTCTGGGGCTTATCAGTGTTTAGGAAATTGTATGTGCTGAAATAAATAATATGTATATTATAACCAAATGATGATCACCATTTTGCCATTTAAGTGTCACTATGGAGTCATAATATTCATCAACAGCTACATATGGAGGTCATGTTTGTACAGAAGGTATAGCTATGTATATCTATTGAGAATACATATTTGGACATCCATGTGTGCTGTATGGAAAGGTACGTCTGCTTGCTGTTTCCTATGAGTAAAAGTGATGGATTACAGTTTTGACTTATGCTCGGCCATTTGAGTCATATCTACACCAATATAGACTGAGATTTAACGTAGGTAATTCTTTAATAATCACTTAATATTTTTCTAGGGTCTATTTTAGCTTATGTTGAGATGACTGTCGTGATCTGTTCTATACTATCTGAGGTCATGCTATAAATATCTGTATTATTTTAAATTTGACCTGATCTTCAATTATGGTGGATATAACTTAATAAGATTTATTAATGTTCTTGGAAAATACATCCATTATGAACAGTTACAAAATACATGTATATTAATAGAGCTCATGCATATTGACATTACTTAAATGAAGTAAAAGAATACATAGTTCTATGTACAGAAAAATATGTTATTATCACAGTATTTAAAATTTCAGGGCTAACCATTACAAACATGAATTTGTTGAATAATAGATTGTAAAGATTCCTCCTAAATACATTCAGAGACTGTCACTATGTTTACCAATCAGGCTCAGATCGATCTGAAAGATCAGAAGCTCACTCAGATCGCCTGCTTTAACAACAGTCTGAAAATATCGATATGTAACTATTGATCTCAGCAGTCACATCTGTTTGTTTACATAGCTCAGTGTTGAAAACATTATAGAATTGAGTTTACATAGCCCAGCATTGGAAACCTTGCACCATAGAGTTGAACATTTATTTACTTCATCAGCCATTGTAGAACCCATGTGAGCTTATGAACTCATGAAATCGATTACAATTTGTTTCCCATGAGTAATCAAGAGAAGAAGGAAAAGCGCAACATGCCGACCTCTTCGGATCGATCTGAGATCTCAGACCGGTTAGGGAAAGAGGGCAGACTCGGCTCCCTTCTCGGAATTATCTGGGTAGCCCGTTCCGTTTACCATACCGGGCTGAGCCGGTCAGGTCAATCTGAGATTGATTGGTAAACGTAGTGAAAGAGTCTTAGATTTTTAGGCAGTTGGTTCCAGGTGTGGAAAGCAATGACTGTGAAGGACTTTTGGTAGGTATTGTAGCCCCTGGTGATTATAAAGTGTGCAAAAAATGTGTGCACACTTTTTTCACACTCTTCCACTTTTTGCACACTCCTCTCACATTTTTTGCCAAATCTCATACATGGCACACTTCTCTCACACTTGTGCCACACTCTTTCTCTCTATCCTCACACTTAGGTGTTCCAAATTACACTTATGCCACACTCTTTCTCACTATCCTCACACTTTAGGTATTCAAAATTACACTTTTGTCACACTTTCACATTTCCTGCACATTTTGCGCAGGTTTTTTCCACACTTTATTTTCATCAGGGAGAGCAATGGAAAATAAATGTCGTTTTGTACATTCCACACATGTTTTATTGGCTTTTAATAAGTAGGAAAGTAAGGAAGAAAGTGTGATTCAGAGGGGAGAGGCCATGATAGGTGAGTAATCCCTGTTTGGACATTTGGGGAGTGAAAATGTGTGGGATGGGGTGGGAAAGGGAAGCAAACTCACAAACAAGGGCAGCAATGGTGTCAATGCAAAAGGACAAGGCAAATACGTGGTCTACTAGCAGTCAAAAATTCAAAAGGGAATAGTGACAATCAAATAGTACATTATTTACTAAACTAACGTTAGAATTCTTCCTTGCCTTTATTATATCATATTGTTCTAGAAAATATAATTTTTTACCTTTGTTTTCAACATTTAAAATTTCAAGATTGAAAATACTGGAGTGATTACATTCGAGTAAATGTTTTTTGAAGATCGATCACCAGTGTTGAAGCAAGTTGCGTGGTCATTACATCTAATAGAAAACTTCCCATTTGGTCAATGTACCTAGTGTTACGTGAATTGCAATTTAATGCATACACACTATTTTTGACCCCATTTTTAAAAGTGTCCTTCATGTTGAATAAAATTTTTCCAACAGTCATTGAGTTATAGGAAGATAGATTAAAATTATTCTCCAGCATGGTTTTCAGTAACCTGTACCTCAAATTGCTTTAAAAAGGTAACCTGATTCACTGGAATGGCTTATCATTAATAATAAAAGATATAGCTGTTATTGTTATAAAGATAACAATAGCGATGCCAATAAAAGCAATTTTTTAAGAAAGGGTGATTTGAGTCAAACAATTTCTGTTCCAGATGATCCGTAAAAATATCTTGCAAAATACGTGACAAGGGGATCATGGCGAGGTCATGGTCCCTTCGTGAAATTTATTATTAAAAATGAAATAGTTTTGGTTGATATACAAACTTAGTAGGTCTTGAAATTCCACCAGCACTTAGGTGTGCCCTCGGTTCCTAACCAAATTAATAGCTGTTGTAGTGGCTTCAGAAGCAGGCACAGATTTAAATAAATTAGTAATATCAAAAGATCCTAGTTTGGCATATTTTTGGCCATTTAATATCAGCAATTAATTTAGCTAATCCCAAAGAATTCTCTACCCCTTATGTAGACTTGAAACCTGAGTAATTCCTAAACAATGTCACATGTCATGGCATGTGACACCAAGGGTCTAATCGGATGATCAATTTTGTGAGTTTTTATGAGGCCGTATAATATAGGAGGCAAAGTATTCATATGTATTAAGAAGCATTCACTTGTCTTGCTTAGCAACAATTAAAGAACGATTGCTTAAAGTTTTGTTTTAAAACAAACTGGTATCCTGCTGTTGAGTCTTACTGAATCTGTTATTAGCTAAAAAATTGTTGCAGGTGCTAATGTGGTCATTCTTGTTTAGCATCACAATGCTGTTACCTTTATCAGCTTTTGTAAAAACAATATTGTCCTCTACACTCTATGTCTTGATCTCACAGAATAGGTGAAGCTGTGGGTTGCTGGTTTGATGATCTCCTTGGTGAGTTGCCATAAAGGAAGATATCACTTCCGCTGTATGCTGCTTACTCCCTAGTGACTGCTTGAAGAGGGCCAATTCACAATGTGCTGCCAGGTTGAGCACCGCTGTATCGGAGGGATGACTTTGAGGAGCAAACTTATGTCCATTATGAAACACCTCAAGCTCTTTCTTGGAGAAGTCATAGTCAGACAAATTCACCAATTTCCGGTAGAAATTAGTGGGATGTTGAGAACTGTTGGCCCTGGAATAGTGGGCGCTGCGTACTCCCACAGTGCTATGCACCAGGCGATCGAGTTTCATGTTTATAATAGACAACTTGCGGGAGGCAATGTCAGTTGTAAGAGTCTTGATGCAATCCTGGCGAACCATCCGTTCGCACCAATGTAAAGAGTTGGCAAGGTCTACATATATTTTTATGCATCACCTGGAACAGAAATTGACTCAAATCACCCTTTCTTAAAAAATAGCTTTTATAGGTATCACTATGTTGATGACGTTCTGTGTTTATGGCTTGGTAGCGCTCAACAGTTGGACAGCTTGGTTAAGATGGTAAATAGATTACCCAAATCAATTAACTTTACTGTGGAAACTGATGGTGATAGTATAATAGATTAAAACTTTGAGGTATTGATGTACCCTGAAGAGGCCTCCAGCAGCAGAGGGGAAACTTCAGTAGACAAGCACGTATCCATGGAGAAATCCCCAAAAACTGCATCATTTAGGTGATAGTATAAATTATTTAGATCTAACAATAGCTCTTTCAGAAAATGATGTTTTTTCCATTTACAGAAAAACGACATTTACTGGTGTGATAATTCCACCTAACTCTTCCTAACTCCTCTACGTTTTACAAGTATACTCTTGTGCAGTCTTTTCATTACTTCCCCTATAATTATACTTAATGTCCCCGTCATGAGGTCACGACTATGAATAAAAGTTTCTTTTGCCAATGCAATTCTCTTTCCCACTTCAATACTCCTTTTTCCCTAAAAAAAACTATCTAGATAGCTAAATTACTCCATCTACCCTTCTCCTTTCGAATTTATCTTGTCCCTATATGATCTTGAGAATATCACTACTAGTCCAGTCAATCTGGCTTTTTTCGGCAATATATTGGGTACAGGATGAGACCATGAATATTGGGTGCATTTGCACTTTGGGATGAGGAATTTCATAATGAGGTCCAAAATTTATTTTCTAGCTTTAAAAAAAACGAAAAACCACCAAAAAGATCTTTTTTTACTTTTTTGCTTATAAAACCTAGGGTCTTGTTTTGATGTGAAAATGCCTATGACATATTTTTAGAGAATTGAATTACCTACAAAATGAGCTGAATCTGGTTCGGATACATCTATTTGTTAATAAGTTAACAATAAATAAATACAAAGTTTGGCATTTTTGAAAATTGTTAATATTTTGTAATAAAACGTGTACCTATAGTTTTAATTTTACCATGGGGAGCAGAGTATTTTTATGCCAAGTATCCCCTCTAAAGCTTTATGCAGTAGCTCTTCAGCTGTATACAGTGGCATTGTAACTTAAGTCTGTACAAAGTAAATTAAATTGTGGACATTTAAAAGAAAGTAATATTTATATTTTCAAGGCTCAATGACCCTTCATAATGTGATTACAATAAATCTGATGCAATATGCGAATTCTGCTGAAAATATTGCATAAGTATGGAAATTTTCAAATCTTTCCTACTTCAATTTTAGGATAAATTAAATTAATTTAACTACTTATTGAATTCGCATCAGCTGCGGATGAATTTTTTAAATATTTTAGACTGAAAATCAGGTTGCTCTAGTTCTGGAATGGCTTAAGACAGAGGCCTGAAATTTAAAACCAGTCATTATATATGTAAACAAGCAATGTGTTACTAATTTCATGAAAATCTGAGCTGGTGGGTTGCATATTGTGGTACAGTTGATGTCGAATGACCCTCTAATCAATTCACAGTAATAAACATGACACACATAAAAAGAGCACTCACAAGCAATAGTTTTGAATATTTCTGAGGTCACAGCCATAATTTTAATCTAGGAGAGGAATACTGAAGTACTGTATGTGACACTATATTATACCATGCTATGCCATCACTCCCTCTAAGTGACACATGCAGGATTTCCTTCGGGGGGGTTTCATTTATATTTATGTGCATCATTATTAAATGTTATATTGTATAAATGATGTATTATATGATGCATATCATTAAATGAGATTATTATTCACCAAAACAACAATTAAATTAACATTCTCTTTTAGTGGATACAATTCAACTATATTTTTAAGTCCAATAAGCCAAAATTCTAAACACTAGTGCAAAATATACCAAATATAGTGAATTGTGGGAAACAGTAACTGAATGTTGGTAGTGAAATGATACATTGGTATCGGCACATCCATATGTGACTTCCTTTGATATTAATATGATGTATAAGAATTTTTAAAATGTTCGCTCCATATTCTGAGTGTTATTACTGCAGATTCTTTCAATGTTTCTGTCATGATGGCTTCATTGAATACAATGCACATAACTGAGTAATAATTAATGAAAATTTATGGGCACTAAAACGGCTAATGCATGCAATATTGTGGGTAGAGCGTAGGACATTTTGCCAAGTGAAGAACGAACGTGATCATATTTTAAAGGTACTCGGGGGTAAAGTGTGGATAAAGCGTTAAACATATATCAAGCGATTGAAGTAAAATACTTTATGAATTCAGGTAAACATGTTTTTAGGGGGGTTTAAAATCTAAACCCCCCTCCTTTTCTGTATGCCGCTGCCTCTGACATACCCTTGCATTGGATTGCAGGATATTATGTAGATGGATAGGTTTGGACAGTGATGGAGAATCTGTAGGTTTATATTTCTTCAACACTTCCGTAGAAACTGATGAATTACGTTGTTTGGTCGAGTGGGAAAGTATCAATTTGTCATCAGCTGAGATCCTCAAGTCATTCATCTCTCTCCCATCCCAATCAATACCTTCTCATCTCCAAGGGAGGTCATTTCTCGGGTCTTTTCCAAACGGTAAGGTGATGGGCTGAGAGAGGTCATGGATTGAATCAAAAAGAAGATCATGGGGAAAATGGGGAGTCTTGGTCTACTCGAACAACTGGGATTGTTAAAATATTAATCGCCCTTTTCTTTGCTCAAAGCTATCGGAAAGCTAGATGTGTGCTCTTTTCGGCTACGAACCAAATTGATATTTGATGGTAAAAAAGCAGTCACTCAATTAAACAAGGCTACTCTCATATCCTTGGTAAAATTAAAGAACTTATTTTATTGTCATACTAAAACGATCTATCGAAATGTTGAAAAATTGTGGTGTTTGTATAATATTTGCTTCTTTAGTCATATGCACAGACAGGAGTGGGTTTATTATTCGTATTATCAGTTATATTCTCCTTTTTATTATACATTTCTTATTGTGTATTGTTGGTACTCTACATCTACACAGTTCCCTGTAGGCTATATTTTGGAAGTGTGAGAGTGAGTTACTTCACAACACGCATACATCTGAGTAAATAATCTTACTCTAGTCACTACTGTACTGATACCACTGTTTATTCAACGAAATTGCTGGAGGGAGCACAACGCTCTCCTATGCAATGTAGGCACCTAGCTATAAAATATTTCAATCTATTTGGGACTGGCGTTTGCTTTCATACCTCTACTTCCGTCAGCGAACACAATCATTCAGAGAGAGAGACATTTAAGTTTTAATTTTTCTTTCCAAAATTTAAGACATTTGTTAATTGCAATTAAAGTACCTACTTGGTAAAATTAGAATAGGCTTGAAAAGTTTAATTTAGAAGAGTAGTCCTCAGTGATTTTTCAACATGTTTGTGTTAATATCACAATCTCATGCCCTCTTTGGGAAATTTCAATTTATTTAGTCTATAAAAGCCTTTTCTAAGCTCCATGGTAGGGACTAACAACTTTTCTCACTTGTCTCATGAATACATATGCATGTGATTGCCCGTAGGGTCACCGATTTTGACCAATTTTGGCATAACGGCTCCATTTGATAAGAAAATGAAAACCACAGAGCCATTTTGCAAAAAAAGGCAACCGCTTAGGAGAAACTGCAATGCTGCAAAATTCGAATTTTGCAAAAGTTACTACACATTTTATAAAATATCTCCGAGAATATTAAAGCTACATACGTGCTTAATGGCTTATTTTAAAGGTCTTTAATTGCAAAATTATAATAATGGATTATATTTTTAAATATAAACAATTTTATAAAGTTTATAACAATTTTTAATTTTCAAATTGATTTTTGATGATGTAGCTTTGCCTTCGATTTTGCTCATTTTTTATGTTGTAGACACAACCCTCCTCTACAAATTAAAAAAGTTTGCCAGAGATAACATGTCATTTAAGAATAAAAATATTTTTGAGTGGAGGCGAAACGCCCGCCAGTCACCGCGGCCGACGGCCTCTTAAATGAAATATTACCTGTGGCAAATTTTTTTATTTGTGGAGGAGGGTTGTGTCTACAGCATAAAAAATAACAAGCAAAATCGAAGGCATAGGTATATCGTAAAAATCGATTTGAAAATTAAAAATTGTTATAAATTTATAAAATTGTTTATATTTAAAAATATAATCCCTTATTATATTTGTGCAATTCAAGACTTTTAATTTAAGCTATTAAGCACGTCTGTAGCTTTAATTTCTCGGAGATAATTCGTAAATGTGTAGTAACTTTTGCAAAATTAGAATTTTGCAGCGTCGCAGTTTCTCGTAAGCGGTTGCCTTTTTTTTTTGCAAAACGTCTTTGGGGTTTTTATTTTCTTATCAAATGGAGCCGTTATGCCAAATTTGGTCAAAATCGTTGACCCTACGGGTCATTTTTGCCGATTTTCTGGTCGAATTGACGTGGAATGACCCATATCTAATATGTTTTTTAAAGTAGTAGTATTCATGTAGGTAGTGTATACGCTAACTATTATTTCATGCATGATAGCAAATGTCTGTTTAATTCTTTGATGATTTAGAAAGCATTCTTGGTGATGTTAAACTCCCTAGCAAACATAATTGCGGTGTTTTGCAGGGTAACATGTGTACGAACTATTTTAGCTTGCGAACTTGCAAATGAGTGCGCGGTTGAATCGTTGGCATTATCTTTAGGCACGTGGCCGACTGACAGATTTTTGCTGGACAAATCGTATATGTTCGACCACTGCGCGGCGCCATCCCTGCTGCTAATTGCATCCACGGTGGGTTGCTGATTGCGGCGGAAGGGAGAGCAGTGTGGACAGAACGACCTCGGCTCCGACAACCGAAGAGTCCCACTTGTGTTCAATTGTCGCATTGTTCTGCTGACCGTGATTCGAGCGCTCTCAACGCGTTGGGGAATTGGAGCGGTCGCCATGGTTACGCGCAGCAGCGGTAGTTGTTTGCCCGAAAAGTTTATTGGGCACTTCGGCGTGATTAAGTCAGCACCGTTGGGGCGTAACTTGTCTCTCGGTCGACATTTACGTGCATAAAGCACCATCAATTGTTTGAGGGAGTCGAGGAATATTGGATGGGTATAGGAGAAGGATTGGAAGAGGCTGGAGAAGAAGAAGAGGATGAACGTTCTCGGTGAATGCTATAATGGAACAGTTATTTACATCAACATCCTCGCAAATACCTGTGAGCAGCCACAAGTGTGCATGGCAGGGGCTGAATCGACACCAGGTAAGCGTAATATTCAGGAAATGATAGCTTTTGCAAGGTACTCCATTACCGACTCAGAATTTTCTTTAAAACATAAAATATATGCATTTCACATAAGGAATAAGGCATCTTCACAAGCGATAGGTACCAGTGCAAAAAATTATGAGCTTCTAGAACGGACACCGCACGTCTACCATTCTTTTATATTTATTGATAAAGATACAGAAAAAATGATATGGTTGTACTTTTGGGTATTATATTTATGACCGTATTTAAGTGGCATTAAATATTTAGCAGTTTTAAACGTTCTTCACGTACCCTTGATCGTCAAGCGTGTTCCCCTTGGGGCACGCTTACATTCTGTTTGGAACCGCTGATTTAGAGGATTAAATAAAATAAACTGGCGAACTTCATCTTTACTTAGAAGATTTAGTCTAAATATTAAATCATGGTCTATTCTCTATTCACATTCTAGTTCTTCTAGCTAAATCGAGACACTGACTAACTTTCTGACCCGATTCACAAATGTCGCTGATATTTTATGTACAAATTATAATTTTTTAAATCAAAATTGCCGCTTACAGATACCGTGTAATAGAAATGTGCTGTGAAGGGGGAAAAGAAGCTTAATTGCTCTACTTTCTCATTTAATAAAGACCCTTTCTTGGTATCCTAATGCAGTAGAGTAGCCAGGACGTTCTCTAGGGGGGGTCAAAAGTAAGTTAACATTCCATAACACAAGTTTGTTTTTGCCCCTACATGAAAACTATTAAGATTTCTTATCACAATTTTTATTTATCATATTTTTCCCTCTCGTTGAATGTCAACGGGCACCTTCAGCTAGTTGACCTGTAATTTTTCATTTGGCTAATGAGTCAGGGGGGGGCAAGCGCCCCACTGCCCCACCGTGGCTACGCCCATGTCATAATGCATGGTTTGATAGATCAAATATTTTTCCAATCAGTTTAATACAAAACGGATGCAATTCGATGATAACGACCCGGTAATTTCTCATTAACACGCTCAACTTTACTTTTCTTTTGATAAAGTAAGTATTTCGTGTGAAGCTTTTCCGAAAATTTTCATGCCGAGTATTTCTTCAGATTCATTTCAAGCTGCATCATAACAAAAATTGCTGATTGCCTGTAGGTTATTGTCTAGTCCCTAAATATAATCGTCATCACGAATATCCCACAACCACATCGTTATCGTTGGCATAAAGGCGGATCATAGTCTAAACAGCAAAAATCTACGGATTCATGTGAAGAACGTGTAAAATTGGGACTATTAATTTCCTCGAGCGATACCCGAAGCAAATTTTACTTCATCGGAGCCAACAATAATAGAAGGGAAAATTGAAGGAAGGTGCCGCTAGGAAGACCAATGGGCAAGTGTATAGGGCAAATAAAGAAGGACGTAAAAGAGGAAGCATACCAGGGCGTGAGGAAATTAACACGGAATAGGGCAGAATGGAGGGCTGCAATAAACCAATTCTAGGATTGAAATACTGATGATGACGGAGCTAACACAATCGAATACTATCATTTGCCCGCAGTCATCTTCAAAGGTTTTTGCTCAACCTGCTATATTTCTGTGTAGTACTAAGATCACTAATTTTGAGAGTAACTTGAAATATCACTTCTAAATTTCGATTATTTTAAACTGGAATTTCTGTATCTATTGGCGTGCTCTCTTCAGCCAAAAAAAAGCAGGAGTCATTATCAAGATATCTCACGATTCTATTTTGATTAGGGAATAAGGAGAAAACTGTTCTGAGTCCTTAATGGTGTTTATGAACGAATCTTTGCATCGGCCGGGAATCGAACCCGAGCCACCCGCGTGGCAGGCTAGCATTCTACCACTGAACTACCGATGCTCTGCATTTTATCAAGTTTATAAGAAATCAATGTATACGTAAAGTAAAGCCTGTGAGTTTTGAGTCTTATAGATGCATGCTAATGTAATGGCCTTTCACCCCGAGGACCTAGGTTCGAGTTCCGACGGTGACCAAAATTTTTCATCGTTGAACCATCACCCGCTTGAGTACTTTGTGGAGAGCGTTCAAGTTCAGTATTTCTTCCGTCTGATGGGACGTTAATCCGTGATTACCTTGGTACCATACACTTCCATTTACATCGGGCAAAGACTTGCTAACCAGAGATGAGATTGCAACGCCTCATTCGATGCGTGGGAAAAAATTGTAATGAAACCGCATCTTCATCTGGATATTTATTTATTTTTTTGTAAGAACTCCGTGCCAGAACCCATCGTTCTCATTGCATAGTCAAATTGGATTTTGAGGTAGTGAATTTCCTTAGGCTTGCTTAAATTGCTTTCTTATTTCACCAACAAGTGACTCCCTTGTAGTCCTCTTCGCGCGTTATTTCCTTGCTAACACCAGGAGATGAACGAATTGGATTCATCGGACTATGAGAGGAAAAAAAATGAGCGAGAGAGATTTTCCGCTTCCCCGCCCCTTCTACTCGTCTCCAAAGAGACGTAAAGGCCCTTGGTGGGAATGAAATGAATATTTAACATTCCCTCACTCCCTTTTCTCGCGCGAGAGGGCAGGGGCGTCCAATGGTTTTGTCTCCTCTCTCGAGACTTTTTGGTAAGGGAATTGGCTCCTTGCGGTGGCGTGTGAAATTTGCATATGTTAGCGTGATTGTTAAAGCTTAAACGTTTACTTATTCCGCTCAACTATGGGAAGTCGATGCCGGCGGAATGGGATTTAAACTTTGGCATTATATGATATGCACTAGTGTTGTATGGAAGAATACTAAAGGAATAATATTTCAAAAATTTTAAACATATTTTTAGTTCCAATTATTATGAGCACTTAGATCATGATATATTTATGTGATGATGATATTAAATTTATCCTTGCTCATTGATTTATCATGCCAACGTAAACTTTTAGCGGAAGTTCTTTGAGGTGTGATTGATAATTTCATTTATGCTATCAAATATGAGCTGGTAGTGTTTTCATTAAGGAGATGTTAGAGGGAGGAAGGAAGAGTGAAGTGAAACCCAGCTTCAGTTTCAGCCTAACCTTAGTTATAGTTATTTGGGGGAAGTGACCGATTTCAAAGGTCATATGCGTCATTTAGGATTGGTAAGTAATTGGAAATTGGTAGGCATTTATTAGAGAACGGAGGAAGTTGAAACCCCGCGTCCGACTTAACTTACTCAGAATGTAAGGTTTCAAGGAATCCATGGTTCAACGGCCCATCCGACGGATGGAGTACTGTACTCGAAGTGCTCTCCACACAGCGCCCAAGTGGGGACCGGCATACCGATAAAAAAATCTGCCTTGAATCGAACCGGGGTCTTCAGGATGGGAAGCCAGTACCAACAACAACTTAATATCCCTTTATCCAGCTCCTTACGATAGACGCCGAGGAACCTTGATTCGGGAATCAAACCTAATTCATTTGAAATCAGCACGTTTTGCAACCAACTCCCATGAACGTTCAGAAAGGACGCTTGGCCATTGAAAGAGCTTCGTTGGGAAACCTCAGAGGCTAGAAGTTTGTTCACAAGATTCCCAAGTATGCCGAAATAACAAATCACACGAAGTCTCAGATATGTTTCTATCCGCCTCATTATATTACCAGGACAAATTGAAGGGACAAATTAATAAATATCAATGGTTGAACCAAGCGATACAAGAGCTCGTGTTTACCACGGAAAATACGTGGTTAAAACTTAAACAAGGTACAAGGTGAGCTAGACCGGAAGGTCCTTGGCTTCAACCCCTGTTGTGCTCTTCAACGGTACATACATTGATTCCTGCTTTGGTACCGTGTGAAATGCGCTTTGAGTTCGATACTTCGTCCGTTGGCTGTGTGCTTTGAATGTTACTTTGCGCACAATGATTACTTTACGTCTTGCATCAATAGTTGGTTAATGCTGAGGCTGTGTTTTTCTCTTTCTAAATTTTTATACACTTCCTAACTAAAACCAATTACACACCTTCACTACTATGAAGGCGGGAATGGCCACAGCTGTCGTTCGCCTACTCAAAGAAAAGTAGCAGATAAATATTTTTTTCCTTTAGAGATCTGAATTATTCCATACATTCCATGTTAATTTTATATTAAATATTTAGAGTAATCCAGGCTGGGAGAGATCAGAAGAAAAAGTTAAGGCCTTGAATTGGTAGAATTCCCTTATCTCCGGATGGATAAGTAAAGATTACGCTGCAATTCCACATGTAAGCGTTTTCAGACTGTCGGTTGACATTTATACTTAAACTCTTAACTGAATTCCAAGACAATATTTTCACTGATGACCTTAAAAGTAGTTTACGAACTCCAACTTACTATGGTAGACTGGACCATAGTCACAAAATTAGAGAAATTGAATGCCAAACTGGCAGATTGAAAATATCGTTTCCTTATGCAATTAGATATACAAATAGCTGTAAATGTATTCAATAGTATTGATACAAGAATATCATTGGATAGCATAAGTAGTTTAATGTTAGTATAAGGACTTTAAGCGAACCCAACTAACAATATGTTTTTGCATGCTTGTTTTGCTATTTTATTCTTTTTTTAAAGTGTTAAGTTTAGGATAGAAAATAATTACTAATCCTTTTCATACCTGATATGTAAAGCATGTTTGGTGTGAATTCATCCCCTGCCACACACCTTTATAGTGGCTTGCAGGGTATTTTGAGCATGTAGATTTGCCTGCAGGGTATTTTGTGCATGTAGATGTAACATTTAACTTGTATTAATTATGTCTATTGTGCACCTTTGACTTGATTCAAATTGACATGTCCCATATTTGTATGTTTGTAAATATAACACAAATCTCTGGACAAATAAACAATATTATTATTATTAAAATTACTATCGCGACCCGGTTTCGCCGCTGTACAGCGTCTTCGGGCGAAGATGGTCATCATCATCATCATCATCTTTAGTCATCAATCCTCAGATTGGTTTGACGCAGCTCTCCACTGAGTCCTTCTATCGGCTAATCTCTTCATATTTACGTATTTCTTCTATTTCACATCCTTCATCACTTGTTCCATATATCTCACTGGAGGCATTCCTTTGCCATTCTCCCCATCCACTTGTCCTTCAACGATTGTCTTCATCAGGCCATCGTGTCTTAAGATATGGCCGATTAAGTTATCCCGTCTTCTTCTTAGAGTTTTCAGCAGGCTTCTCTTTTCTCCCACTCTTCTTAAGACTTCTCCGTTTGTCACTCGGTGGATCCATTTTATCTTCGCAAAGATGGTGTACTGCGGTAATTGTTAATTTTTGCTTTTGGAATGGTGGTTTAGTCTTCGATTATCCTTCCCAAGATGGGAGAATATACAAGACACCTCATCGTTGGAAAAACTCGACCTTGGCTAACGTGAACTTTTCTGTCTGGATCGCAACGCCTGAACCCCAACCACGAATGTTGCCACGGAAAACAAATTGAAAACGATTGCAGAAAGTAAACCAAAATGCCTGCTTGCTTGAATTCCTATTTTAAACCCTTCAGTTTCGAGTTTCGAAGGCGGGCGGATATCAAATAGAAGCTGTCGAGGCATTCTCCGTACGTCCCTTCTCTCCTGGTGCTTCACGCTTCGTCGCTGTTTACAATTCGCGGGGAGATGGGAATTCGTGCGTACCGAACTCCGTCCATTAAACGTCGCAGGCCTTTCGGTTTGCCGGAGCAACTCGCGGCACTGCTTGTGGATGCCGTGTTTACGAATTCGAGGAAGCGTAGCCGGTAACTGGGTGAAGCGCGATCGTCACGAAACTTCGTATTTCCGCCACGCGGGTAAAGGCGGTCGAGAATGGCCGTAGCCTGTATGCAAATGCATTCGGAGCGAGGCACGTTTAGCTGTTTGGCCGGTCGGTTCACGGCAGGGTTCCTCCTCTCCGGGAAGTTAGGTCAACCGATCGGACTCGCAAGGGACATATGGAATCCCTATGACGCAGGTTTAGTTATGGAATAGGGCAGTTTCCTTAAGGAGGTTGATCCGAAAAGTGAAAGTCATGTCATTTGTTTATATTTTCAGCACTTATAGAACTAAAGTTGCTATATCTAATTAAGTAAAGATAATTATGCCAATCCTTACTCTCCATTTTCCACAAATTGCAGTTGAATTTACATACGATTAACGGCGAGAATGGCCGTCACATGGAAATATAACGTTTGAAAATACCATAGTGACATGCCATTTTCGCAAAAACTGATATTTCATAGGTAATTTCACAAGGAATAAAATGACACGAAAAAAAGTTATCAACCTACCGTATTTACCACTAAAGCCACCAATTTCCGCGCTTATAGCAGACGAATGCGTTAATTGACTTGACTTCAAGTGACGCTGCGGTCGCTGTTGTCAAAATGGATGGCGTATGAATAATATAATTACTAATGAGATATTAAAGAATATTTAAAGAAGTATTATCACCTAACGTTTGATAGTAATATTCTGGTGTTATAAATTAGTAAATACATTGAGTACATTAATTTATTTCTGTAACGTAAATGCTGAATTGACTCCATGGTCGAGCTGTTTTAAATTATCATTAAAAATAAATCCTTCGACTTTCCATCGTATTTCTTGTGATACTTATGACTTTCAATAGCTTAGGTTATTTTATTTGTGAAGTAAGGATCACTTGGCAGGCATATACTCGTACTTAAATTAATAAGATTCCTTAGACAACTTGACTCAAGCAGGCGCGAGCCAACCTCCTTAATCAAAGAAAACAGAATAAAAACTATTTGTTTTACGTAAAAAGTTTGCTTCGAGAAATCCCAGTTCACTAGAGAATTAAATGTAAATTTTAAGACCATTACGCTCAGATATGGCGGGATGCGCTGCCTTCTTGCTGACGTAACAGGTATATAGTCTACGTTGCGAGGCATTGGAAATATTCGTCTCCCGAACTTATCATTATGTTTCAGCTCCCCTCAGCTCTGGTGAATGTGTATTAATAATGGCCTATAAACACCATCAAAGCTCGAAAAGTCTCATCCGTTGAACATATTTAGGTATTATATTATTCCTTACAAGTGTTGAAGAGAAGAAACATTTCATTAGAACATACATCTGGAGCATTCTACTATATGGCAGCGAAGCATGGACAATAACAGCAGCAGAGAAGTCCAGGCTGGAAGCATTTGAAATGTGGTGCTACCGAAGAATGATGAAGATATAATGGATCGATCGAGTGACAAACGAAGAAGTGTTAAGTAGAGTGGGAGAGAAGAGATGTCTACTGAAAACATTAAAAAGAAGACGGGACAACCTAATGGGCCACATCTTGAGACACGATGGCCTGATCATGGCATCATCATCATGGCATGATGGCCTGATGGTGTATCGTGATTAAATCTGGACCCAGCTGTGAAGAAGCAAGAATAAGGAAAGGAGTGAGACAAGGCTGTGCACTGTCTCCCGTAATTTTTAATGTCTACATTGAGAGAGCCATCAATGAAGTCAAGGAGAAGTGCTCTGGAGTGAACATCCACGGAGAAACAATCAGCATGCTACGATTCGCTGATGACATAGCTCTCTAAGCAGAGACAGAGAAGGAGCTGAATAAGATGCTAACAACCATGGAAAGGACAATGACCAGACATCAGCTGAAGATCAATAAGAAGAAAACTAAGATATTGGTGTGCAGCAAAAGAGAAGAGGCCAAAACCAACGTTAAACTAGGAAAACAGAAACTGGAAGAGGTGAAAGAGTTCTGTTACCTGGGAAGCAGAGTAACCAACGATGGACGAAGCAAGAAAGAAATAGTGAGTAGAATAGCCCAGGCAAAGAGGGCATTCTATCAAAAGAAGAATCTACTAACAGCTGGAAATACAAGCTTGGAAGTAAGGAAGCAATTCATCAAAACGTATGTATGGAGCATGTTCCTTTATGGCAGTGAGGCATGGACGATGACAGCAGCGGAGAAGAAAAGGGTGGAAGCATTCGAAATATGGTGCTATCGACGAATGAAGAAGATAAAATGGATCGACCGAGTGACAAATGAAGAAGTCCTAAGAAGAGTGGGAGAAAAGAGAAGTCTACTGAAAACTATAAAAAGAAGATGGGCCAACCTAATCGGCCATATCTTAAGACACGATGGCCTGATGAAGACAATTGTCGAGGGAAAAGTGAACGGGAAGAACGGAAAAGGCAGGCCTCGTATGAGGTATATGGAGCAAGTTGTGAAGGATATAAAAGAGAGGAGTTACGCCAATATGAAGACGTTGGCCGATAGAAGAATCGAATGGAGGGCTGCGTCAAACCAATCCTAGGATTGTTGACCGATGATGATGAACAGCGCATGTATGTAGAAGATGTTGATGTAGTGTGTGATTGGTGATGACTCACCCCCTTCCTGTCACCTTAGAGGTGTATCGCAGGGTTATCTGTAAATTTAGGTGTGAAGAAACCTTAAGTTGCACCAAATCGTGTCAGGAGCGATGTGATTGCACTTGAACTTCACGAAAAGTAACCTATTTTTAGTTTCCCGCTTCTTAGGTCAATGCATGAACGGTTTCGATACTTCTTGTAATTTTAAAGGCTCTTTCAAATAATATAAACCATCTGTTTCGTGACTCAGTAAGCCTTAGTGAGCGGAGAACTTGATAGAGCTATTTTTCATTTGTTATCTATGTGTTAAATGTTAATGTACTTCATTTCCAAGATGAAATCGAGGTATTTGCGAATTTTCGATCAACGATAGAGCCTGCAAGGTAAGTAATAGATGCAGGTGTCTCAGTATCTTAAGTGTCATCACACAGCTCGTCACGTGGGCTAATTATTTTAGAGTGAAATCAGTTCTATGTTTGTCCATTCGTCTTGAACCTTTTATGAGGGGACGAAAACGTTCCGGGACCGGGTTGGTGTGGTGGCTAGAGTACTGGCCTTCCATCCCGAGGGCCCGGGTTCAATCCGGTGGCGGATTTTTCAGTGCAAAACCAGTCCCCACTTGAGTGCCTAGTGAAGGGCATTTCAAGTTCAGTACTCCGTACGTCGGATGGGATGTTAAGCTGTGGTCCCCTTGGCGCCATTTGTTAGGAGTAGGCTAATGCCGACGCCGGGTTTCTCTCCACCCTTCCTCCGTTCCCAGAAAAAACCCTACCATTACCCAATTACCCATCTATCCTAAAATGGCGCAAATTACCTCGGCTTTCGGTTGCCTCCCCTTAATAACCAACCAACCAACGAAAACGTTCAGGAATTTATATCAGTTATGCAAGTCATTTTATCTTGGGAATTGTTCTCCTTGCAGTTCACTCCGAGTATTCAACATCCCGAGTATTTCGGGACTCAAGTTTTTTTTATACTGACGGCGACTTTCGGTTTTCGAATTATTCATAAGTTATCGCTGCATCCATTGCGCTTCAAATCGTTATCTTATGTTTCGCTTTCCGCTTATCGCAGCCTCTTTAATCTCCCCCGTATTTGGGGACAAGGAGGAAGAAAGGCGTGTATTGATCCAGTCTTTTGCTTTTTGAGCGGTGCTTCCGTCATGCGGTTCGTTTTGTGATACAAATTGCGATCCTCTTCTGTTTTATAATCCCGTCCATGGTGGGGTGAGAGCTAAGTGCTAACGCTAACCGAGGGACCGACTGAGTTTCCAGATAATGAATGGAAAAGATAAAAAAAAAACTTTCTTTGCCTCATTCTGTGTATTCTTGTCGCGAGAGAAAGCTTCGAGAAAGTAATTTCATGCTTAGGTATACGTATTTACTTTGGTTGAGAGCCTGCCTTCTGAATTTCGGCCGTAGAGTTCGGCTTATTGTTCATTTCACTCCCTTAATCGCTATCGGCTTTCTGTTTATTCAGGTCTCCGGTGTTTCTCGTCAATCTCTCATCAGCGGCTTACCAATTTTCTCATCTCTCCATATCTTCTTTTATCTTTCCATTACACTTGCTTCTTTATTTCTCTCTTTCATCTTCCATTCGTTTTGCCTTCCAAGTGGTGTCTTAAATATATCCCCCTATCAGTTCCCCAAGTGGCCAATGCGCTGCGACCTATTCATTTCCGATAGGTATTCAAAATTATCCACAGTTGCCGGATCCAACATTAAGAATAAATATCGAATGATTATCAAGATTTTTATCTCGGTTTGAGTACATTCTGATGGAGTCTGTTTAATTTACTTCGATTTGCATTTTCCTTACGGTTCCTTATATGTTTTCTCTCTCTCTCTACAAAATGGTATATTTTCTATCGTAATTTTTAATATGTTTAATATTCTTTCCTTTCTTATTCCTCGCCAACCCTTTTCCATCTTGAGTAATAAACTCCAGTGACTGCAATCACTTCTTCTATAATGTACCTATTTCACCCCTAACCACCACCATTGCAGTGGTATTTTTGGTGGAACATAGGTGTAGATGGTTTTTACCTCATCCTGATTTGCATCAGTAATTTTCAGCATTCATCAGTAAGTATTACTTTCCTTGCCTCTGCCATAAGCTGTTCCATTCCACATCCTGTTCATTCCTCTCTACCTCCAGTTATTTCAAAGAAAATATTCGGTGTTTAAGCTGAATTATTCTAGACATATCTCTCGCTTACGTCGAACCCGGGGCCAGTTGATAGTAGGCCCGGAACTTATGTACGGGAACGTTCTCATGTGCATGTTAATATCCATTGTGTGGCGGGGGGTATGAAGTGATGATAAATAAAACTTGTGGGGTCACAACTTCGGATAGTTAACTGACGTTAGGCGATATTTACTAACAAAATCCGTCAAAGCATCTGACACCGACGTCTACCAGTACTGAATTTTTTGCAAATTCATCCCTATTTACTCTCAGTTTTCTTCATTGTTGATTTATTTATTTGTTGTGTTGGCTCTATAAAAACACAACTGTTAACTAATGCGCCTGTAATTACGTCATTATCGATGTGCAAGATATTACATTCCTTGATGACATCATTGTCTACAGGAGAGCAGAGAGCTATTCGCTGGATAGGACCAATGGGGACGGGTGTTAGAAATACTCGTAAAATGTGACCCAACCCAATTCAGTTTATGTGTAAGTTTTTCGTTGAATTCGAAAAGAAGGACCGTGAACTTTCCGCGAAAGCTAAAAAATAACAGCGTCCCCACCTGAAATTGCACAAGAGCAGAAATTCCGCAGAGAAAAAATCATTCACCCCTACCGTTAAGGTTTTCGCGGCAAGTTCGCAACCCTTCAATTTTTTATAAAGCACTAGCCTTCGTACTTTATAACTACTACTTGGACATCTTGGTAGCTTAACTGGTTAAACCACTTGGCCGGAAATCACCGGGATCGAGGTCAAGGTGAGTACTTTTTTCCTCCGCGGAATTTATGCTATCGAATATCTAACATATCGCTATCTGCGATTTCTACCTCGTTTATATGCCGTAGGCTGTCTGGGTGCTGCACTGTGATTGGCTGTCTCTTTGATGACTCTCTTCCAGGTGCTCTCTGTTAAATTTCTCCGGTGTTTTCTGAATTTCAATGGCTTTCCTGATCTGCCGAGGTAAGTATCGGCACTCTTTCGCCAAAAGTTTGGTCTCCTAAAATTTAATGTCCTGGCCAGGTTATGGCCACGTGTGTTTGGCGATGGCGGAAAAGCGAAATCACTTATTTTTCTTCGCCCTCTGATGTTCTTTTATTCACAAATTCATTGAGCAGAATGTTTCGCCTATGCAGGGCCAACATACGCGGAAGGAAACCCGGAAGCATGCAGAGAGCATCAAACCAACGACGCGGAAAGCTTCGATCTAATCTAACATAGCATTAAAAAAAGAGGCCTCACGAATTTATTTTACGCTGGATATTCCAAGAATCTAGAATAGTCGTGGTGTGAAAGTTAAAGGAAATGCATATTTAATGGCTTTAATGAGGTTAGGCCTGCAGGAAAACAGACGACATGGGTAAGGGATGATGCTGTATGGAAATGAGTTAAGCTAAGTTTTACTGTCGGAGGTAGAAGTTTCTTGGGAGATTGCTGGTGGATTAATGTGTGCCCTCTCACAAGTTCAGAGAGACTTAGTGAAGTCTGTCTCCGTGGACAGAGTTATCACCTAAATGAACACCTGTGGGCTAAAAATTATAATTTTCTGGAGTTTCATGCTAGTAATTCATAGGGAGAAAATGAGCATTCTGTGAATCTCCGGTGATATAGCAGTTATGACTGAAACAGAAAGAGATTTAAAGACAACACTAGTAAGGATGGGAAGGAAAGTGGCCAGGGGGTTGTTTTTGAAACCGTCGGGATTATCTCGATTAGGTCACCACGGAGACACATGTTACAAACACAAATGGTTTGTAAATTTAGAGAGCCTGAATCGCTCGTTATAACATGATTAATTGTTTTCACTTGAGTTTTTCTCGTTTATTTCAGCTAAAGAGTTCCTTGATGAGATACAACACAAGTGTAAACAAATAATGAGGTTTTAATCAGCGTTTTTAAGACACCAAATTTTCGAAGTATTTGTGTTTATACCGCGTGACTCCTTGGTTACCTATTTGAGATAATACCGACTGTTTCAAACATAGCCCCCCAGATATTAGCTGAAGGTCAGTAAAAATATGTTATTGCTATACCAGTATGCTATAGGGGAAAAAAGATCAAGATCAACGTTAAAATAGGAAAACTAAAGCATGATGAGGTAAAATAATAGAGTAACATGGGAAGCCCGGTTACCAGCGTTGGATGAAGCAATGAAGAAATTGTCAGTAGAATAGCCAAGGTGAAAAGGCCATCTACCAAAAGAAAATTCGTCTTACAACTGGAAATGCAAGCGTGGAAATAGGGAAACATAATCTGAACGCATACATTTGGAGCATCCTCCATTGTGGCAAAGAGGTATCGACAATAATAGCAGCGGAGAAGTCAAAAAGTGGAAGTATTTTAATTGTTGTGCTGCCGAAGGATAATGAAGATAAAATGGATTGACTGAGTGACAAAAGGAGAAGGGTTAAGAAGAGTGGGAGGAAACAGAAGACTGGTGAAACTTTGAAAGGAGGACAGGACAACGTAGTGGACAATATCTTGTGACATAACGACCTGATGAAGACATTCGTCGAGGAACATGGGAATAGCCTCGCATGAGATATACATATATCCAGGCTTTAAGAGAGGAGAGGCCAAAATCAACGTTAAACTAGGAAAACAAAAACTTGAAGACGTGAAAGAGTTCTGTTACCTTGGAAGCCGAGTAAGCAACGATGGACGAAGCAAGAGAGAAATAGTCAGCAAAATAGCCTAGGCTTATGGGCTATGAGGGAATTCTATCAAAAGAAGAACCTATTTACAGCTGGAAATACAAACATAGAAGTAAGGAAATAATTCATCAAAACGTACACCTGGAGCGTGTTTCTTTATGGCAGCGAGGCATGGAAAAGAAAAGGGTGGGAGCATTCGAGATGCGTTGATACAGAAAAATGATGAAGATTAAATGGATCGACCGAATAAATAACGAGAAAGTCCTAAGAAGAGTGCGAGAAAGGAGAAGTCTTATGAATACCCTAAGAAGAAGACGGGAAAACTTAATCCGCCACATCATGATACATGTTGGCCTGATGAAGACAATCGTTGAAGGAAAAGTGAACGGGAAGAACGGCAAAAGATATGAGATGAGATATATGGAACAAGTGATGAAGGATGAGAAAAAAAGTAAATATGAACAGATAATCCGATAGAAGAACTCAATGGAGAGCCCTGTCAAACCAACCTGAGGATTGATGACTTATGAAGATGAGCTGGATTTGTGGCACAACCCATATAGAACAAGTGAAGTTAAAACCTTACTTCCCATAGGCAAATTATACAAATTATACAAGCATACGACTATTTACTAGAAGTCACGAATTTGGTTTAACAGAGTCTAGGCAAGGGATCTGGAGAGGACGCGACTCTATGTGATGATGAGTTTTCATTCGGCTTCCAAGCGTTGATCTGATGAGGCACCAAAAACTTTGGTTATTATAACCAAAGTACTTGACCGTATCTCTTTGGATGCGGCTCCCAAAGGAATTGTTGGCACGTACAACTCCTCATCACCCATTCAGTTTGGATGTCACATTCAGATATTTGGACAAATCGTTTCGTTCACTTCTGGTTTAGGTGAGATATTCAAACCTACAATTGCCACATTCAAAGTGTTCTTTCAATGTAGTTTCATTTTAGCTCTTAGTTGCATGTTAGCTTCGCAAGTAAGGTGATTTGGACCCCTGCCACACACCCTCGTGGTGGCTTTCAGGGTATTACGTAGATGTAGATATACATTTATGGCTATTTTTTCTTTATATATTATTCATGGAACCCATAATCTCTTGAAGTTAAGGGGCAAGTATTTGAAAACAATGATAAATGAATGCCTCAGATGAGATTTACCATGTTGAAAAAGTAGATGAGGAGATTCTCATCTTCATCATAAGGTTACATGATAATAAAAGGACTGCATTATCAGATATAATAGGAGAACTGCGTGAAACCAAACTCTGAATTGATTATCAGTGATGATGATGATATATGTTATGATTTCGTTGTTAAGGGATTGGCACCGAATTGTATGGCACAAAAATCAAATACCTGTCTTCATTTCATGTAGATGGTGCGTTGCCACATTGAGGAGTTTATGAACGAGGAGTGCCATCAGTGTCGTCATAGCAACCGCTTGCAGCGTTCGTTCCCCACCTGCTTCGATGAGGAACTGTTCAACAGCAGCGTTGAGGAAAGGTCGGCCTAACTAATGGACTATTGACCACACAGGGGGAATAAGAGAGCCACTTCAGAAGGTAGGTAATCACGTGATAAACCAACTGTTACCCGATTTTATTCGTTAATTTCTAAGTTCTAAGAGCATTGGCTGTAAGAGCATGTTGTCATTGGTTTTAATACTAACCACTTCATGGAAATAACCTTGGCCTTTAAATTGTGGATTTTTTCCGTAATTGAGAATAAGAACAAACTTAGTAATTTTCCACACAACTTTTAATGAATTGACCGGTTTCAACACCGGTTTAGGCCCTTGATAATGACACGAATGTTTTGAAACCGGTTGAAAGGGTCATTAAACGTTGTGTGGAAAATTGCAAAATTAGTTCTTATTCTCAACTAACCACTTTGCGGAGAAAAAGGTAAAACGTATTAATTTCGCGCTTTTCATCCATGCTTCCGCAGTGTACAATAATGGTTATTGAAAGTGGAACGAGGAACTTGTTTTTTTTGTATAACACTGCTTAAAAAAAGTTGTCTTCATAGATTTCGCTCGTGAGAACAGAAGCAACACCCTAATAGCCTAATAACCATCTCATTGCTATCCTGTTGCTCCACCAGCGCAATCCGTTTGGAGACCAATCCAGAAAGGTGTCGCATCCATACAACTCCAGGTATTTTCCACGTTCACTTCATGGACTATACCCAGATCCGTACCACCTTGGTGATGATTCACCTCCTGCCACACACCCTCGAAGTGTCTATTAGGATAAACACAATATATAGATTTAAATGCCAATGGTGTAACGCCCTTTAAACGCCGATTTAACACCTGTTATGTTTTCGAAGTATCCTGCCCGAGACTTTGGCAAGATTTCATTATTTGATAAGGAAATGAAAATCTCAAAGCTGTTTTGTAATACTTGCAAAAAATAGCAATAGCTTGCGAGAAATAGCAACGTTGTAAAATTCGAATTTTGCTAAAGTGAGAACACATTTGACTATATATCTCATTGTCAGAGACTACTGCAGCTGCGCAAAAGGGCTTATTTTAACGGTCTGCATTTAAGAAAATGAAATAAGGGGTTATATTATGAAATATAAACAATTTTAGACATATTTGCCACAGAATTCTTTAAAAGTCCTATTATATTAAAATTCCGAAAATAATTTCGATACAACGGCTGGAGGAAACATATTTAAAATCTTTTTGATAAAACACACATTTTACATTAATTGAAAAAAAATCGTCACATATCTTTCAAATTATTTTTTTGCCTCACGACTCTTTTTGAGCCTTAACAGGCTCATTAGAAGTAGCTCTTTTTTAACTCTATAAAATACCATAATACTGTGTCCATGTAGTGTGATATACAAGTAAATACAGTCAGTCTCTCAATTATCTTTGATGTCACATTTCCAACAAATGCTCCTTTAGTTTTTTTTAAACTTCTGAATGTTTTCAAACCTTGAATGTCCTTTGTTAATTGGTTGAACATTTTAGGTATAGTCACTATCATTATATTTCAGCCACATTTATTAAAATACTTTGGAACTTCGTAATAGTTCACATTTCCTTCCGCCATCATGTGTGCATTCTGTTTCAATTTTTTATAATTATTTGTGATATTTTCCATTAAAAATTTATATAAACTAAATTTAATAATTTAAATTTAATTTATATCAATTTAATAAGGTTTATTCCAATTTTAAATTTCAACTCGAAATTCGCCGATGTACGTATGCCTTCGATTTTGCTCATTTTTTTATGTGCTGTGGATATAACCCTCCTCTGCAAATTAATAATGCTTGATAGAGGTTTATATCACGATATGCCAGATAATAGACGCCAAGAAATGACGCGCGGTGTCAGTTTTTCTCTCAACATGAGAGGAGAATAGATGGGCATAAGACGAAATTAAAGGAACGGCAATGATACGTACGAAAGAGTTAATAGTGCGTATTATAAAGGCACGCATATCCGAAGAAGAAGCGGGCCGAGTTTGCAGTACATAATATTCATTTGAAAATACACTTGAGGCGAATACATATATACGAAGGATAGGAATAAGAGTAAACTACTTAAAAATAAATGTTCATATTTAAGAGGTTATATTTTTTGGAACTTGATCTCAAGGTCCAAAAGGACGTCATTTATATCGTTCTGACATTAATCACTCGCTCAAGTGAAGCATTAACTGAGGCTTGACTTTAAACTTATTTTTCGAAACTCAACTTCTTTGAATCAATTAAGGAGGTTCCGCGTATGACTCCACGTACCAATATCCCGTAAGAGAGCTGTGCTATTTAATGAATAAATGCCGTTTAAAAAATACCAATTTGGAAATTATTCTATAGAGTGATAACGCATTCACAGTAATTGTATGGGTGTGCTATTACATAGCACGTTGTAGTAGCATTCTATTTTTTACAAGCTCTAACTCATTTGACTCCGGAACATGACTGACGTGTTGCTGCCACGTTTAATTTCCAAAGTGAGAATACATGCTCATACCTACTATTACGTATTCTAATGTGGGTTAAATGTTTTCTTACTTAGTTTTAAACTATTCCCTTGTAAATACAAATCTTTGTTTGAATTATATGAAAAATAATATTTTTGAAAAATATTTTGCAACAATGACGCTGCTACTGCTGCTACCATTTGGAAGTATGTTTTGGTACTAATAACACCATGTCAATGCCAATAAGAATATTTAAATTACCTAAAAAATATAAGAAGGACCTTGGTAAGGTAAAGTCTTAAATTGAGTTCGTAAATCGGCTCGTAAGCACTTCCCGTCACAAGTAGCGTTGCCAATGTTAACAACATATGTACTGTAGTGCCTCTTTCATGTAACTAAGGATTTTCTGCTTTTTCGAGCAAAATTTTATTAATATCAATTAAACAAGTGTGGCAAGGCCAATACTTTAAAAAAATGCTAAATTCTACATTAAATTTTTGATATATTTTTTTTTTATTTTTTTTTTTATTTTATTTGAATATAATGTAACATACAATTAATTAAACATTTACAACATAAGGACAAAACCTTTTAAGCAGATCACAAGTATTGCAGTTCACCAACACAAATTTAAAAAGCAAAAACTTCGGTTGGGTATGATTAATTCCAAACAAATCGTATTACAAAAAACTCTTTTACGATATTTCATGACAAAAAAGAATTGTGCCAAAGTTTTATTATAAATAAATAATAATTTATAAATAATAATAAATAAAAAAAAATAACAGTGCAGTTAAGGTCCTGCTAAGCCAAAGTGGCTTGTCAGCAGGTGCCTTTAGTGAAAATATATTTTTTTATTGCTGTGTAGCGTTTTGGACAACAAAGAACTTAACAGTATTAGCCAATGAGCCATTCTTTTAGTGATTTTTTAAGAATAGATATGCTATTAATATCATGCATTGACATTGGTAAGTTGTTTAACAACACAGGGACTACATGTGCCAAAGTTCTCTTGCCATGGAGGTTAAAATACTTAGGTACAGACAACTTATTTATTCGCCGCAGTTGCATGTCAGTATTAATCACACGTCGCTTTATAAATTTGCTGTCAAAGAAGTTGTCACAAATTAACACATATTTATACAATTCTTTTAATGGTAACAGACTTTGATTCTTATATACTTCTCTCACATTGTTTTCCTTGACCATCATATGCGCAACAATTTTATTTTGTAAAGTCATAACCTTATTCAGCAAGGTGGAGTTTGTGCTACCCCAAATCGTCAAACCATAACGTATTACGGCCTCAGCTAAGCCTTGATACATTAATTTTTGCAACTCATTAGGCAAATAGTGCTTGAGGTGCGACATTTGAAACAAAATACACCTTAGTTTGTCACATATATAGCTAATATGATTACTAAAACTAAATTTTTCATCTAAAACTATTCCCAAGTATTTTAGGTGTTTAACCTGGGTAATTTTTGCACACGAAAAGTACTTATTGCACGTATTTCTCGGTTGGCCACCCTGGTTGGAGTGTAAACAAAGGTGTGTGTGTAGTGTGAGGTCTAAGGTTTGCCTTTTTTCCTTCACATTTAAAAACTGCAAGGAGTATGTCTTATTATTATTAATGATTATTTTATTATCGTGGCACCATAACTGCAAGGAATACAAATCGTATTTTAGTTTCCGCTGGGCCACCTCAAAACATCTACTTGTGGATAGTAATGCAATGTCGTCTGCATACATAAAAATCTTGCAGTTTCTAATATGTTGAATATTGCGCATCTTTTATTAGTTTATCGTCAAAACGACATTTCTTTCTATATTATTGACTGTAACAGCCATACTCTGCCGTATAGCCTCGTGTTAATGCTGATTTTGAACGTCTTTGTTCTTCAAATATAGAATGGGAATGTCACATTATTTTATTGCCCATCGGTAGATGGGCCAAAAAATGATATGTCCTGAAATTTTAACAAAATTGACATTTACTTCATAATTCGGTGGAGCGTCCTTAAGTCTGCCCCCACAGTGAAGAAAAAAAGGCTTCATGTGCGAGTTCACTCCTTCATAATTTTGAACCTTATCCGCTAACGTGTTTTTAATCGCTCTCTTGCGCGACGGTGAGTACAATTGCTTTCGCTTGCGCAATCTCTCCCGTCATTTCATCCTCATGTTTCCCCTGTCGCCCATTCACCGCGCCGTTCTCTCCGTTTCCGGCTATATCCTCTATTCTCGGCTCCCTCCTGATATTACACTCCTCATCATCGCCAGAAACTCGGCGATGGCGTCCTGACCGCCGAACATAACCACGTTCGACCGTCGGAGTTGCGACGGAAAGCAATAAAACTTAATCATCTTCGAGTTTGGGTTCGCGCGGGTTTGGTAACTGCGGCGGTCTCGACGCAATTGTTTTTTACGACCGCCGCGGTACCGAACTCGGCACCCGGCGACCGGACGATTGCCCGCAAAAGTTTCGGCGAACCTTACTGAGGAACACAAGCCGTTTCAATGCCACCCCTGGGCGCCCTTGTGCCAGCTCCCGGAAAAAGAAAGCCCTACCATACTTTCGGAAATGATTGATGCTTTTATGCCTTTCTCGAAAGGGAATGATATTTTAAGCATGCGCGCCAAATGCTACTGTCTTTCTGGATATTCCTTGCTCGGATGCAATTGTTTCACCTATACCTATCTAAAATTAAATCTACCAGCATTTGTGGTTTATGTTGATATTCCCTGTCCGTTTTATCACCCACTCATTTGCATATTCTTCTCAATGAAATCGCAACAACTACATTAAATCTACCAAAACTCCTAATATCTTTTCCCTCCGCCATGCCATCTAGAATACATTTTTACTATATGCATTTTTTAACATAACTGACCAATGCAAGCTTTGGAAAATTAATTCATATAATTCATTAAATTTCTTCCTAATCAATAATTCTATCAACAGATCCAGACTTGATATAGTGGAAGGTATCCACAAATGATAAACTTTAAGCACCTTTTCACAGATTTAATAAGCACGTTATGTGTTACAACGCACAGAATCATCATCAAGTGCAAGACAATTTGAAAAAAAGAAGAAGACAAATACATAAGAGGAATAAAAGGCAACTTTTACTGATACCACTGGATTTATTTAAAAACTCAACCCGGTTTTCGATATAGTTTCACATCATCTTCAGATGAATCCCTTCCTCCCAGTAATTTTGCGTAAGAGTAATCACTTTCTCAAGGTTCAAGTTCACTTGAAGTGACATTATGTCACTTCATTTTTCATATTAAATCTGTGGAAAGGTGCTTAAAGTTTATCATTTGTGAATACCTTCCACTATATCAAGTCTGGATCCGTTGATAGAATTATTGATTAGGAAGGCATTTATTTAGTTTTATGAATTAATTTTCCAAAGCTTGCGTTGGTCAGTTATGTTAAAACATGCATATAGTAAAAAAATATTCTGGGTGGCATGACGGAGGTACATAATGTCACTTGAACCTTGGGAAAGTGATAGCTAAGTGATTGCTTGAACCAAGTTTCTCAAGAATTTACCTGGATATGATGTGAAACTACATCGAAACCCGGGTCGAGTTTTTAAATAAATCTAGTGGCATCAGTAAAAGTTGTCTTTTCTTCCTCTTATGATGGAATACCACCAAGTGAACTTTGAGAAAGTGACTGCTCTCTACGCAAACACACTGGGAGGAAGGGATTCAAAGGAAGAGCGTAGGGGAAGGTGAATGCCATTGGTCACGAGTCACTGAGAAGAAGCAGGCCGGGAAAAACCTCGGTAGGATAATTTTCTATTACCGAGGTTGACAAGGCTTATATAGGTTACCTATATATTTGCGTTCTTCCTTTTTTTAAATAGCTTTGCACCTGATGATGACTCTGTGAGTTGAAACGCGTTGGTGTTTATTACATCTGCGGAAAAGAGCTTAAACTTTTAATTCGTACGTTACTTTGTAGAGACGAATAATTTAATGGCCCCTCTCAGTTGCTCGTAAGTAGGTTCATGAACCGAATTGTATTTTTGCATGTTTTTCTTGATAGTAATTGTGAACGAAGTTCTCTTTTGAATTAAAACACATGCTTGGTGATCGTTCATCCCCATGCCACACACTATTGCAGTGGTTGTCAGTGTATTATTTAGATGTAGATAGATGAACACCCGTTTCTTTTCGTTCTTTTCACTTACCATCTTACTGTTCGCTGTGTTTCCCTCCTAAACATTCCTTTGTTCTCAAATCCCCAATCACCCACTGTACATAGTCGCTTTTTTTAAAATTTTCTGAGCAGAACAACTTTTCCAACCCTGTGTGTAGAAAATGCACATTTGGGCTTTCATTAGTACAATATCGATTATATATAAAGTACGATTAGCTTGACCTTGGCACCGTGGTAATGAAAATTTTCCCCTTTAATAACCACCAGGGAAAGGTAGAGGTGGATTGGGTAGGAACTGTCGAAGAAACTCCCTTCATTGGCAGAACTCTGGTGGTGTTTGAACGACGAAATTATTTCACTGGGCATGGAATACAACTAAAAAAAGAAAGACTTTGTTCGAAAGACGAAATCTGATTCAGTAATTGAAAACGGATACCTTATTTAAAGGGTGCTCATATTGTGTTTGAAAACAGGGAACTGCAGTAGGTTAGAAGTTAAATTAGGATCATAGTTTTGAGACAGAGAGGTTTATTATTGCTATTTTTGCATTCATCAGGAAGCTATAGCTAAATGAAAGTCCACTGCATAAATGCATAACGTGTGTATGTTTTCAGACATATGTATGAATTTTTATCGAAAAATTGACCCTCCAGTGTGCATCCCGCATGACAAAAACATATATCCCCTAATTAGATAGCATTGTTACTCAATGAACACGGTTGTCTATGTGGAACTTTTGAATAGTGGAATAGTGTAAGGGAAACTTGCGTATTTCACGCTTTATTTATTTGACAAGTACTGTCAGCCATGACCAATAACCATCTTCAGTACGCAGTGTACCTGACGGTCTATATAATATAGAATACATACGTTTTCCTTGTTCTGTAATATATTTATTATTTCAAATATTTATATATGCACGTAATGAACCTTATTCAACACACCTTTATGGTGGCTTGCAGGGTTATATGTAGATATAGATGAAATGCATGCGTAACAGTGATTCACCCCATTCAACACACCATCATCTACGTCTGCATAATACCCTGCAAGTCACCGCAACGGTGTGTGGCAGAGGGTGAACGACCACCAAGCATGCATTTTAAATCATTTAATTTATATTTACAAAATCATGCGTACGTTGGCTTGAGCAAGTAAAGTAATCACTGTAGTGTCATCTTCTACATAAAAATATACAATGCTTATTCAAATTTCCGCTTGATATCCTCGCTGTATTCTATTACTGTCCCTATTGGGGTCGTTCGCTATATGTTTTACTGCTGAATCTGAAGTGGTTTGTGAAATAAAATCTTTCTTCGATCCATATGTAGTTCACTAGTTATAGGCGGCGAAAAATTTATACTATTTAAACTTTCGGAAAAGTGGGCATGCGAAAGACTCGTACATCATTCCGTCGTTCAATCAGAGCTGAGACTACGCAGTTCCTTCGGCCAATCACAACAGGGGGACATGCAGCTGATTCTGCCAATGGAAGGGGTTCTTAGAGTCCATGAAGGGTATTTCGAAAGACTTTGCGTATTAGACTACATGGTAATTTGTGAATAAGTGTATGAACTTAAGTACATTTTGAGTAATGCAAAATCGGAAACAAAAACACATCGCTGTTCAGTTGTTTTGGGCTATTTACAGAATGCGACAGGATCTATGCAGGCTGACCTCCACTTCCCTCTCGTTCTTCTCCAAAACAGTGAAGGGAAGGAAGTGGATGACGTAGATATCATTAACGCAGCTCGTTTGTTGAGCGTTACTCTTTGTGTATTTTTATTTTTAATTTTTGAGCTGGTCGGAAGATGAATTTTTTCTCTGGAATTCATTTTTTTGTTTCCATCTAACGATTTCGTGCATTAAATAGTGATGTCGGATCCGAGTAAACGCCCCTATTGTGCGTGGAGCAAATAAATTTTTGAACTTCTCCGTCTAGCATTCTACTTCTCTAATTTTATCTTCATTATCTAAACTTCGATGTGGCTTGCAATATAATCAGTAGTTGTACGAGTAGGTTAAGGTGTTCTCGGAAACGAACCCCATCGCAGGCGTCCTTGAATTCTGACTGAGCCATTACCGCAATTATCGTGATGACTTATTGAAATCGATCGATCGAAATCCCCTCCTGCGATGGTGTGAGATGAAGGTATGGCGCCCGCCCGCACCTCCGGATTAGAAATTAAAATAATACTCTTCTCCCCCGCACCGTCCCCTCAGCTGCCGAAAAGTGCAAATTTCCAGAGGTGGGAGATTTGAGTTTGCTCACCGCCCAACTTCTTATCACTTTCGCAGCGACGCCGAGTTTTCAGGTGGGGGGAGAAATAATAGAATGCACGAGGGGATCCTCACGAAAAAGTTCGGCCGGTTGCCCGGAGACGGCAGCCGTGAAGGGAGTGCGTAATTGATGATGTGCTTAATTTTTTTTGCTCCACGGGACTCCCGAGTGAAAAGGTGTCTCCCACTAGTTCATCAACTCTCCTCTCTCTTCGGGAGAAGTTACTCACCCCTCCCTATTCCTCCTTGTTGCCCTTTTTTGTCACCATATGGTCCCCTATTCCCGGCGCGTTTAACGCCCTGATGCTCGAAGGAATAGAATTTCCAAGGACGCCATAATCTTCTTGCTCTTTTTCTACATAAGTGGCTTTCGAACGATCCACATCTCCTATCTCTCAGTGTGCAGGATTGTGATGCCGTAAAAAAAATACCCCCTATTTTTTCCTGGTTTTAGGAGTAAATAGAGGCTCTTTTTCCTGCATTATTTTCATTATAATATGTTTAAATGCAAATTTCTCGTATCACCGAACTTTCAAGTCTCGTGCGTAGCCAACATTCTCTAAGGTAGCTGTTCATAACCTTTCTTCACTTTTACCCCTCTACCGTGCAATTCCCTAGTCTTTACCCAATGAGTTATCGCTTCGAAAAAAATTGGTTGTAACTTATGCAGCTGCTGTTCATTAGCAACTGTTTCGATAGTGTAGTTTCCAGCAACATAATATTTTAATGGTCAATGATACAATGCCTGCTGTTCACGAGATTGCAAATATTCAGACAGTCGCGTGCCCTATTACAGTTACTTATGCAGTTATTAAACTTTCTTCGCTTTCTTTACATCATCCACCTTAATCATCAAATGCTTACTTTTAAGGGTTAAGCGTACACAGGTTGGCAACCGCTAATCTAATTTTTTTTTTGCCTCAGGTAGATTTGCTCGAATGGCGTCCTGAGAATTTATCCACTAGCCATAGGCTGAAATCGAAAAATGTGGTCAAAATTTGAAAGAAAATTTTTTCACAGTTCGGATGTCAAAATTTGACTTTTTTGCTAACATTATCACTGGAGAGGGAATGGTGATGGAAAGGTGGTACCATCAGTTTATAAATATTGCCTAAGAAAGCGGAAAGTATCTCTCTAAAGGCGTGGCAATATAAATGCATAAAATCATCGTTCATTTCTTAAAACGCTTTAAGAAAAAGCGGTCTTAAAGCCACTTATACTTACACCTGATACTGTGATATTATTGAATGGAAACATTGATATTCCTGAGCATTTTCATGTGAATTTCTACAGAGGTTCTTTTCAATGGGACTTTGAAAGCCACCTTCGCTATAGCGACACTATAGCGTGCCAGCGTGTGACGTAATCTCAACGTTTTATTCTCGTTTTCCGGTGGACAGAGCCGGATTATGCCGCGCAATCGAAAAGTTGATTTTAATTTCAGTCACCAAATATCTCACCAGGCTGACTCATGGTCAATTTAGAGAAAACATCGTGATATAGGGTTTTAGACCACTAACAATGGCTTAATTTTGTAGATTATGTTGAAAAATTGAAGGAGATCGTTTTATGTGAAAATTTATGACATTATCCCAATGTAAAATGTGAATGTGTGAAATGAAGTGCGAAAGTGATGAAGAATCACATGCCTCATTTAATGGATAATGAAAAGACAAGGTTTTCACACCCAGCATACACTTTTTTCTTTCGAATTTTGGACTGTGTAATTTTTTTTTACGTACGACGACACTGTACGACGGTGTATATCCAATTGAGTAAAATAAGGATGTTGGGGGTTCATATCAAATATGTGCCACATGTAATAACCTTCGTTCATATAAAATGGGCCAGGAGTAGTTGTCAGCTGTGAAGGGCCAAATGCCATGAAATTATCTCTGAATCTTTGTAAGGCCTTATTCAATAAACAAACAACGTAATTTCTCCGCTACTGTGCAAGTTTTCAGCAAATATTACAAAGAAAAGTACTCCTTCAGATTCATATCATCACCCTAATCGTGACGATGTGTTGATTCATTCGCTTGTATTTCCTTTCATGAGCGAGAACTATTTCCTCCTACTTCGGGTCATACGCTTGGAGAAGAGAGGTGAATAAATTATCTGTCGTTTAAAGCACTCCACTTTTACGTACGGGACACTATTGCTATTGATTTAATCCCCCCTTAAGCATATAATTCAAATGCCTTTAGGGACTGGTATCATGAAGAAAAAGTTTTGAAAAAAATGACTGAATGGAGAACTTGTAGGTGCTCGGAGCTGCCAGAAACTTGCATTTTCGTTGAAGTTTCAGTCTTTTGTATGAATTTTTATCATGCTCTAAAAAATAAAAAAGCGGAAAGTTTGGAAGCAGTGAGTGGGGTGTTTGCGACGAAATGTTTGTAACGCCCAAGGCTTTCGTAAATGATTTCGAGCTTCTGGGAATAATTGACTGGTGGCATGATTTTGATTAAAGTTGTTTACTTAATTGGGAGATAACATCAACAGCTAAGACCATTCACGCAATTAGGATAGTTGGAGAGGTGTGAAAAGGCAAGAATTGTTTTAGAAAACAGAGCATGTGTGTTGAGAAACGTGCCGTCGACCTTAGCCTAATATTGACGTAATACGCCAATGGGTCTATCGTTTAACGTCCCATCCGACAGACAGAGTACTAAAATTGAAGCAATATGTACTCATAATCAGGGACCGGTATACAACTGTAAAATCTCTAACACCACCGGAATCCAAACCAGGCCATTGGGATGGAAGGCCAATATTCTAGTCACCATAGCAGCCGAATTCCCAGCGTGATTTCAAATAATTCGCAAAATCCATATTTATTGAAGTTTATGGAATGATGATTTGGAAAGAAGTCTGTATCCTTTTTTCAGGCTTCTTCTTGAGTATGGGAAAATGCGTTAAATACTGAATTGGGAGTACATCCATTCTCTGTCCATTTAAATTGCAATGTCTCCTTTAGGCCTCTAGCTAAATACATCGTTTGTTTTGATATGTTGAGATGAATGGTTCTCATACGACGGCTTTCCACAACGAGGTCCTAGATTCGCGCTAGAACTGTTTTTTTTTCGTAGCGCGGTTTTCCCTAATTGATTACTGAGTGTAACATACTTCTTGTTCAGCACTATGTCTATCGGACTGGACGATAGGCGGGCTGAGTGACTAAAGTTGCCATTCTCCTCCACCTATAGATAACTAAAAAATGGCGGAGAAACTGTGCAAAAGAGGAAATTTCATCAACCTTCAAATTATTTAAACGACAATGCGCTTATGTATGCTCTTTTTAACTTCCTTTTAAGGTGTCCTTGTGTGCTATTTTTGACCATGTACAGCGGAATACGTTTTAAGTTAGAAAAAACGAGTTTTGAGAATGCATTCGTCAGTATTACTCAAAGCAGGAGCGATGGATTTTGGGAAATGAGAAACTTGGGGTGAGAAGAGGGCCTATCATTGTGACGGGATTCTATTTCGCAATTGAGATCAATACTTCAGTAAACATCCTTTCAATATCGTTCGATTTTGAGAGCCCTTCATACCTATTAGATGCGCTCAAGGTTGAAAGTAGTGAGGTAGATCAATGGATAATTTTTGTTCGTTAAAATGAATGAAATCGGAATTGATATAGATAGTGACCACCCTATTTTCAGTATCCGTTTTATGAATCATTTTATGCAGCCCTATTGAAGGTTATTTGGATACATTTCCCATGGTTACGAATCTATCGAGCCTATTTGATCTTTTATTGAGATCATTTTGCTGCAGCGGAGGCAATTCAATGGTCTCCGTGTCAATACTTCGGAATTGAAAGGCTTCTGAGTTATGTTGAATTGATTTGACGACGCATGACTATAATGAAAGATGCGCATTCACATGCAGAGATAATATTTCACTCTGACACATTGATGGCGAATAAATGCATTGAATAATTGCAGAGGAGAAAGGTTTCTTGGATCGGGAATGTTCCATGGCTTATTCATCTACATCTACATAATACCCTGAAAGCCACCATAAAGATGTGGCAGGGGGTGAAATTACACCAAATATGCTTTATATATCATGCATAAAAAGGAGTAGTAACAATACTCTTGTCTTTACTTCACATTAAAAAAAGATAGAAATAGGAAATCTAACATACAAAAATATGCTACTAGTTGGGTTGGCTTTAAGTCCTTATACCAATATGCAACTACCTATGCTGTCCAATGGTATTCTTGTATCAATACTAAAGAACATATTTACAAGCTATTCATATCCATAATTGCATATGGAAAGAAGGAAATTTTGAATCTGTCGGTCCATAAATTTCTCTAATTTTCTGATTGTGGTCCAGTCTACCTTAGTAAGTTAGAGTTCGTAAAATATTTTTAACATCATCAGTGAAAATATTATCTTGGAATTTAAGATATTGAGTCTAAACTTCAACCTACGATCTGACAATGATTGCCATCTTAGTTGATTTAATAGACTTGCTACGCTAATATTATAATCCAATAATCTTTATATATATATTAGTTATTATGAACTGTATTAATATAATAGTTATTATACCGTCCCTTTACAATTCTTGCCGAAATTCTTGGCTTGTTGGGTCAATGAGCATTTCTCCAGTCTATCCAGGAAAGCTGGCCTTTAAGGATCTATAGAACTAGATCTCATTCTTAGTTACCATTCATCAAGCACGGTAATCGTAAGACGACCTAAAACTGCATTGAAAATATGCCAGAGCTTTCCTTTTTCAAGGTCATTTGACCACTGGCAATAGTTAACTTTAAGCAATGAAGTTAAGCAATGCAAAATCTGTCGGAAATAATTTTTGGCTTATTTTCATTTGAAACGTCAATTTTTCTCTTATTTGGAAAACATCTAGGTTCTCTGATAGCATGTATAAGCTTTAGGCTACTTGCTTAACTTTTAGTTGTCATAAAGTGATATTTAATCTTGCACTGTCAAATCATCCTTCTTAACTTCTTCAAAACATTATCAAAAGAATGTATTATGTGAACTCCTGGCATTTAATAATGAATGCGGAGTTGATTGTTGTACATACTTGTTTCGTTGTTAGGTAAATCGTTTCCAAGTCTGTCTGCCGTATGCTTTAAGAACAGAAATTCTCTGAAGTACCGTAGGTACTATTACTACCGTTGGAGCATTTCTCCACTAGTGCGGCACGCACTCAATACCGTACTATTTTAAACCTAGTACGACTTAACAGACCTGACTTCGTTTATATAAAGGGTATTGGAATGCACTGAAGGGGTCGTCGCAGGTGATTTGAGAAGTCAGCGGTCACCTTGGAAATACAAGCTTGCTAATCTCGATACTAGTACGACTGAAGTTGTTTTTTCACATGGTAAACCGCGAATCAGTAAAATGACTATTGTAATTCATTTTTTTCAATTCGTCAAATAAATAGTTGAAAGTGCGAAAAACCACGAACAAGTGCTAGATATGGAGTTGAAATAGGTAAAATTCGTACCATTCGTAAGTGTTAGGAATAGAATAAGCTCCGAGCGGCAGGAAATGCATTAATACCTCCGTTAATTAGCCTTAGGAAGATAATTTGATGCTGCTGCGATGAAATTTGGGTGCGATTTTATTATTACTTATGTTTATATTTTTTAATGCACATGCGGAATCCATAAGATGCTGCACAACACGCAAATGTTTTGTATCAAGTAACCATTTAACAGTTGTGAGTTACTGCTTTGAGGATCCATATCGAAGAATGTATCCATCGCTAATAGCCAACGACTAACATGTGGATGCAATATAGTTTCAAAGCATCAATATTTTTTGTTGAACGCAATAATCTTACTTTACGTAACTGAGGCTCAAATCTTGTTGTTTAAAATTACAAATTGAAACGCCTTTTCTTGAAAATGTCAGTCATTCCATCAACCAAGCCTATTTAGAAAATGGATTTATATTTTCTTTAATATCCCTTTTTAAAGGGAGTATGTCATTCTTGATGCAAGAACGTTCTGAATCCAACCAATTCTCTACATACTAACGATAGGCAAAGACCATTGAGGCCTGTCATGCAGCGACTCCTTCTTCCATTGAGAATAAGTATTGGTGTTTAAAGGGTCAAAAGTTGCTCTATAATAGACGCTGGCACCCATAAAACTCGAATAGTATATGACTTTAAGGCCAGAGTCTCTTGTTCCCCATTATCTATGGCTATCAGTAAAAAAAGTGCTTCAATTTGAGGTAATAGTTTCCAAGTGATCGGATGCCTTATGGAATGCATCAGAAATGGATGCCATTAGCGTTGACGAGGGGATTCATATTTGATCTCTGCGATTACCTAACCGCAGAAACGCTTTAAACCGGATGCAATAATTTAAAACGGGTTAAAGAAATGCGTGACTAACGAACGTCCTATTCCCACAAAATATTTCCACGCAATTTTGGGAACAGCTGCATCCTATTAACCGTAATCATTGGAAATATTTTCGCAAGATGACATTTGAAACGAGAACCACCAGGATGTGGGATAATGAAAGGTGCTTTAACGCCAGCAAGGGTAACTCTGCTAGATAATTTATTGCAATCTTTAAAGAGGAACCCTAGTTAATGGAACATAGTATTAACAGTACTCGAACGGTATGCGCTCAATTTTCCGGTAGTCTCATGATGCGAGAAAAAAATGCCTTTAGCCAAAACGACTATTGACTAAATGCATTCAAATACTTTAATTTAAAATTTATTTTTAATAGATCGATGTATGAGTAATTACACTAGTCAACAGCCATTTTGCATCTGGGATGTGATACATCAACTAGCATGTATTTTGGTGTGTAGAATCCGAATATACCTTTCAAAATGTTCTAGCACGTACCATTTTTGAGTTTTTAAAGGTTTTTTTATTTTTCGTATTCAGTATTTTGCTTTTTGCTCTTCTTCTGTTTTGATGTTTAATTGTTTATTATTAATTGTTTTGATTTGCAGAGGAAAGCTGGAAGATCTACAAATCGTCAGTAAATGGTTGGTGTGGTAATCCAGTGGTGTGAAAGAGATCCTCAGTGAGTGTTTCGTGTGAAAGATAGTGGAAATTTTTGTCTTCAAAACTTACACTAAGAAAAATGGCAACTAGTAAATCCCGTTGCTGTGTAAACCACCCCGACTACATTTGTTTTGTGTGTGGGAAATTCACTCCAAAAACCCAAAGAAAACCAATCACTGATTTGGTTAAGAAGGCGTATAAAACTTATTTTGATTGTCCTGTTGGTGATCAAGATAAAAATTTTGCACCTCATATTGCCTGCATAACCTGTACTACAACCTTAACCGAGTGGTTGAAAGGAAAACGCCGAGCCATGCCATTCGCTGTTCCGATGGTGTGGTGTGAGCCTAAATACCATTAGTCAGACTGTTACTTCTGTCTTACAAATATTTCGGGACATTCAAGCAAAACTAGACATAAAATAAAGTATCCAAATGTATCTTCAGTGCATTTGCCTGTACCCCATGATGAGGGGTTGCCTGTTCCTGTCTGTAACTTGGAAGCCACGGAACCAGACACCATGTCAAGTGAATCAGAAAGTATTGAACATATAGAAGAGTACTGCCCTCAAGATCATGACACTTCGCCTCAGCTCTTTAATCAAGAGGAATTGAACGATTTGGTTCGCAATCTAAAACTTTCAAAACAACAAGCTTGGGGTCACGACTGCAACAACGGAACCTTCTAGCTCCAGGGACAAAAATTTCCTGTTTCAGATCAAGAGGTGCTTCCTTCGCTCAATATTTCGATATGGAGAATTCAATGTGTGTATGTAGGGATGTCAATGGTCTGATGTTGCAGCTAGGTGTACAACATAATCCACAGGAGTGGCGACTATTTATTGACTCCAGTAAAACCAGCTTGAAAGCAGTACTACTGCATAATGGCAATGCATTTCCATCGGTACCTTTGGCTTACGCAGTAGACATGAAAGAAACTTATGAAACCATGGCTTTGCTGCTAGAGGCAATCAAATATAAGGATCATGAATGGCAGCTTTTCTGTGATTTAAAAGTTGTTGCACTCCTTACAGGTTTACAGGCTGAATTCACGAAATACTGCTGCTTTTTGTGCCTTTGGGACAGCCGTGTCACCAAGAACCACTATAGAGTCAAGGTATGGCCTATAAGGAAGTCATATGTTCCTGAAAACGTAAATGTGAACAATACCCCATTGGTTGAGCCATTTTGCCTCCCCTTCATATCAAGTTGGGCCTTATCAAGAACTTTTTAAAACCTCTGGATAAAGAAGGTGAGGCCTTCAATCACTTAAAAGAAAAGTTTCCCAAATTAAGTGAGGCAAAGCTGAAATAGGGTATATTTGTTGGACCACAAATAAGAAAATTGCTGAAAGATCCAACATTTGATACCAAACTCACAGATATCCAATTAGCTGCTTGGTCTTCTTTTAAAGCAATCGTGAAGGGCTTTTTGGGTAACAGAAAAGACATAAACTATGTTACAATTGTGAATAATCTGTTGAACAACTATAAGAACATGGGGTGTAGAATGTCGCTTAAAATTCACTTTTTACATTCTCACCTTGATTTCTTCCCGGAAAATTTGGGAGCCGTAAGCGATGAGCATGGTGAACGCTTTCACCAAGACATTCTTACCATGGAACACCGTTACCAAGGTCACTGGAACCCTTCGATGATGGGTGACTACTGCTGGGGTCTTGTTAGGGAGAGTGATGAAACGGCAAACAAAAGAAGGGCTCCGTCGTCGTATTTTTCAAAAACCAAAGACGATTAAAGGTGAAAATATCTTCTGAACTATTTTGGATCTTTTATTGGCATCATGCCCATATATCATACAAAAGTGTATTGATTTCAAACGTTCTGAATGTTTATTTTTGTTTTACTTAATTGTGTCAATTTTCGCTATTACCATTTTTTATTCTGCTGTGTATCTAGGAAATGTGACGTCCTAGAGATAAACTGATTATACCATTGTATTCAGCACCCCAAAATTAGGTAAATCCACCCATTTACAAACCAGATGCAAAAAAAAAGTTTAAATTTGTTAACTAGTGTTATTATATGAAAAACGTTTTCGAATAATAACGAATTTTAATTATAACATCACAATAACAATCACACGAATAATAACATCAAAAAATATTATGCATATTTTTGAGGTTTAAGGCCTTTTGTACCTATCATATTGCCAGGACATACGAGAATCGTGTTTGTATGAAAATTGTCATTCTTTTGGCACGTATGTAATTCGTAATGAACTTCAGGTTGGTGTGGTGGCTAGAGTAGTGGCATCCCACCTTTAGGGCACGAGTTTGAATCCCGTATTTATCAGGGATTTTTTTATTAGTCTCTACTAGTTTGTATTTGAGTAATTTGCGGAATGCACTTCGAGCGCAGTGCTCCGTCCGTCAGATAGGACGTTTATCAGCAGACCCCTTGGCGCCTTTCGCTTAGAGATGGTTATTGCCGACAACGGGTTTCTCTCTACCCTTTCTCCATTCCCTGAGGACTTCCTAATTCTAACCATCTACCCTAAAAGGCGTAAATTACCTTAGCGGTCCGTGGCCTCCTCAGAACAACAATAATCAACTAATAAAGTTACCCGACGATTTAATAAGTCTCGTCTTCCAACCACCAGGGAAGTTCAGCGATTAAGTTTTCCTGTGTTTAAGAAGCAATACTTACTATTCACTGTACTGTAAACAGAAAGAATAATTTGGCTAAAATGTCGCTGATATAGCACTAAACAGACTATGTAAATCGAATCATGTACGAATTGAACGCGGCGGCAGGAATATTTACTCCTGCGGGGTGGACCGCTTTTGCAGCGCTGGAGTTGTGTGGGTTGCATAACTAACTTACCCCCGCTGAATCGTGAATGTTCACGAGTGATTCACTCGTGAAGCTGACGTGGGCGAAGCGCCTCCTTCGCCGAAATGAAGACTTGAAAACGCCCGTTTCGCTTGGAAGATATCCAAAGGCAAACATCGTTAAGCGACTGAATAACGCTTCCTGCATTAAGTGCAGCCGGGCTGCCATGACGTAAATCGCTGGATAGTAGGTCATACCCAGGAAGGACGTGTTTCTGCGAGTTGACTCGCAATGGCATCTCAAGTTTTCTCTCATCGTGTGTTCCTAATAATGAGAATTATAGGAAGCAACACCAGTTACCATTACAAATTATCCGTTAACTCGAGTATTGCCGTAATAACTCTGTTTAAATTTAAACTGAATTTTTAAATTAAAATTGAAGCTGATATATTTGCTGATATATGAAGTTAGAAACATATTAAAACGTGCTAGTATTACGTAAGACATCAACAGAAATAAGATTAGACATCCAGGCGCTTCAATAGATTTGAAATTTCATTTTACCCACGAGCCATATGATAACATAATAGGTAGTACCTAACAATGTCAAGGTGATAGGTTGATAATATACTGTAAACATATTTGAGTTCATGACGTATGTTTTAACATCGCTAACGCATGCATGCTTGGGAAATATTTGATTTATTGGTATCATAAAAAATATATACAAGACATTTCAAGACATTTTGACTGTGGAATTATTGTCCATATAGATTAAAATGTTTTAAGAACTGCTTGAATTATCAAAAACTATTCCATTGCACTATGGATAAGTACTAATCATTTATGTAATTGCAAGTGTCTCATAAATACATTTAATATCTAATATGTTTCTATCAAGTAGTAGGGTAGTACCTCTTGGTTACATGTAAGTAGTGCATGTACAGTGATATTTCAACCCTTGCCACACACTCTTCAGGTGGCTCTAAGAGAATTACGTAAGTGTAGATATTACCTTTGACAACTACCGTAGTAGTCGTCGTATTAGTGGTATTCGGTGAAGTCGACCTAAAGGTAAGATTATGTAAGCTACTTAGGATCGATTGCTGAGGCAGAATTTTTCAGGGAAAGGTGGAGAGAAATACGGCGTCGGCATTAGCCTGCTTTTAACGAAAGGCGCCAAGGGGTCCACAGCTTGACGTCCCACACGACGGACGAAGTGCTGAACTTGAAGTCCTCTCCACACAGTACTCATACAGGCGGTATAGTGAAAATCGAACCCCGGCCATCGGAGTTGAATGGCAGTGTTCTAACCACCACACCAACTATGTCCACTCATAACACCTGTCTTCTTCAGGCGAAGCAAGATGAACGGTTGACCCCAAAATACAGTTTGAATTTCCTGATGGGTACGTGTACGGTTTCTGGATGTAGAGTATCTGTTGGACCTGTATCTTCATGTAAATCATACCCTGCAAGTCGCCTACAAGGGTGAGTGGCAAGGGTTGAACCAATGCCAGACATGCATCATAAATCAGTGAGAATAAGATTACACTTACTACCTTTCAGGCATGCAAGATGAAATAATCCTTTTCCTCCAATAGCAACGCGTATAAATCCTTCTCTACGTTTCTCTTCTTTCAAGCCTCAGCTATAGCAGTGAAAATAAGTTTTTTCTTCGTCCATAAAAAAGTAGACCATTATAACTGTGCATTGCCATATGCTATTAGCCGTGGAGGATAAAAGATGTTAAGACCCATCATAATGAACATATGCGCAGGTTTTTTTTGGTAGTTTAGCTTGCAGTATACATGGGAATATAGTTTCAGTAGTGTAGTATAAAATAATTTTGTGCCTATGCTTCTCTTCTATAACGGTATCGCAGCATGAAAATATGATTACATATTCATTCCTTTTTCAAAGAGAACGCAAACGAAAAAAGGTATGTTAAAAATTTGAAAGTAAGTATTTCCTTCTTGCCAAAGACCGCGAACTGGCCGCGAATACTTTAGCGGCGTTACCCGCTGAAATTGCACAGTAGTAAGATATTCCATAGAGAAAAAAATCATTCACCTGTCCCGGTCAAGGCGAATGATTTTTTTCTGTGAGGAATATCTTGCTATTATTTCCTTCTTATTAAGAAATGTCAACTCTCTTGTAGGACTTTCCTCTCATAGAAAAGTTGTCACATTAACTGTGGAATATTATATCTACAGTCTTATCTGTTTAGTACCCGCACTTGAGGTCATTTCAGACCGGAAGGAAATCTGCAAGGGTAGAAATGTAAGGGTAAGAAGGAGGGGTGAAGAGAAACCAAACGTCGGCTTTGGTGTAATCTTAACGAAAGTCACCAAGGAGACCACGACTTAACGTCCCATGCGATAGGTGGCGTACTGAACTCGAATTTTTTTACAAATCACGTAATGTAGTCGCAAGTTAACCTATGAAAAATATCTTATACAGCCGGAATTTGAACTCGGGCCCTCCAGGTGAGACATCAGTACTCTAACCGCCGCAACTACCCGACCCTCAAGGTGCTGGAGCAATAGTTGGTTTTGAAATGGATGAGTAGCGATTTATCAATAATTTCAGTAAAAAAAAGAATGCCGCTAATTAGGTACTCGATGCCGAAATTAAAATATTAAAGCAATAACTAGTAACCTTTGACATTTTTCTTCACTTTGTGAGAGAAATCAGATTAAAAACACAATGTTCACAATGCTCGATAGTATTTTAAGATACTTGTATTACTTTTTCTCGATTTGCTATGCATGGAATAACACCTTTTTTAAAGCGATCCAGTTACCGAATCGCTTTGGTACTGATTGAAGATAGCCAGCGGAGAAAGTTGAAGGTGACAGTAACTATTCTTAATAAATAAGTACCTAATTGCTACTTGAATGTTTAAGGAAAGACTCAAGAGACAACAAAGCAAAGATTGGTTGAAGTAAGTTGTGCGATATATCCTTCGGGATATGCCTGTTAATGATACGTGATAGTGGTGCCTCGGATCTCTTGATACAAACGACCTTTTGTGGAGCGTACGTTTTCGTCGCAAAACTTAACGAGCTTTCTGCGTGCTAAAATAATGAATTTGCCATCGGAGGATGTTTATCTTTAGGATAGCGGCGACCCCTTTATCTGATCCCGAGAGAAAACAAACGAAAGCAGCTTGGGAGGGAGGGATGAAAATCTTTTCCTGTTGCGGACGGCCTACGGCTTTTGTTTCCTTTCACGCTCTCATTTTTGTTTACCCCGCGCGGTGGCAGCATTTTGTTGTCGGTGGTGTGGATACGTAACAATGGAAGGGTGGGAAAAAAATGGCGATTTCCTCTCTTGCGTCACGACCACGTGCATTAATAAAAGCGGCGGCGGGGAACGTTGTAAATATTTGTATCGCCAAGGAATTTATTTCCACGCATGCTCGTATCTTCCCCGTTGATGTCCACATTCCTCTCCGCGCTGCGTGTGTCAAAATTCTTCTCCATGAATCCTCTCTTCCCTGAAGCGATATCCTTCAGTGTTGCTGTCTCTTTGTTTGGTTTCTGCTTTGGAAGCGGGATGCAAAAATCCACGTCCTCTTTTGTTTACACGAGAAAAACCGATTCCTCTCTCATGCCCCTCGCGTTTCCTTTGTTCACGCGTTGTTGTCACGTGACGCGAAAACTCTCTTATTGAAAAGAGCGGCCATTTTATTCCGATCTCTCTTCCACGTGGTGGCCACGTCGGACGAAGGTGCGCGGTTCATTATAGTTCGGCCCAAAAGCATTAATGTGTGTATACATTCATGCACTCACTTCAAAGCTGTTATTTTATTTTAATTATTTATTAAGTTTATGGTAGACTTAAGGAATTTTTACTCGGTGCGATTTCTTGTACAAACGAATGCATGAAACTGAAAGAAATTGCATGATTGTCTGAATGGAATTAGAACAGGTTCTATTTTCCGTTCAGTTATTCAGACATTCGCAAAAGCGTTCACACAATATGTCGCTTTACACGGTACAATTTTCCTCATACAAGCGTTTGTACAAGAAATTGTACAAAAAATTGTACCGTGTAAAACGGCCTTTAGATTTGAATAGCATCGCTCTGGACACGTTGGGGTACTGCTGAAGTGACGTGTTTGACGCTTGACGTAGACCACCTGAAAAGCTTCTTGGTCCACGTGGTTCTGGTAGGCTCTTAGCACGCAATGCGAAAAACCCTTTCGACCTCATCGGGTGATATAGTATGTCTTGTTTTCCCTTTTAGACGAGGAAACGGGGTTGAGGTCTTCTTCCTGCTGCTCTCAAGAGGCTCCACGTCCCTCATCTCCTTTCCTCCACTCCCCCACTATCGAGCGAGGAGTCTGTGAGGGTGAGGAAAATGGAGATTGATGATGAATCCATCTCTGCACTCTTCGCTTCCTTTCTCATCTCCTTCAAGCCTTTCCTGCGCGAAAAGAAGAATGGAGTTGGCATTGGAAAACGTATCGCTCAGCGCCTTTACTATATTTGCTGAAGGTCTCAACCATGCTATGCATTTAGGGCTGCTCTGATGATTGAGTGATTGAGAGTTCTATGTCAGGGATAGGCAAACATGTGAGACGGAAGAGCCGAACTTGCCCTTAGAAAAAAAATCGAGAGCCATGAATTTGTTATTTCATGGAAGGAACATTAGAATGAAAAAAATAGGTATGAATTTGGTTTGATCAGAGAGCTAGACAGTGTGTAGCGTAGAGCAGCTAGGTTTCTTAAATTGTGTTACCATAGATTTATTAGTGGGCTTATTAGTGTACCAGAATTAATAGAAAAATTAGGTAGGAGTCATTATCAGATCGTAGGCTAAAGTACAGATTCATCTACATCTACACGATACCCTGCAAGCCACCGCGAGGATGTGTGGCAGGGGGTGAACATCACCAAGCATGCACTATTGACATGCAAACAAGCAACTATAGGGTCTCATGCAACTAGATTGTTAGTATGTATAGTATTTAAGGGATTAATACATGCATTATGCACCACAGATCACTCTAAAATATTTCACCTATCCCTTTGCTATGCTGCCTATTCTGTTCTCTTATAGTACGGGAGAAAAATACCATTTTGAATCTATCAGTACTATAATCTATCTCTCTTATCTTATGATTATTCTACTGTTGATTAAATAGATTAAATCTATTCCAGAAACTTAAATCGATTAGCTTTACTGAGGATGTTAGGTGCGTATTAAAAACACCAGCATACTATGCTAGGTTTGATCATTTTAAAAAGATTAGAGAGATAGATTGTCGTACTGATAGGTTCAAAAAGTAATTTTTCACCAGATCTATAAGACAACAGAATAGGCAGCATAGCAAAGGGATAGGTAGGTGAAATATTGTGGAATAGTCTGTTGTGCATGATACATGAATTAACAACCAATACCTTTATTACTATGTAGATACTAACCATCTAGCTGTATGTGACCCTATTATGTTGTATGTTTCCACGTAAGATCTTGTTTGCATGTCAATAGTGCATGTTTGATGATATTCACCCTCTGCCACACTCCCTCTCGGTGGCTTGCAGCGCATTGCGTGGATATAGATAGATGTAGATGCTAAAATTCATAAAATAACAACTATTAATTATGTCTTCACTAGAAGGGGAGGAAATTGCGAAATAATCGCTCTCGATGGCTTCAATTAGTGCGAAAAGTTGGTGAGCATTCCCAGAGAACATTTCTATGAGTCCTGTTAGTAACTATTTTTTTAAAACTTGAGATACGTATACAAATTGGGATCATTAAATACAATAATAATAACGTCACTTATGATGCAAATATGTACTTTCATGGATTAGAGCATGAGTTGTTTTCGTACTCAATTTTACTGAAGTTATACGTACCCTATGGTATTGCTCGGGAGTCGTAGTTTTTCGACCACTGTCTAGACCCCGGTCTATGTAATCATAATGGAAAACGTATCGTGTTATCGAATTGCAATCGAATTCCATTTTAGAGCATTTGTGAGCGGAGCGTTATCCAAGCTTGGGTAACACTTGTTTCATATTTCTCTGCACGAATGGTTTGAGATACGTGCCTCAGTTGTCAATGCGAAACCATATTGCTCACACCATTCCACGCCTTCTGACGTCACCATACGGTATAGCTTACATATTGCTACGGAAGCAATTTTCTTTTAGAAAAAATAATAGCGAAAATATTGTTTTGAGATTTTAAGCCATCCCTTGTTCGAAACAATGACAGAAATGGGATTTAAAAAAAAGATCAATCCGATAGTTCACCTTTTGTTGAATCCCTTATGGTGGCATTCGTCTTAAGAAAAGATCTATACTGCTTAAGGAGGCTCCACCGAATTATGAAGTAGATGTCATTTTTGTGAAAATTTCAGGACATCCTTTTTTGTCCCTTCTATCGATTGGAATAAAATGATGGGGCCTTTCCATCATATATCTGAAGAAAAAAGACGCTGAAAATCAGCTGTTTTATGCGTGGTTATACGGCAGTGCATGGCTCATGCAGTAAAATTTGCAGATTAATAGTGTAAAGAGAAATGTTGTTTTGACGAAAAACTAATATAAGATGCGCAGTTTTATGTAGAATTCAGCATTTTAAAAAATTACTGCCCTTACCACATTTGGGTAATTGATATTAATAAATTTTTGCTCGAAAAAAAGCAGAAAAGCCTTATTTTCACGAAAGTGGCGCTACAGTATGTTGTTATCATTGGCAACGGTACTTGTGACGGAACATGCTCACAAGCCTATTTACTAACTTAATTTAGGAATATACCTTACCAAGGTCCTTCTTATATTTTTTGAGTAATTTAAATATTGCATTGGTTATTGACATGGTGTAATTAATACCAATGCTTCCAAATGGTGGAAGAGTCATTGATGCCAAACAATTAAAAAAATATGAATATCAATACGTTCAAAACAAAGAGTTGTTTTTGCTAGGGAATAGCATCCCTTATTATACCCCACACCACCAATATGGCAAGTGGCAGGGGGTGGTTAAGTGCCTGCTCATTAACCGTTTAAATAGGTTTATATTCGCGTGTTAAAATGTCTTATGCTTGTATACTAACGATAAAATATTTTGTAGCTTGTACAACTCGTTCATGTATTCGACTTATGCTTGACTTTTATTTTTTGCCCTTTATAATTTGGTTGTAGGAAATTGATTTACAAATGAACATTACCTATTTTAACAGAAGCGATTCAATGAGTATAATCCACCATATTCGATTTTCTTTTTCCTTGTTACGTTGCATTTCATCCTTCGGATAGGGTATGCACTTGATTGGATGGCAAAAGTTGGCAAAAAAACTAAATTTTATAAAAATACTAGATTGGTGATCTAACAGTCGAATGACTTCAAATACTATTTATTGATAGCGACCACAAATGTGTTACAACCATGTTGTGTTTATCGAAAGAAGTATGGAAACTATTTACTTAAACATACTTTAAATTGACGCTGTTGAGTAGAAAATGAACAGTTGGAGCCCACGGCCTTAGGTATATTTATCCACCAACGTTGTAACTGCTGCTAAAATTAATTTTTTAGAGAATATGTCGAGAACGTCTCTCTCTATCTCTCCATGAAATAAATGGGAAAAGGTATTCAGAGTGTAAACACGTTGTGTGTGAGGAGCCGTGGGAAAGCCGTGTTGCCGTGGGAAAGCTTTGTCTCAGTAGTCAATTTGAATTCCATTTGCAGGAGAGCGGTGCGTGTCTTAAAGTTCCTGGGGATTGTGGAGTAAGACCTTCCGAAATCCATTGTTAGCCCTTCGGCGCATACCAATCCTTTCCCTAAATTCTAACATTTCTCATTAGAAACGGCTGTTTGGGGGAGGAGGGGTTAAGAAATCTCTAAATTCAATTTCTATTCCCGCTTCCTACTTGTATTCGGAAGACGTGAGAGAAGCATCTGCTTTCGGGAAAGGGAATTAGTCGACGTAATTGCTTGCTGGGTACCCGGAGGCATCTGGATCTCGTTTTCCGAAGCTGCGAAATCAGTTTTACGAGTAAAGTCCAGAGCACGGTCACCCAGCGTGCTGTAAAACATTCCCAGTCCAGTGCAAGTAATGAGTGTTACGGCGGCGGCGTCACGGCTGGAGTGTTCCGCGCCGGGTGACGCACCAGAGGAAATAAAAAAAATATTTTTGAATTATTTTATCACGACACAAAGCGCAGAATAATGGCTGCACACAAAGAGACCAACAAACACACTGACTGAAAACATAATTTGACGTACCGGAAGAAATAAAAAAATATTCGTAAATTTTTTCTCGACACAAAACGCGGAATATTGGTTAAACATAGAATATAATACCAACAAAATGTCTAAAAACTTATTTTATTTTTAGTTTTATCGATCACCATCATTAGTCAGCAATCCTAATTTTGGTTGGACGCAGCTCACCACTCAATTCTCCTATCAGTTAATCTCTTCATATGTTCTTATTTCTTCTCTTTCACATCTTTAATCGCCTGTACATAATATATCATATTAGACCTTACTTTGCCATTCTTCCCGCTCACCTTCGAAAATTATCTTCATAAGGTTATCATGCCTCTCGATATGACCAATTAAGTTGTCCCGTCTTCTTCTTAGGGTTTGAAAAATACTTCTCTTTTCTCCGACTCTTCTTAGGACTTCCTTGTTACTCACTCGGTCGATCCATTTAATCTTCATCATTCCTCTGCAACACCACATTTTGAATGCTTTCACCTTTTTCTTCTCCGCTACTGTCATCGTCCAATCTTCACTGCCATAAAGAAACGTAATCCAGACGTACGTTATAAGGAATTGTTTGTTTACTTACTTCTCCGCTTCTATTTTGAGCTGCAAGTAAATTCTTCTTTTGGTAGGATGCCCTCTTTGCCTAGGCTACTCCACTGACTATTTCTTTCTTGCTTTGTCCATCGGTCGTTACTCAGATTCCCAGGTCATAGCACTCTTTCACCTCTTCAAGTTTGTTTGCCCAGTTTAAAGTGTACCTTGGCATCTTCTCTCCTGCTGCATAGATATCGCAGTATTTTTTTATTGATAATCAGGAAATGTCTGGCCGTTCTCCTTTCCTTGGTTATTAAAACATTCAGATTTTGGAACGTGGTTAAAATAGTAATTTTGATCACAATTAGAGAAACGCACGGCGGAACGGGGTACTTAACACGGTATATTTTATGCTAGGGTTAATTATCTTAGCAAAAAAATAACTTTTGGAATGAAAACATTCTATAGATTTTGACCATTACATATAGCAATAGAATTTAAAAAAAATAGCAATAGTTTAAAAAAATTATTTAAAAGAAGTACATGTTGCCTTGTCTCGCCCCACAACTGAGAAGGATTGGGGTTGCGTCATTTCACATCAGAGTGAAATGGGTTACGTATTTTACAGTTATTTTATCTTGGAAGATTTAACTAACAAGAACTGTTAGGTCTTCTTCGGTAACGACACCAGCACATAAGTTGCGGGCCCACTTCACGTAGCCTGAACTTAATTTCGAGAATATTAGATCTTCCGATTGGCTATATATGTGTTTGTACACACAAATTTTATGTGAATTGTGCTAGAAAAAAGATTTTTTCTCGCACAAATTAACGGAAGAATACTTACTTTTACAGCAACCCTGGGTAAAGCAGTTGGGGAAAGGTCGGTAAGTAGTTTTGATATGAAGTGGTGTTGTGCAGCTGCGAGTTTAGGCCAGTGGAGATTGAAGGCGTTTGAGACGCGTGCGTGGAGAAAAATGGAGGATGTACGATGATTAGGAAGGAGGATTAATGGGAAGGGCTTCAGAAATGGTCGTTCAACTGATGAGGACCAGGAGAGCACCTTTCTCACGCTTTCCAATATCCTAAGAAATAAACATGTGGACGGTATAATTTCTTGCATACGTGTTTTCTGTTGTAATGGCATTAGAACTTTCAAGGTGTGATTATTTCTGGTTCACAATAGGCATTCATAGGCGAATCCGTCAGTCTACTCTGCTCCTACAAAGTCACCAATATATAGTCATGGTGCAGTAGGTGATTCATCAATGAACTGGTGTTGTGTTAATTTACATGTCAATGTTTTTGCACAATGTCATAAACATATTTACACAAAACCTGTGACTCACTTTTAGGGCATGTGGTGACTATAAAAACTGCTGAAAAACGTCGTACGGATTTCCTGTAAAAGTGTTCCCTTTATACGGAGTTCCAAGGAAAAATGTTTACGGAAAGATACTTCTGTAGAAAGTTGTGATGCTGTACTGTTTCTGCGGAACTATACGGAAAATTTTGTGAAGCTAAGTTACAAATTCCGTAGACTGCCCGGAAACACGGGATGCTTAGACAGAATATCTTACCCTCATCCTTCTCGGCCATATCCGTAAGCAGTGAACAAAAACTTCAGAAAAGTATGTCATAGATATCAGAAATGTTAAGTACCGGGACATCTACGCTATTCGTGATATGGTGAGATAGATATTTGAAATCGGATATCACACTTAGCTAAAAATAAATATTTTCAATTCAATTTTAAAATAGAAAGTAAGTTAAGCGTTGAAGTATTAACGACGTTAAAATGATCATGTTAAACGACTATGATGGAAATATCGGACAGCCAGGGTTCTAGTCTCCGCTGATGCAAATATTTTTCATATTTTAACCGGAAGATATTGTGTGGGCACTTCATTCATCTAGTGTCACTATATCCCATTTATATTGATCAACACAGCCAAATCAGGAGGGAAAAATACTCGTAGCAGATTGCAGTGGCAGGCTAGTATTTAATGACCATGGTTAAAATAACCATGGTTATATATGATAGTGTGGTTCCCAGACCTGCGGTAAACTAATTGTGTCTAATATGACGAGAGTCAGAGTACTTAAGCCATTGCAATAAGCAGTAAATTAAGCACTGTGGTAGTGACAGATCCGGCTAATAATATATTTATGACACTGCGCAAGTCGTCAAGTGAGGAATGAAACAGGGAGATAAAGTCTACACATACTTTGATGAATCAATCAAAGTTCAACTTCCAAAGTATTCATTTTGTGGAAGTACTTGGGACCCATAATAAAATAATGGAATGATTCAATCCAAATTCAAATATCACAGGGAGTTAGAGAAGTGATGGAAAATATCCTGAAAGGAAATCATTTTTATCGTAATGTGAGCTAGATAACACGGGAGCCGTCGAAAAGGAATTGTTGACAGATAAAGAATATGGACCAGAAGAAAGCAATTACAGTGGTGACCAAATAATTGAATTGTGCTGAAGACTTTTCTGATGTGGCCTCGTTATAACCAACACATGGATTAATTACCACCACATATTTGGGTAAATTTGAAAATGTCTGAAGGAAAAAGAAGATATTAAATAAATACAATTATTAAAAGGGATTTAAAAACAGCGTCATCAATGATGGATTTACTGGTCGTGTATAAACTCCCAACGCACCATTCCAAAGATAAAAAGGGGGAGAGTACTTGAACAAAAGGTTTATTGAGGTCTCACCATTAGTGAAAAAAGGGAATGCATAGAGAAACATCATAGAACCTTACCTAAGTCTACATAATACCCTGAAAACCAATGCTAAGGTGTGTGGACATGTTAAATTTTTGATGAAAAGAAATTGGGATTTTATATTGTTTAAGGTGAAAAAAGATAATGACTAAAGTCCAAAACCAAAATATTATCGGTAGGTTTATGCGATATTTATGAGCATCCGTTATACTTACCGTTATATTTACATATTTTTATACTGAATTACGGTTTTTAATATGTGAAGCAGATTATAACGCATAAGTAATAATCTAGACACAACTTACTGTACTGGTAACAGTCTACAAGTAACCTTACACATATTCAACAAAATTCTTATGTTTGGTACGAAGGTGGTGAAATCCATTTGGAGATTTTTTTACGAAAATCATGACACAAGAGGCGAAGAACTATCGCAGCCTTCCATTTGGGAACTTTCAGCGAGAAACCCTGCATGTAAAAGCTCGAGTTTGAAAACAGAATTAGACCAACCCGTCTGAGGGTATCTGCTATAAAATGAGATTCATTCACATTACCAGTCTTGAGAAATTCCGTATCGCTCTTGTTAATATTTGGTGCCGAATCCCTTGCTTTAGACCCTCACTTACTTCACCACACCATCTCTCACATCTCAGACATTGCCTTCTTAGGGAACCATTTCGCTTTGCAGACGCCAAAATCCACGAGCCGAAATTGCTTCCGGGCAGAGAAAGCAAGGGAGAGGGTGAAATGATGTGTCTTTTAGGCTTTGTGAGGAATTGGTGAATATCACTTCCACGAAGTCGATTACTTTCAGTTTAAAAGGGAGGGCTCCTGAAGACAAGGGAGACGAAAAGTGGTTCCTTTAATTTCGTCGGTGAGGAAGAGAATATAAGGCTCAGTCTCAGAAAGGATTTCAAGGCGGGCTTGACTTCATAAGACCCGGCTGAAAACGTAGAGTACGAGAAGAAGACATGCGGAGCAGAAACCTAAGGAGTTACGATACAAGCCGTTGAAAATACAGCTGAATTTTACAATTTAAATTTGTTACTCCAAGCGTTCATTCCTATTTAAATATATTTTCGTCTAACGCCGGGTGAGAAAACCAGGAAACCTGAAGAGGCAAAAATGGGGTCGTTTACCATATTTTTTTAGTTGCCGAATCTGATAGAGTTTGTAAAATAAAAAGACACGCATTTTTCCGTTTTTTGATCCGTCAATTGTTTCTCGAGTTATAAGCGGCGAAAAACTGATGTTTTTAATATACCTGATAACTTCAGGCTTGACAATATGATACTTTTCCATAATGGAAAATAAAAGAATGAAACTTTGTTAGATGAGATACTTTCAGTCGTAACTTTGTGGAAATCCATGACGAATAGATTTATTTCAAACTTTTACAAACCACAATATAATGCAAACTTACGACCCGGGTTTCGGCGCTAAGCACCACCATCAAGTGAAGTCCCAGGGCGAGACCACTGTATATATACCACAACTGGACTGGAGGGGGGGTGTTGTTGATGAGAAGAGGGTGGGAGGTAATTAGGAGGTAGACTCGGAGCAAGGACTCGGAGTGTATTGTGGTGGAGGGTGGAGAGATAAGCGGTGATTTGCAGGGCTAATGGTAGACCTTGGGTAGAATGGGGAGGGAGCGTAGGCAGCGACTGTGTCGAGGATAGGCGAGGAGGCCGGGTACAAATATTCATTTATAACCGAAACCTTCGGGTCATTCACTGCTTTTAAAATCTCGAGTTGCTCGAGAGAATTCAACTCCCGTCTGTTATTCGAACAATGTAAAATGTCAACAGTAAAATCACTCCGGTGGTCACAGTCTAAAAGATGCTTCGCGAAGTTGCTCTTGTCGTCGTTGTTCTGTTTAAAAGCATTCAAATGTTCTTTACATCTAATGTTAAAATTCCTGGCCGTTTGACCCACATACACTCCATCACAATCACCACACCGTAAAGCATACACAACACTTCTCTCTTTGGAGTCCACTGGATCTTTGCACTTAACAAATAAGGTTTTAAGTGTAGCCGGGGTCCTATACGAGATATTATAAATTTCTTTAGGAAATATTTTGGCCAATCTGTCCGTAACTTCACCTAGGTATCTTAAGGAACACCACCCGGGTCGTAAGTTTGCATTATATTGTGGTTTGTAAAAGTTTGAAATAAATCTAAACTTTGTTAGGTTCACTTTATATTTGAATAAGCACGACCCGGGTTTCATAACATGAAGATGTAACTATGTTATGAAACCCGGGTTATGGTTACTCAAATATAAAGTGAACCTAACAAAGTTTAATTCTTTTATTTTTCATGATGTTTTTAACCCTTTCTGAAAATTGGGCGTGGTGCAACCTCTGACGTATATCGACTTTGTCAAATCACAATTGAGCCCGCGAAGCTACTTGCCTTATCGCAATGGGGGGACACAGCTGGCTCTGCCATTGGGAGCAGTTGCGACAGCATCTGTGCGAGCAGACCTTCCGAGAACCCCCCTCCACTCCCTTCCCTTCCACGAAAAGCAGTCAAGGACGGGAGGAGAATGACGTCAATGTTATCACAGCAGCTTTTTCGGTGGGCGTCACCTTTTACTTATTTTAATTTTTGATTTACGAGTGAGTGGTTGTGGTTAGAAGATTAATTTTTTCGGTTAGAAGATTAATTTTTTCACTAAAATTCATTTTTCGTTTCCATCTAACAATTTTGTGTACTAAATTGCAATTTCGGTCTCGAGTAAACGCCGCCATTGTGAAACGCTATCATGGATGACTGTTCAAAAGAAATCCCCGAGCGAGACATAACCAATGGTAATACTGGTAAAAATATTTGTTTCTACAATAAAACGGTCCCACTATTTGGCAGAACCAAATCATTTATTAGATTTATTGATACCCGCCTGAGGTGGACCCACCTATTAGTATATGTCCTTCAGGGAAATTCAACGTGATTCATAATTTTCCCGCCATCCCTAGAATTTTAAGTGGGTTTTAGTTTGACTAATAACTGTTTTTTGGGGTTATCCGCGTTGTGAGTTAAAAAGTATGCTACTTTTTAACTCAACGTGGATAACCCTAAAAAAACAGTTATTAGTCATATTTATGGACCGCGAAAGTTTTAATAACTTGGGATTTAGTTTAATTTCAACGCCCTGAAGAGAGATGAATGCGTTGTCTATCGAAAAGTCGGCTCTGAAGGACTTAGCCCGGCGGAGATTCCGTGAAATCTTAACTTCTCCCTCGTATCTTATTGATATTACCCCCTCTTCTTTAATAACTCCTAATTCTTCAGCCAATGAATTTTCAGACTGCCAGCATGACATTTTTTATGGGATATAACACGAAATTTCCCCGCTTCTTTCGCTATCAGCCCACCCGTGGAAATCATCTCACCTCAACTGCTGCACAGCCAGGAAATAAGCCAGGTGTTGAGGCTCCCAATCTGTATGGACCATTATTTAATTCGGAAGGCGTCGGAGATTATTAGGAAGTACAGATCCCACACGTTAAGTATATTCTATGTTCAGCGGTATTCCTACAAATAGGACGTGATGACTTTCTAGTACAGAGATATCTACATATATATTTTTTATTTTCCCTTTCCTTTCTATGCTTAGTCCTCCCTTCCCGGTCTGAAGCAAACGAATTAAAATTAGAACCGTATTCCCTATCTGTTCAAACATTTAATTTAACTCAACTTCCATCTTTTATGTTTCCAGTCCGGAGAATGATCGGCATGCATTGCATGTTAAAAAAAATAAAACTTGCATCGGCCGGGAATCGAACCCGGGCCGCCCGCGTGGCAGGCGAGCATTCTACCACTGAACCACCGATGCCCGTGGAAAGTAGCTGATTTTGAGAATCATGTTTGCACGTAGGTGATGTGCACGAGTGAATTAAAGAGAGGTGCTGCGGAAATATATTTCTTTAAACATAATCACCGCCGTTCTCATGGAAGCTGGGCGTCTAGTCTATTAACCACTGAGCTCATCCATAACACTGATGTTTTTTCACTGATATTTTTAATCCTTTCGGAAAAGTGGGCGTGAATGCGACTTAGTACGTCATCCACTTCGTCCAATCACAACTGAGCCCGCGAAACTACTTCGCCTTATCGTAATGGGGGACACACAGCTGAGTCTGCCAATGGAAGCGGTTGCGACAGGATCTGTGCGAGCGAACCTTCCGACACTCCCTTCCCTTTCCCTAAAAGCAGTCAAGAATAGGAGGTAGATGACTTAAATGGTCTCAAAGCAGCTTCTTCGGTGGGCGTCACCTATTGCTTGTTTATATTTTTTATTTATGGACGAATGGCTCTGGTTAAAAGATTAATTTTTACACTAAATTTCGTCTTTCGCTTGCATAAAATAATTTTGTGTACAAAATAGCGATTTAGATTCCGAGTAAGCGCCCCCATTATGAATTTCTTTCTCCCAGACAGTTGAGCGAAAAATGAGGATGCCTGAGAAAACAAGGATGGTTCGCATGTCTTGTTTCAACCTTCAGCTGATGTTACCAATTCACCTTCACCAATTTGGGTGTAACACATCCCTCATTATCATCTCCTCATAGTCATTTGTCCTTCATACTGCTTTTCTGCCCTACAAAGTGAACATGTTCCTTTTTCCCTTTCTATATTTATATGCCAATATAATGCTATTCAGACTTCAAAACCCATGGGTTATCTAACAGCAAATAAAGTGATTGTCATTAAATTTCTTTTCCAAAATTCTCAACCATTATTTGTGAATTCATTTACAGATTGAGGCGAAACATGTATGTACATTTTACATCCATCTTCTTGAGACCTTGTTTATTTCTCTGATGACCTTATTTCTTCGAGAATGTCTCCCTTTTGCACAACATAGATATAAAATTGTTTAAAGGTGAGATACATGAAATTAAAGTTCACCATTGCAGTAGACTTCACTGAATCTACACAAGTCTGTTCCTCTCCTTTGTCTATTGTGCCTGAATCAAAGAAAACGTCTTTCCAATGAACAATTATGTGCTGAAATAGAGAAGAAAAAAAAGGAATCTTCACTATATTAATACTATTCCTTTTTATGCAAGACATGTAGTGCATGTTTGGTGAGGAATCACCCCCTGCCACACACCCTTGTGGTGGCTTGCAGGGTATTATGTAGATGTAGATGTATTTCTATATATTGTTCTTCAGTCCTACAGTCCTTAATGTAATTGAATTGTTTCTTCCGAGATGGCGCCCGGTTTTTGTAGTTGGCTGCAAAAATTTTTCAAGTTGCAATACTGATAAAAGCACTTTGAATCATTTACTTGCACTGCCCTATTTTTTAAGTACTTGATGAAAGCTGAATCCCTTCCATTCCTATCCTTATACCTTTCCTCCCGGTCTGAAGCCCCTATTAGTGCAGAAACAGACTTGAAAACATCCATATAAAACACTTTTTCAGTTCGAATCCTCATCCCTTCCAATCCTATCCTTATACCTTTCCTCCCATTCTGAAGTGCCTATTAGTGAAAACACCCAAGAAAAACACTTGTCTTCTGTCCATAATTTTCTAATTATTTTAACATGTCTTTCACCTTCTAGAAGTGAAAATGAAATCGCATTATTCACATCAATTAAGGAGTTGTCTTCCTTTTCTATCTGATTGCTGTGAAGTGGGCGTATTGATGATGATTGAGCAGAGTGAGCGTGAACAGAGTCCGGCTGTGTAAAAGGGTGCTATATATATGGTGAGCGACAGAAGGGTGCGGTACGTAAAGCTAAAACTTGCGACAGTGAAGCATTAACACCTTTTCTTACTTATATGAACTCCATGTAAACGTTAAGTATTGTGTAGATAAATATTTTATATGAAAACTTTAGACCGTGATTTTGAATTATCACTGTGCATTATACTTGCTCAGTTAACGTTTTAATTAACTAGGAGGTAGACTGGACCATAATCTCAAAATTAGAGAAATTGATTGTCGAACTGACAGATTCAAAATGTCCTTTTTTCTTCCTACAGTAGGAATATGAATAGCGGTAAATTTACGATTGTATCAACAGGAATACAATATATAGTATACAATACACACGCATACAATACGAGTGTATCATTGGATAGCATAGGTAGATGCATGTTGGTGTAAGTACTTTAAGCTAACCCAACTAACAGCATATTTTGCATGTTTACTTGGCTATTTTTATCTTTTTTAAAATTGAAGTTTAGACTATTATATTATTACTAATCCTTTTTTATGCCTGATATGTAGTGCAAATTTGGTGAGAATTCACCCCCTGCCACACACCTGTATCATCACCTCATCTCTATAACCCTAATATACTACAGAGGCGGAGAGATATCTTACAAATTTTCAAAAAGGCGATCAGCCCGAAATTTCAGCAGTACCTATGTTTTTTTTTATTGGCGCTAGAACCTACGATCGGATAGGAATTCCCAATTTAATTTTTCCAGCAATTAAAGAACGTTCTCCTTTTGACGATGAGAAAACGCAATTGGCACCATCGTTGACCACAGTTAGGGTACCAGCCAAAGAAGCCCTAACCTCTGGAGTTTCGGGCACTTCGGGTTGCTCAAGAAATATTCGGGAGCAGTCAAATATTATCTTTACAGTCGAAGTTTATCTTTGTGTTGAGAAGGAGAGGCCGTAATTCTCCTGTGACTGCTTGCAGCATGGCACAAATGTGTTTTTGAAGCTCCCAAACCTATAGGCGCTTCGGACCGAGGCAAAAGGATGAGAATGCCTGGGAAAGGGGGGAAGGTTGGAGAGAAACCCGGCGCTGGCATTAGGTTACTCTTGACGCTCTTGACAAAAGTCGCCTAGGAGACCACGGTTCAACGTCCCATCCGACGGACGGAGTACTGTACTCGCATTCTCTCCTCAGCAAGCTCAAGTAGAGACCGATTTAACAATGAATAATATCTTCCACTCCTAGGATTCGAACCCGGGCCCTCTAGGTGAGAGGCCAGTACTCTAACCACTACACCAACCCAGCCCCGCGACCGCTTGCCTACCCTCGGATCGAGTTTTTGTGTCCACGAATTTGGTGGGGAGGGGGGAAGATATCCTTGGAAATGGGGCAAGCGTGTGTTTTGTGGTGGCGTTCTATCGCTACGCAGTGAATGGTTTCGTTCAAGGCCATTCTCTCACAACCCCCTCGAAATTCACTTCCCCTCTCTTCCCCTTGCACAACCGGGTGGCGATGCCGGTCGTAGTCAGTCTCTTGTCGGAAAGTGCGGAAGTTGTTGACGAAAGCTGCCTTCAGTCTTCTTTCCACGCTCTCGTTCGTTCGAGCACATCGATGGAAAGCGCCGCGTGTGCAAAGTGATTCTCACTCGTGCTAGCTGGAACGCTGAGGAGCTGCTGATACAAGATGCCAGACAGTGAGCTTCTTTCTTTATTTATTCTTCATCTTAGTTATATGCATGGAATTGATGTAATACTAGTGTCGTGAGCCTGAACTCCTGCCCTCGTTGGGAGTTTCCACCTTTTGCGGAGCTTGAATGCACGGGAGACAGACGCCTAATTGTTTCCCAGGGGGGTTGTCTTTGAAATCGTCGAGATTGCATTGAATTGGTAACCAAGGAGTCACGTGGTTTAAAAATGAAGGGCTTGCAAATTTGGTGCGTCAAAACAGTTCATTACAGCCTAATTCATTGTTTACACTTGTGTATTTTCTCATCTGGGGGCTTTATATTCGACATGGACGAGAAAAACTCAAGTGAAAAAAATTAATGGTATTGTAACGATCAATTCAGACGCACTAAATTTGCAAACCATTCATGTTTGTACCAAGTGACTCCTTGGTGACCTATTTGAGATAATCCCTACGGTTTCAAACACAACCCCCCAAGAGACGAATAGTTTCACCTTCGCTCGGCCCTATCATTATTATTGGGTTTCTACCGGTGAAGGTAGGTCTAAGTAGACATTTGATTCTTCCCACCCCCTAAATTTCACACGATGTCCCTCTTCTGCCCCTCATGCTTCCTACCTCCTATTATTCTATCCAAGCCAGCCGCTCTTCCCCTCCCTCTTCCCCGCCTACCCAACGTGCCTCCCTCAATCACTTCTTTCAAAACACCATCCCCTTTTATTACCTTTTCCATCCACGCCTTCAGCCTTTTCCTAATTTCATCTATCAAATTTCTTTCCTCTCCTACCAATTCTTGCACCTCATCGTTCGTCTTCCTTTCAACCTACCTTACTTTCTCTATCCTTCTCCACACCCACATCTCAAAAGCCCTAAGACTATTTTCATCTTCTTTTCGCAAAGCCCACGTTTCCGCCTCATATAATGCAACGCTCCGTATTAAATTTTTCACTAGTCTTTTCTTCACTTCCCTACTCAGCGCCCCTCTCATTAGTTCACGCCTACGAGTAAAAGCTTCTTTTGCCAATGCAATTCTCCTACTCACTTCAATGTTGCTATACCCTTTTTCCTTCCACCACACTACCTAGATAGCTAAATTGCTCCACCTGCTCTAGCTTCTGACCTCCTACTTTTATCATTATACTGGCCCTTTTTGTTCTTGAAAACCGCAATACTTTCGTTTTCTTCTGGTTTATCTTCATCCCGTATCTTTCGCACTGTCCCTGCAACACATCCAGCATTTTTTGCAAGTCACGGGCAGACTGGCTGACTAGCGCTTGGTTATCGCTAGGCCCTATACATACCGAAATACTGTCAGCACTCGGGAGTGCGGCGCAGGAGATCGAAACGTTTAGGGAGTTCATTCCCGAATGTCTGGTCGGTCGACAGGAATCCATCAACGGAAGCCGCTCTTGCTTCCGTGGTAAGAACCAAACTCTTTTTCCACATTTTCCTCCCACTCTCTCTGGCTCACCCCGTCTAAAGGCTCATTACACACTCCCCTAATGATTTATATTAGATGCATATTATATAAAATCTGAGAAACTCGTTACGGTGTACTTACTTTATCTGACCATTCCGACACGAAGGGCAAGAACCCCATTTTGTTCGTGTCGCCGTGTCAAGCCAACTTGAAGGAGGAACGCTCGGGTGCGATTCAAGACGCGCACCACACTAAGGAATAGTCAGATTTGGATGGATGTAAAATTTAAGCAATAACTTAACACTGTTTATCACGCGAATAGTGGTCGATTCGTAATTGTTTTTGTGATTTTGAAGGTAGGTATATCACTGTATAATAAATACTGCAGATGCACTGAAAAGTATAAAACTTCAGTATATTAAGAGAATATCCAAGTCTTGAACGTATGTACCTCACATGTGCTTGATATTTGTACACTTGGTGAGACCTTCTCATCATTGTTCAACCTCATGATTGATTTTCAGCAACTTGTCATCTCTCGTACATCTGCCTTCTTCTTCACTTCTGCGTAGCTCCTGTATCCTACGTCCTTCATTATCTGTCACAAATACTGCAGACGTGGCCTCCCTCTGTTTCTCGTACCTGTAACATCCTTCTATCATTAATTTCAGGAGCCCTTCGTGCTTCACTTCCCTAGTTAGGACCCACCTTGAATATGTAACCAGTGTGTGGGATGCGAATGGATTAGGTTTGACCAGAAAGCTAGACAGTGTGTACCGTAGAGAAGCGAGGTTTGTTAAAAGGTGTTACGATAGTTTTAGCAGTATATCAGGATAAATAGAAGAATTAGTTTGGGAATCATTATCAGATCGTAGTTTAAAGTACAGATTAAATCTATTACAGAAATTTAAATCGGATAGCCATAATGAAGATGTTAGGTATATATTAAAAACACCAGCGTATTATGCTAGATTCGACCAGATAAATAAGATTAGAGACAAAGATTGTTGTAATGATAGATTCAAAATGTCATTTTCCCCCGTGCTAAAAGAGGACACAATAGGCAGCATAACAAAAGGATAGGTTGGTGAAATATTTTAGGGTACTCTGTAGTGCATATCCTAGTTGCATGTCAATAGTGCATGTTTGGTGATCTTCACCCCCTGCCAATAAACCTCGCGGTGGCTTACAGGGTATCGCGTAGATGTAGATGTCAAACAAGCTTTACTCGACTCTGAACTATGGTTTTCTCTAGGTTGCGTTTTTCATCTACTCTTTGAAGAAATTCTTCTTCCTCAATCTGTTTGTCCATGTAATTCTCAACTTATCCCTACAACACCATAGTATTGTAGGCGTATGATGCCTCTAAGGCCCATGTTTCACATCCGTAAAACAATACGCTCCAGACCTAAGCTTTGGGGAGCCTCTTTATTTGCATCCGGACGTAAAAAAAATTATTTTGTTGTTGTAATGGCTTTTTGGTTGATTAAATCTACTTCGTAAATTTAAAGTTCACGAACTAGCCGTGAAACATAAGCGACGTTAACCGCTGAAGTTGCACAATAGCAGATATTCCACAGAAAAAAATATCATTCGCATTGAGCGGAACTCGAACCCGGACCCTCTGATTTCGTACTTCGTTCCTATTTCGCCCATCTCTCGTAATCCTGCGTCTCAAGGACTTAAACTTATCCACCTGTTCAATGCGTTTGTTATCAACCACAATCTGTGCTTTCGCTTGTCCCTCATTGTCACATCTTTGTTTTGGTGGCATCAATTTTCGTGTTGTATATCTTTTCCTATATTTGATTAATCTTTTGTATTTAGCTTTTGAGGCCTTCCTCCTTTTCCGCTAGAACAGCAACATCATCCGCAAATGTTAGCATTTGTATTTTTTCACCAAGTAGTCTCACTCCCGTTTTTTGTCCTTTTCCTGACTTCTTTTTGGGCCTATTCAATATGTACGTTTCATATCACTGGTGATAGTAAGCATCTCTCTCTCCCTTCTAACTTTTAGCTTCTTCTTGTTGTTTATCTTTCTCCAGAATAGCTTTTTGTTCCTCCATAGGTTCCAAATGGGTCTCCTCTCTCAAATACTGCTTTCGGCTTTCTTTAGGACCTCAAATATTTTGTCCCACATATCGTTATCGAAGTGTTTTTCATTGTCTATGAATGCAATGTGTTTTTTCCTATTCTACTTCCATCTATTCCCTACTATCAATCTTAAAGCCAATATTGCCTCCACCTTATAATTCTCTGAGAAAAAATGATGGTCATGAGTAGATGCAAATAATCGATGCTAGTCGATGCGAATCATCGATGTCGAGGAGTCGAAGCGAATGACCGATGTCGATGAGTCGATGCGAACCATCGATGGGAATGACCGATGGGTCGATGACGTTACCTCTCTCGTCTCCCTCACCCTCCACCCTCCTGGATATATTGCGCAAAGCCTACATACCAAAAAAACTGACGGATCCAATCAGCCGAAGAAGCGCAGGCTGAATCGCGGGAATCTTTAAAAGTTTGCCAAAATCCAGCTTCACATGTGATGGCGATGCTGGCCCGAGAAACGCTCCCTCTGCTGATGACGGAGCTCTACAAGTACGAGGAGTTCCCAGCATTATCTAAATCTTAAACGCCCAGCATTGGTATAGGGACAGGAAGGATGTAAACTCCCACCTTCAGACGTACGCGAGGGAGTGCCTTTCCATTTCTGCCGCTTGAATATCGTCAGAGAGATTCTTCAGCTATGCAGGGAACGTTATTGTCCGACGAACGACGTCTACTCACGGATAAACCTAGTGAAAAGAAGAGGCTTACAATATTACAAAAATATGGTGCCTAAATTTCAACCTGGGGCTAATTTCGCTCTATTTAATAAATAGGCCTTGTTGTTGTTTTCAAAGTTTGATCCAATTCAATCTTCACTTTAAAGCTAATCCAAACTGCCAAACGAGACATTCTGCACCGATCATCAAGAGTCATCGATCTTCGATATTCATTAATCATCGATATGCATGAGTCATCGATATTCAACTATAATCGACAGTCAATGATCATCGGCATCCAATGATCATCGACATCCAATGATAAACGATATTCACCGATTATCGATATACATCAATCATGGATATTCAACGATCATTGATATTCATCGTTCGTCGTTTACACCCTGTGCGATGATCGATAACAAATATCGTAATTGAAACACTACGACTAAACGTTTTCAACGAAAATCAATTAGCAAAATCGATCATCGCACAAGCCAAGCGCAAACATAAATGCACCCCGGAGATAATCAAATGTTGATAATCCAATCACTACCCTTTCCAATCACAATTATATACCCATTACTGTGAAATGGAATTATTCTCTGTTACTAAATTTAAAGCCGTTGATTATATTCACCTTAGAAAAGAGATTGCGTTCTTACTGAGTGGACTGTATATCAGGGGTATTTCTTAAATTTGGCAGATCCAAGCATGGATCTTCATTGGAGACCGATGAATCATTTAAATTTCTTAATAAATTTTACTCCACTTTCAGCTAATCATTTTGACTTTGCTTAGTATAAGAAATCAAGATGCCAACCACGTTCAACAGGAATGAGTTTGCTGCAAAAAACTCTGTGGGTTGCTAATTTTAGCTAATTTCTCACAAAAACCTGGAAATACTCTATTAGCTACAAATTGAAAAAAGTAGCAGATACACTACAGCTAATCATAAAATAAAGCGGTCAGCTACTTGTTATTTACACTCAAAATTATAGAAATTGAACAAGTTTTTAAAGTAATGAGTTAAGGTTGAGCTGGAAACTTTTTTAAAAGTTTGTTATGAAACTTTTTAAAAACAGTTTTTTTTTGTGAGCCGAGTCAAAAATATTTATTTTAGATTTCTATCCCAAGTACTATTATCTCACATAATAACGACAGGTAATAGAATATTTGATGGCAAGATTGTTTGATGATGGTCCATGTCTGGATATTCGTATAAGATATTCTAGTCTTCATGGAACAAAGCACTATTTTTGCTTCGGAGAGCAGCCGTCTCACAGAAGTTGTTGATGACATTAATGTGCTATGTTTAATTAAGTATTTATTTAGAAACAGCCTCAAACTACGGAGTTTTCTGTATCTACCATATTTTCAGCTATGTACTAAAAAAAAGTTGTAATGCGCTACAGCTACTGAAACAAAGTAGCAGGTACAAGAGTGCGCCACATGTAGCGCGATACTACTCATCCCTGACCTTCAATTTTAAAATCTAATTTTACATTTTTTTTGCGCATTATACGTAATTATTTGCTATTTTTGCTGGCATCGTGAGCAATTTCTTTTTTACGATATATATTTATTACATCGAAGCGATTTTCCCCAGGTACTGTTACCATTTATATTGTTATTATCGCCAGCACAAAAATTCTTTTTATCCCGAGTGAATGAGGGAGAGGAATGTGTCGGGTAAATACCATGTGTTATTGTAGCCCATGAAAGAGAACGCCGGAGAGAGGAGGAGAAGGACGATTTTATTCCATGTCTTCTTGGTTTTCAATATCCTGGCGCTTTTCTTAGAGAAAGGAGCCTCTCAAGTGGACAGATGGACCGATTTGATGAATCGAAGGCCTTTAACGGCGCCCCGAAGCCTTCTTCGAAAGGTAGAGTGAGAATAAACCACCTCGTCACATAATCCTCGCCATCTCTCCTTTCCATTCAGCCGGACCGAAACTTTGCCAATATCAGTTTCCCGTTTCCATTAGTTGGCGGTGAGATGATTCGACGGAGGGAAGGTTGTTTATGGCTCCCTGAGAACTTCCTCCTCTTCCCGCACCGAGCACCTGTTATCCTCCCCTCTCACTCTTAATGGACTTCTCTACCGTTCTTCAGTCCGGGGGATTCGTAATTCGAGCCCTTGCCCATCGCTCCCAACGGATGAACTTTTCTCCTGCTGTTTTTGATGCATTAGCCACCCTCTAGCCGCAGAATGTGCTTCTTTCGACGCACTACCGTAAATATTTTCCCGGTTCGGTGGGATTGGCGTTGGTCGATGTATTTTTGGGGGCTGATAAGGATTAATTTTCTGGCCGGTGATTTTTAAGGGCATCGGACCTCAACGGGAGAAACATTAACCCTGATTAATGTCATGGAAACAAGATGGCCTCTACACTGTAAAAAGTTTATCTGATTTTAAGGTACAAAAGCGATCTGAATTTCAGATGTAACATTTTTAATACAGTGTATGTTGAATTTCAGTATTATTATCTTGTCTAAAAATAAGGCAGGTGAAAGAATGAAAATCAGACCAGGTGGGACTTATTTTAAGATAAGCCCCCGTAAGTCATTGAATATCCATTCGAAAAGGTTTAAGGACTCAAATGGGAACGCACTAACACTCCGGAAAAGTGGGCGCGCAATGGATTCGTGCGTCATCCACTTCGTCCAAGCACAACTTAGACTGCGCAGCTCCTTCGCTCTAATACAATGGGGGACACTCTGCCAATGGAAATGTTGTTAGAGTCCATACGAATTATTTCGAAATACATTGCGATTCCGGAATACTTGTGGTCACACCAAAATGTATACGAAAATATTTTGTTGTTCATTAGTTTTGGGTATTTTTGCAGGATGCGACAGGATCTCTTCAGGCAGAGTTTCCCTCGCCACCTCCGTTCCTCTCCCGTCCTTCCTAAAAACAGTCGAGAACGGGAGGTGGATGACGTAGATGTCTTTTAAAGCAGCTCGTTCGGTGGGCGTCACCTCTTGATTATTTTAATTTTTGATTTATGAGCGAATGGCTCTGGTTAGAAGATTAATTTTTTCACTAAACTTCGTTTTCCATTTCCATCTAACTGTTTCCGTACCAAAGAGCGATTTCGGTTCCCAGTAAACACCCAAATTATGAACAGATTTGGTAGGTTTGTTTTACAATGAAAATGTCAACCGGCCCTTGCTTCTCTCACTCATATTAGGACTTATTTGGTAGTTAGTCGGTTGATCTATTTACTTCTTATCATTCTTCTGTATGATCACACTTGCCTTGACATCTTTGCTGCTGTTATTCTCCATGTCTCACTGCCATAATGAAGCACGCTCCGGATGAACGTTCAAGCTAAATGTTTCCTTAATTCCACGCTTGTATTTCCAGCTGTAAGGAGAATCTTCTTTAGTTAACATGTTTTTTTTTCGCCTGGTATATTCTACTGGCTACCTCTTTCTTGCTGCTGGTTACCCAGCATCCCGGATATCAATATCCTTTCACTTTTTTTACCACTTAGGAAATAAAAACCACGGTTCCCATCCCTAAACATGTATTTGAAATTTGTAGTGTCAATTTGAAGTAGGAGTCACTAATAAATAAACTAACATTGTTTAGCTATTATTTAATTGTCGAACGAGTTTTTCGCAATTTTTGTTGCTTTTAAAAGGGGTTTTGCCCACTGCAAAAATTGCAAGTGCAAAAGTACATAGTGCAAAAATTGCACAAAACTCATTTAGAGACCGGTAAAACAATGAAGATTCTTAGCTGCATCTGGTAGACGAGCCCGGAACCTCTAGATGGAAAGCCACTACTCTAGCCAGTACACCCGCCCGATCACCAGATTGGCTAATTTAACTTTAGACATTGGTTAATCTCCAATGGACTTTCAACTTGGTGCATATGTTGGGTTTTTAAATGGGTAACGTGACAGTGATGAAGTTTTTCAAGAGGTTTATACGAAAACATTGAAGTTAGAAGCGCAGGTAACCAACGCAAAATATTTTGAATATTTTCACGTGTTGGGCTAATCTTAAACTGGTATTCACTGAAATAAACCCCTCAGTTCTTGAAAATGAAACTTTTTTTTGGAGAATTTGAGGAACGAAAGCTGTCTCCGCAGCTGAGTGAAAGGGAGCTATGGAGCGAATGTGAAATAATGAATATAAAAATGAAGAATGCCTCCATTAGCGGTAGGAAAGAGGCGGTTGTATACGTTCCGCTTCATCGGCTTCCCGAGGACGTGAGGAATGAATTAGAGGAGAACTTCACGTGCAGCTTTCGCGCCGAGTCCCTGACTTAAAAGCATGAATGGATTTGAATCGAGGAAGGAGATCAACTGACGCGGATAAATATAACCGCAGAAATGGCTAAAACGTGTCAACGGGACAATAAAATGCCCACTTCCTTAAAATTATGAATTGGTCGCTTTTGACTGCCGTAGTAGTCAGGTCTGCGACACGTTGGCATAGAAATGCATTGGTGTTGGATCCCATTCTCACCTTAATAGGAATTCAAATAATTTTTTTGGCTAAAATTTCAAAATTCCTATCAAGCTTGGTTCTTCATTATCACCACTATTTTCATCAGTCAACAATCCTAAGATTGGTGTGAAGCGGGTCTTGACTAGATTATTCTTATTTGTATACTCGTTTTCCCCCCACATATTTCACTACGCATGGACGATGAAGGCAGCGGACAAGAAAAGGGTGGAAGCATTCGAAATGTTTTGCTAACGAAGAATGATGAAGATAAAATGAATCATCCGAGTGAAAAGCAAAGTCTTAAGAAGAATGGTAGAAAAGAGAAGTCTGCTGAAAAATGTAAAAAGAAGACGGGACAACTTAGTCGGCAATATATTCATCTACATCTACGCGATACCCCGCAAGCTACCCACGAGGGTGTGTGGCATGGGGTGAAGATCACCAAGCCTACTATTGACATGCAAAAAAGCTACTAAATGGAAACATGATACACAATAGGGTCTCATGCAACTAGATTGTTAGTATCTACATAGTAATTAAGGGATTGGTTGTTAATACGTGCATCATGCACTACAGACTACTATAAAATATTTCCCCTACCCATTCCTTTACAATGCTGCCTATTGTGTTCTCTTACAGCATGGAGGAAAAATGACATTTTGAATATATCAGTACCTACGACTATTTCTCTAATCTTATTTATCTGGTTGAATGTCCCATAATACGCTGGTGTGTTTAATGTATGCCTAACATTGACATAAAAATGACATTTTGAAACTATCAGTACAACTATTTCTCTAATCTTATTTATCTGGTTGAATGTCCCATAATACGCTGGTGTGTTTAATATATGCCTAACATCTTCAGTAAAGCAATCCGATTTAAATTTCTGTTATAGATTTAACCTGTAATCTGATATTGAATAGGTATACATTTAGTGTATACCTATACATTGCAGAGCCTTTTTATCACAGCCAGAGACACCTTTTTTAGTGTATACCTAGTACATATTGAGATGCGATGGCGTGATGAAGACCACCGTCGATGGGAAAAGTGAACGGGAAGTACGGCAAAGGAAGGTTTCGTATGAGATGAATTGAACAGGTCGTGAAGGATGTGAAAGAGAGCAAAGAGAGGAATTACGTCAGTATGAAGAGGTTGGCCGATAGAAGAATCGAGTGAAGAGCTGCTTCAAACCAATCCTAGGATAGTTGACCGACGATGATGATGATATTTCATTACTGCTCTGCATGTATCTCGCGACACCTTTCTTTGCCATTAATCTGCTTTACATTTCCCTTTTTCTTCAACAGGCAACTGCATTTTTTGTTTTTTATTGAAACAAATATTTTTGGGTGCACAAATGTATTACCCATTATTGAGGATCCATTCCTTTCGGGATTTCTTCCGCGTGTGTTCATTCTGGGGTGACAACAGTTTCGCGCACGTTTCAGTTCGCGTCTTCAGGTCTGAAGTGTTTATAGCAGATGATTTTTACCGTCTTATATACCCTTTATTTCTGCGCTCTAGTGTTCAAGTGGGAGCTTTTTCATTGGCCGTTTGACTGGTTTTTTCAATTAGGCGTTTCCAAGTATGGGGGAGCTTATAGCTATCCTCTCTGTTAAAATTGTCGGGGTTTTTGGCCGTTTCGATCGCCTCGCGTATGAGCCTTGGGAAATAGCGTTTCTCAGTCTTGATCAGCTTGGCTCCGTCGAGATTGATGTTGTGGGCCGAGCCTTCTCAAAAGTGCTCCGCGATGGCTGAGAGGCGTGGTTGTCTGTTCTTTGTTGCTCTCCTGTGTTCTTGAATGCGGGTCTTTAAGGCTCTCGAGGTTTGCCCAATGCAGGCCTTTCCACATTCGCATCTGACCTCGTATATGCCGCTCCGTTCTTCCATCGGCGTAAGGGCTTTACCTCTACATAAAATGTCCTTTGTCTTGGTGACGCAGGTGTATCTGGTCAGGATGTTATGCTTATTAAGAGCCCTGGACAATTTTAACAGAGAGGATAGCTATAAGCTCCCCCATACTTGGAAACGCCTAATTGAAAAAACCAGTCAAACGGCCAATGAAAATGCTCCCACTTGAACACCAGAGTGCAGAAATAAAGGGTATATAAGACGGTAAAAATCATCTGCTATAAACACTTCAGACCTGAAGACGCGAACTGAAACGTGCGCGAAACTGTTGTCACCCCAGGATGGACACACGCGGAAGAAATCCCGAAAGGAATGGATCCTCAAACCAGACACTCCGCGGAAGCCTCAATAACGAATTACCCATTATTTATGACACATGCATCCTTTTGTTCATTGTTTTTCCACATTTACGGAACACGAGTCAAAATATTCTGAGACTCATTTTCTTTTACAAGTCTTCAAGTTTTAGAACATTTTGGAAAAATTGTGGGTCAATGGATAGATAGGTTGTGAGCAGATTTATTGGCGTTGATAGTATTTAAAAACCCAATCATTGGATATTATTCGTGACTTGTGGAATACATTTGTGATGAATGATTTCAAGGAAGTAATTCACTTAAATTAAATCGCGTGAAGCAATTATATTTTGCTCATACTTTTTCCAGAAAATATTTCGAGGTACCCGTAAAAAAAACTCAAGGATATACTGCGGCTATATTTGTTTATTTTTAGAGGATCATGGGTCATCATGGAGCGGCTCAACTTCACGTGATTTTTTTCCAATAACCTGGAAATAAAATCAGAGGATGAAGAGGGTCTGAAGTGTGACAAATCTGTAAGGGGAAAAGGGAAAACGTAGAGCGCCTGCATTAGGAATGGAATGGGTGTTGACGGCGGCGTAATCTTACCCTCGAGTTGACTGACATATTCCCAAAGGCCTGGCGATAAACCTCTCTCTAATGTCCCTGCTACCAAAAGGCAAAGTTGGCCTGGATACGCGTAGGACGTGGATCTTGTTCTCACCTGAATAGGATTTCAAATAATACTTTTAGTTTCAAGTTCAAATAACTTCCAAGCTTTCTTGTTAAATATCTTTTTCACGGAGATAAATACTCGGGGCAAAACGGAAATGTAAAACTATGTGATGTGAATTATTGCAGTGTAGTGTTGATATTTTTATCTGTAAAACTGTACTACCCAGTTATTTCTGACATATTCCTACAGTTGTGTAAACCCAACCTTTAGTCCATTATTTCATTGTGATTCCATCGAGGTGATCGTGATATCCTTCGTGGTGTCGCGTTTGCCTAATTTACCTGTATGATTAGGTTGACCCAAAAAAATTGATAATCTCTAAGTTCTATGAAACTTCTTTTATTCATTTCATGTTGCTCTTTTGCTCGTCAAGCATCCATGTTTCTTTTCCTAACGTGTAATATACCAATAATTTGTCCTCATTACTCATTTACTAAGCGTTTCACATTTTTACTCGCTTCTCGGACACTAATCATCCCCTCCGAAAGCGTAACATTTATTTGATTTTCCTTCAAATCTTTCTTTCCTCATCCAGAGCCTAACTTGTTTTCAGTGAAAAGAGTAATGTATTTTCTGACAATGAAGTTGAGAGATCTAAGGCCTATCGTGTGTAGTTTTCCCTGTCTCCGAGTGCGATGGAGAATGAATACACAATAGGTTTTAGTTTTACAACAACACACAGCTTACGGAACCTTCCAGAGTACTAAGTAGATGTATATATGGGATGAAAATACCTTGTATCGTCCAAATCTACTCCCAATACGTACTTTGTATATGTATATCAAAAATGAAAAACCGTGTTTAGATCAAAGCTGTTACGTATGTTTATATTAAAGTAAAAATTAAATGGTGAAGGAAGTTATGCTCTTATGAAAGGTTTTAGGCGTTCTGCGTAGTGTGGGAATTTATTTTGCCCAGAATTCAAATGTGATGGAAACATCATTTATAATGGCTTTTTTTGGTGACAACAATTTCTCCATGTGAGATGCTCATCTCCATGAACATGGGAGATTCCCATCTCTCACGTGCGCGTCTCACGTCACCCGCTTACGCTGATTGTGTCCCGACCTTTAAGAGTGTTTTTGAGGACGTCGGGCATAATTTCCCACAGGACCCACAGGATAACCACGGCGTTATGGACTCTTTAATGGGTGCTTTCCATTCGGGAGACTCGTGTGTCTTTTTGTGTGAACCAGCGTCAACTTCGAGTTAGCTACGAATGGAAAACACTTGTGCGCAGTAGATGATGCACGTTGGTCACGAGTTGAACGAGTGGGAATCTTAAATAAGTTTAATATTTTTGAAAAAAATTTTAGATCTGCCAGTTAACTTGCGGTAATCTTCATTGTTTTCAACAATGGGGGCGTTTACTCGTAACCGAAAAAGCAGTTTTGTACACGAAATTGTTAGATGGAAACGAAAAACGAATTTTAGTGAAAAAATTCGTTTTTCGTTCGAAGAAAATCTTATAACCACAATCATTCACTAATAAATAAAAAATTAAAATAAGCAAAAGGTGACGCCCACTGAAAAAGCTGCTTTGATATCATTGGCGTCATTTTCCTCCCATCCTTGACTAATTTTTTGGGAAGGGAAGGGAGTGGAGGGGGGTTCTCAGAAGTCTGCTCGCACAGATCCTGTCGCAATCGCTTCTATTGGCGGGGTCAGCTGTGTCCCCCCTTTTGCGATAAGGCGAAGTAGCTTCGCGGGCTCAGTAGTGATTGGACGAAGTCAATGACGTCAGAGGTTGCACCACGCCCACTTTTCCGAAAGGGTTAAGAACGTCACTTTTTCGCCGCTTATAACTCGAGAAATCATTGACGGATCAAATAACGGAAAAATATGAGTCTTTTTATTTCACATCCTCTATCAGATCTGGCAATAAAAATATGATGAACGACCCCATTACTTTAATTATGTACAGGCTAAATCTAAATAAGAGAACAATGTAAGTAGGTAATTCAGAATGATGATTTGGAATGTTTCAGTTTTTTTGGAAATACTGCGCAGTAGAACCTCTAGTCATCATAGTTATTCTTTTAAATAAACGTCTTACCTAGAAAAAGTTGCAAATTTTCCAATTTCGTGCCAAAAACGCTTGCGTAAATCCTCTTACCGATGTCTCAAACTCAGTCGACTCAGCTTCCCAGCAGAGTCAGTGTGAGTCCGCTTGTGTCGGTAACTCACGACGACGCACGACGAATGAAAAGCAGTAAACGCGACTTGTGCCGACTATTGCCAGCTTGCGTAGACGAATGGAAAGCTCCCAATATTTGGTGTCGTTGGAAAAACCGCTACTACCCCTTCACCCTGAACCACTCCGCTCTCCTAACCCCTGGGGGGACCAAGCTTGGATGGGAAGGGTTAGCGGAAGAGCGTGTGTGCTTGCAAGTGTGGAGATGTCGGACCCCTGAGCCCTGGAGAGGGATCTCAGCGACCCCTTGGGAGGGGAAGAGAGTGGATGTCTGGGGTGTAAAAGAGAGGGAGAGAGTCATTTATCAAAAGGGGAAAGAGAAATAAGAGTGGGGGGCAGTGCGTGCGTGCGCTCGTTTTCGTGCGTTCCCTCGCCCTATTTTCTCTGAATATCCTCCCCAATCTCTTCTGAGCTGGTTTTGATTTCCTGTGGTCGGACGAGATTAAACTTTGCGGCGTGTGGAAACCGCGTTAAGTAAAAACAACGCGGCAGTCATCTTTTCTCTGGATCATGTGTCTGCACCTGCATAATAACCCTCAAGCCACCGAAAGAGTGTGCAGCATCTACATCTACGTGATACCCTGCAAGCCACCGCGAGGGTGTGTGGCAGGGAGTGAAGATCACCAAGAAAGCACTATTGACACCCAAACAAGCTACAGAATAGGGTCTCATGCAAATAAATTGTTTGTATCAGCATGGTATTAAGGTATTATTACATGCATCATGCACTACAGACTACTCTAAAATATTTCTCCTACCTATCCCTTTGCTATGCTGACTATTGTGTTTTCTTCTAGCATGGGGCAAAAATGATATTTTGTTTCTATCAGTACGACAATCTATCTCTCTAATCTTATTTACCTGGTCGAATCTATCTTAATACGCTAGTTTTTTTAACATGTGCCTAACATCTTCAGTAAAGCTATCCTATTGAAATTTCTCTAATAGATTTAATCTGCACTTTAACCTTCGATCTGATAATGATTCCCACCCTAATTCCTGTATTAATTCTGATACACTACTCAACCTATCGTAACACCTTTTAACGAACCTAGCTGCTCTACGCTGCACAGTCTAGATTGCACGCTCTACACTGTCTAGTTCTCTGATCAAACGTAATTCCTTCGGATCCCATCCGCTGGCTACTTACTCAAGGTGGGGCCTAATTAGAGCTAAAGGCGCTCTTTTGCCTTCTTAAGTCTTGCAGGTGAATCATCACCAGACATGAATTAATTCAAAAAGATTGGGATTTAAAATGAATTATTGTTGAAAAATGCTTAGTTTCCCTGTTATCAGTACGTACATGCATAAACCATTCTGTCTCAATAACAGTTGTAATAAAAAGTTGGCTGTAATGCGTATCGTTTAATTTCAATACGACTTTTCGTTTTGGACAGAAATCGTTTTTGAAATAGTTTTTTGTGCTGATATAGCAAGCACAATGATATAGCAAGATGTGCGTTTTACTTTCATGTTGGCTTATAGTATACACATATTTATCATGCGTAATATTCTTTTTATATCGAATCACTTCTATTTGTTGAATGCTATTTTGTATACAGAATGACAGTCTTAGTTATGTACTCTGAATTGTTATATTCGGCGGGTTTCAAGTTTTCATCGTGCAATAATTTGTGGCTCGGATACCCTGAATTCTATTAGAATTAAAAAAAAATCCGGAGGCTCTTTTTATCTTGGCCCCCAGCTTCACAGAGTTGTTTTCTGGTTACCAAATCTTCCTGAGGAAGGCAAGGTGACATAGTTGGCAGGGAAACCAGCCTTCCCGACCGCACTGATGTGTGAATTTCACTCGCTGTGGGACTTAGTATACGTAGAGCTCTATCCTGACCAACCAGGCCAACTTTAGGGTTAGAACACCTTTTTTACTGCGTTAAATACATGAATTGGACATGGCGTAAGTAGGTATTCCTGAGCTCTTGGGCAGAACTTCGAGTGGGAGCCCGTCAACATGTATGGAACTAAATATTTACAACTAATAAAATTGAAAATTTATACGTTTGTCTTAGAAAGTAAATACATTACAATTACGCGTTTGTACATACATTGTACAATCATAAAAATCATAATATTACGTATAGTATTTATACGAAGCTTGGACTCCCGTTTGTGTATGCCAAGATACGCTACTGATATGGGCACCGCTGTGTGATTTGTCGGATTTGCCTTGAAAACAGTCAAAAGCAGAAGAATTCTATGTATGAGAGCGAGTTTTCCTTTACCTCCAAAAGATGCCACCTTAGGGGAGTGCTTTCTCAGTTGATCTAGCTGGAGAACACTTCTAGTTTAGATTTATTTTGAGAAAAATAAAAAAATTAAATTGGTTACGTCCCTTCTCGTGAGTTTCCCTGGGATTGCTCCGGACTGCAGTGTCTGTCGAGGTGGGAAATCTTCGCTAAAGCAAGCACTCTCACATGGCGGCAGCACTTGTTCTCTTCCCAGCCCCACCTCCCCATACCTCTTGAGACCTCTTCCTCAGCGAGAAAATAAATCGCCCTTCTCCCTCTCTCGCCTTTCCACTCATTCCATTTCCGACCTCCCTCACTCCGGGGCCGTACTGCCGTCTCCACCCCATGCCGACGAATTCACCGAGGGAAAACAATTTAAGGCGGTTTCTGCTCTTGGAAGTAGAATATAAGCACCCTGCTGCCTCAATGGTTCTGCCGCGGAGAATGTAGATATGGGCTTTAAAATTCTTGGAGAGGTTGTTAAATTTATTTCAAAATCCCAAGACTTCCACTGGGGGGAAAACAATGAGATGTAGTTGAAACAATGAGATGGATGTAGGTGAACCAAGATTTTTCGGTATGGTTTAACACATTTTATTCAGCATATTTGACGTTTTGGGAACGTAAGTTATCAGATTCAAGGGATCAAAGTTTTAACCTAGTGTTAAGTGTGTTTTTCGTAGTTGACTTCCTCAAGCCAGTTTTTCAATTCCAATAAACTTGTCACTTGCCAGGGAGTCTTGTTGGATAAGGTTTTTGTCTGCTAATTCCTTTCCTCAGTTAAGCTTGTTGTCGCTTCTTCACGTGCATAACCATTTGTAAGGAGAGACAGCGTCTTTATTAATATAGTAAGAGAGAAAAATCAGGAAGAGGGTTGAGGTTCTTGCAATAAGAGTACGCAGTAGAGTAGGTACTTGGTAAGAATTCCTTCAAGACGTGGGACAATTACATTATTGTCTTTACCGTTACCTTTACCATTACAATCTTGCGCTGTAAACCATTAGTAATGCATTGCACTTAAATGGAGAAAAATTCCCCGTCGACTTGACTTGAACGACTTAAAGTTCCCGTAGGGTAATTCGCTATAACGACAGTACATTGTTCTGTACCTCGTAAGTTGGAAAAAAACTTGGCAACGTGCGTGATTTTTAGCTTCTCTCATTGGGGGAAAATCGATCTGTCGTCAATTTCGATGACGTCACTGCCATCTAAGGCCGCACAGACTATATTGGTATAAAGCAGTAGAGATAAAGGCTGGACAAATTTTAAACTAGAAAAACAAAAAATCGAGGAGGAGGAGTCCTGTTACCTGGGATGCCGAGTAACCGGCGATGCACGAAGTAAAAGAGAAATTTCCTGTAGAATAGCCCAGTCGAAAAAGGGCATTTTACCAAAAGAAGATTCTGCTTATAGCACAAATACAAGCGTGGAAGTGAGGAAACATTGCATTAGAACATACATCTGGAACATCTTACTATATGGCAGCGAGGCGTGGACGATCAGCAGAAGAGATGTTAAGGCTGGAAGCATTCGAAATGTGGTGCTACCGAAAAATGTTGAAGATAAAATGGAGTGACCGAGTGACAAACGAAGAAATCTTTAGAAGAGTGGGAGCTGAAAAGATGTGTACTGAAATCCCAAAAAAGAAGACGGGAATACCTAATCGGCCATAACTTATTACACGATGGTCTAATGAAGGCAATGGACGAGGGAAAAGTGAACGGGATGAATGGAAAAGGCAGGCCTGATATGAGATGTATGGAACACATCGGCAGTGATGGGAAAAAGAGGAGCTACGTCAATATGAAGAGGTTGGCCGATAGAAGAATCGTGTGGAGGGCTCCGTCAAACCAATCCTAGGATTGTTGATTCATGATGACGATGATGAGATGGTTGACATCCTTATAAAAACCTTATTTATCTTTATCTGCAAAGACTGCTTCAAACCAATCCAAGGTTGCTGACCGCTGAAGATGAGTTTACAAGCCTTGAATTCAGTATAATAATCATCTTAGTCAATTCATTTCGGGCGTAAACTGTGGAAGTTCATTATGAATAAGTAAAAACAACTATTCTTGAATCCACTGAATGTTTAATGGTACGACTAGTTTCGAACTCTTGGCGTCATCATCAGGTACCTGATAAATTGACAACTCGTTTTTACTTATTTTTTAATCATCATAGTGTTTAAAATTGGCTTTAATCTCATCTACGAAATTCACTGCGAGCCACCGCGAGGCTATGAGGCAGGGGGAAAATATCACCGTATATTAATTATTAACACGTAGCTTAGAGGCTGAATTCAGCTTATTTATGGAGTTATTGGTTTCCCATGGGTTATGCTAAACCACTGCACCCCACCTGGTGTCTGCAGCAAGTACTACTGAGCTCGTAATCTCTCCGGAGATGCACCTTTTCGTCGATCAACTGACTTCTCCGTCTATTCTCTTTCCTCCTGTCTCTCCTTTTCTGCTTCTTTTTTTCTCCTCGTCGTGCCCGGGAAAATTCTCCCGCATACCACTCGCCTTTGCAATCAATTTGACCTCCCATGGAGCCTGCGAAAATTTTCATTTTCTTCAATTTGTCTTTTTCTCATAAGGTCGGAGGTCGATTGAATATTCTAGACTTGCTTAGGGAGTCTTCATTTCCTGAGGGCAACGCTTGATGGCTTCGCAAACGTTCCCTCCGATGCCTAATGAGGTGTTCCTGTTATTTTTTTTGTAGGAGAATAAAGTTCGATTGCAGTGTCTCTTGGAGTACTTACGTTACCCCAATGCCAGAAAGTATCTCGAAAGCCCTTTTGACCTGCCTGTTTTATACTTATTTTTTAGTATTTTTAAAAAAACTTCGGAATTTCAATATTATAGTCCTTAAATCAATCGTCAGTTCTAGTAAAATAGAGATGTAGATCTTTGTCGTTACCAAGAGAATATTTTTACGTGATTTTTATCCGGCCAAATAAATACTCTCTCTTTTTTTTACGCATGTATATAATTGTAGTTTTTCAGAGCAAACAAGAGTATCTTCAGTTTCATCATCTCCTCTTGAAAATGTCGGTGGATATTGAGGAATAGATGGCACAAGAATATGAAGCTTATTGCAAAAATTCCATAAATATAGTAATGTAACACGAACCGAAGTTGTTGTTTTTTCATAAGTAGTCGCCTTTTTGCTGGGTTTTCTCATTTTGGAAACATAAATTTCCTCTCATACTTCCCCTTATTATTCTTTTTAGTATGAGTTCTCTGATCTGATTTTCATCTTACTGCAAAAAAGAACATTTTTACCTTTTCCCCGAAATTCCTCCTTTTATTGTAGAGCTCACTAACTTTACATTTTTGAAACATTTCGTAATTCTGCCTTCCTAGAATAGATAGGAAGGAAATTAAAATTTTCATTCGACAGATATATTTCGTACTTCCTCTTCCGAGAGACATAAATGTGTGAAGGTAAGAAGTCACAAATGCTGTGGATCGCAGGGGATGAAAGTAATATGTTGGAGGAAGTTTTAATCAGAAAGCACACTCGGTCTAACTTTCTTCCTGTTCACATTTTCCTCTACGGACGTCTTCATCAAGTTTCGTTTCGAAATGTGAGATAAGATTGACTTCGTTGCATTAACTCTTTTTGCTCTCTATACCCCTATTCCTAACCATTATCATGTCGTGGAAGTTGGAATTTTTTCTATGATTTCTAAAAGTTTCCACCTGAACGTAAAATTTACTCAGCAAGAAGAACTTTCCACGAAGAACTTTAATGGATATACCGATTGATGCAAGGGAAAATGTCCGGGATCAATCCCGTTCAATGTGTATGACTTTTTCTACGCAAAAATCTTGCAAATGTGGACTTCGTTTTTCATTCTTCAACAAGTTTCTCTATTCTTTCACTCTTTTTATAAAATCTTCGTCATTGACGTTTTACGATATAACTTCGCATTTTATATTTGCGATTCATAAGTGACGCAACGTCAAAAAATCTTCTACTAGTAGGAATGCCCTGGTTGAAACAAATTTTCTGTGGTAGTGGTTGTCCAATTCCCATAGCCATAAAATGTTCCATATGCGGATCGAATTGATATGTTTTTTGTTACTCCTAAGCAAGGATTGTTAGCTGTTGGTTTATTGATCATCCAGTATAATATATATCGCCAATGACTTCCTCTCCTCTTCTGCGATATATAGCGCATACTCATCAACCTCTCACTTTTCTTCTAGCAAACTTTCATTCTTCTCTACGCCCGCATCTTAAAGATCTCATTTTTCGGTAAGGATTATGTTTCTGAACCATGAAATGTAAGGTTTCTGTGGTAAAATATGTAATTGCTCGGAAAGGGTTGAAAGATCCCAGCAAAAACAGGGAGAAGCTTTTCAATTTCAATTTTCCACTGCCGAAATATTACTTCCCCTGACGTAGGTTTTGAAGTGTTTTCATCCTCATCAGATACCAAAATACATTGGCAAGTATGTCGCATTAAAGTATTACTTAATTGGTGGAAAATCGTAGTCAATTTTTCCTACATTTACTAACGTGTTAAAGCGCCCACGCAATAACGCCTAAAGCTTCCGAATTCCACTGGAAAAGGAGTAAAGAAAAACCCGACATCGGCATTAGCCCAATTTTATTGTAAGACACAAAGGGATACACTATTTTCAGTTTATTTTCGTAAGCGGAGAAGTTTCAACTATTTTTTTATATTCTCTCCTGGATTAGGAGAGAAAGTACAGTGGATGGACTCAGAAAAAAAGCAGGATAAGCAATGTCAAAACTCTTAAATGCGATGGATCGGTGAAGTGACTAGAGCACTAACCTCCCAGGGGGCCCAGGCGGATTATTTTGTGGAAAACACTTCAAGACCAGTGCTGTCCGTAGTATAGGACGTTAAACCGCGGACCTTACGGAATCTTTCGTAAAGAGCGGATTCGTGCCGATTTCAGGTTTCCATTCAACCATCTTCCTTTTTTTTTAAAAAAAAACCTCCTGCACCTATCCAGTTACCCACCTTCCCTAAATTGCCTTCATTAACCTTAGCTGGGAGTGTCCTAACCTGTGTACCAAGTACTGCATAAGTTATTTTAGAGTAATACGGCATCAATATCGTACTGACATTTTCGAAATTGGAAATATTTGCGCAACTATACGGATTTATATTATTTTAATATTTTTCTAGGCATAACAGCAAAGATCTATTGACCTTTCCATTAAAAGATCTTTCCTTGAGGGGAGAAGTAAACAAAGAAACGACGCGAGGAGAGAAGATAACAAAACACGGCCGCGGTGCGCAGAAAAATCTCCCGCGCCTCTATCTCGCAACCGTGGGTGGAAACGAGAGGATTGGAAGATGGCGTTGGTGATTGCAAGCACCCCAACCGACCTTCGGAACCTAGCGGAACCGAAAACTTTGCCTTTTTTTTTCTTCCTACTGTTTGCTCCTGGGGGCCCTTAAAAGAAATCCTTCGTGGACCGAAAAAATAATCCCACGCTAAGCGTGTTTGCGACGAACGGAGGGCGACAGGCGTAGTCAGGGAGGGTTTGATCGCATCCAATGCCGCCAGTTCGGGGATTTTCCTCAAGGGTGCGGTGAGAAACAGAGAAAAAAAATCATCACGGGGGCGACAGATTTGGAACATTTATCCGTGGGAGAAAGATATAGCAGACCCGAGTAAAAGAAAGGTAAGCCGGCATCGAAATAATGCGAGAAAGGGTTGAGGAAAAGAATGAAAAATGCACAAGGATTTCCATCCAATGAAACCGACAATATTTGTCCTTATCCTCCCAAGCGTTTCGGCACATTGAGGCAAGCTGGAGTTCCCAATATATTTTTCCTCACTGAACTAAAAAAAAACATATATATGACTGTTTATTGCACGTGCTGTTTTGATTGAAGGTGGGATTGGACGCCACTTCAGTCTTACAAGCACGATCCCTTTAACCTTAAAAATCCACGCGTCGCAATATTTCTTCCTTAGCCGGCTAATCTGCCTACAACTCCATCTTCATTATCAGTCAACAATCCTAAGATTGGTTTGAAGCAGTTCTCTACTTCAGTCTCCTTTATGCTAATATCTGCATATTCGAAAAGTTATTCTCTTTCATATCCCTCACTACGGTCTCTATATATTATATGTGAGGCCTTCCTTGACCATTCTTCCCGTTTATTTTTCTCTCGACGATTATCTTCATCAGACAATCTGTCTTATCTGTCTTTCTGTCTTAGTTTTCATCAGAATTCTCTTTTCTCTCACTCTTCTCAGGACTTCTTCAAATTTGTCATTCGGTCGATTCATTTTACCATCGTCATTTTCCAGTAGCACTACACTCCAAATTCTTCCAATCCTGACTTTTCTGCTGCTGTCCATGCCACAGCTATAAAGAAGCGTGTTCCATAAGTATGATCCAATGTAATGTTTCATTATTCCTTTTCTTGTATTTCCAGCTCTAAGTAGAATATACCTTTGGAAAAAATGCTTTTCGCCTATTTTATTCTACTGAAAATATTTTTCTTGCTTCGTTCATCGCTGATTACTCTGCATCCCAGATAACAATACTCTTTCACATATTTTCACAGTATAACAGTACCCCTTTTCCCTTGTATAACAGTACCTTTCACTTGTTCAAAGTCGGTCTGGCCTCTTTTATCCCATTCATATCAATATCACAGGTATTCAGATTTTTGTCCTACACACCTTTGTTCCTGATTTTCAGTGCTCTATCGACTGAATATCACAAGATAATATAAATTCTACAAGAGACTTGAAAAAGAAAGCTTTTGAAGCATGGACTTAGAAAGAAAATATAGTAAGTATATTGGACGTATTTGAGGATAAATGACAAGGTGTTTATGAGGGAGTATGGAAATATCTTTGGCAGATATTAGAAGGCAGAGTACGGGGATGGTACAGTTACTATGGGCGAATGGAATGCTTAATGTGCAAAGCGAGGGCGAGGAGTATAAAGAATTGCTATGAAGTGAAAAGAAAATATTGCTAGGAAGTTGAATAAAAAACATCAAATTAAGGGAGGGGCAATACATACGCGAACAGATGAGGTAAATAGCGCTGGAAAAGATTCGGTTTTCTCTAGCAGAAATATCGTTTCCTCTCCACATACTTTCTCCTCTTTGTATTTCCCCTATTACAATACTCTTCACATTGCCATCACCAGCATCCACTTTATTGTTCTTCATTAATTACAAGCTTCCTAGATGACATTACAGTGCTATTTCATAGCCTACAACCTAAGGAAGAAGAGGTCTAATTTTCTAAACATGGCTCATGAATACAGACAATAAATATTTACGACACATAGTCGCGTAGTTTGCTCAAATAAATAAGATGGAGTAAACACCGTAGACCATGAATTTAATGAACTTACATCGACAGTAAAAATGAATCTGTATTTAGGTATATTTCTGAGGTAGGCACCCTTCCATTGCAATTTAATTCTTGGATCAGAAATTTTCTCATTAACAAAATTTCCACCGAGAAAAAAAATCATCCATAATCTAGGTCAATCTCATTTCATGTTTCCCCTCCTTCACCTAAAGAATTACTCTGTAAGTGAAGGATCACATTTCCGTTTTAAGAAACGAATGTTGCGTCACAAGAGACATAACTAATACATTCAAATGGGAAAGATTTGTTGAAACAAGCAAAGGGTAAAAGTTTGTCAATTATTGTTTATTTGCATTAGCAAATGAAAGTCTAACAAGGGTTTGTTAGTAATTATGTTTATTCGGCATGAGGATGCATACTATCACACTTATCAAAAGCAGAATATAATAAAATCAGTACTCTTAACGGTCGCTTTTTTAATTGTCTCTCTCTGTGGTGATTTCCAGTACACTGCTTTAAAGTGACCAACCCTTCTTCGGCCATTTTTTTGAGCTTTTACCCTTTGCGACAGGAAAACCCCTTATAGGCTAACATTTTAACCCATAATATAGTAACTTACTTAAATTTTGGTTACTTTACATTAATGCATATGTTGGTCCTCCAAAACTCCCTGCCACATCAACTTGAGGTGACTTGCAAGGCATTGTGTATATGCAAATTTAAAATTATCAAATCGCCAAAAGTATATCGCTACAGTACGTTGTTAGTACTTGAGATGTGATGAAGAAGAGGATTGATAAATATTAAATTAGCTGAATGAACAATAAAGCATCATATTGAAGTCATAACAAAACGTTTAAAAACACTTTTATATTCCAATAGAGTGAGTGGAAAAGGAAAGATTGGGGGAAGGGGGAGGAGGAAATGATTTTGTAAAATGGGGGAGTGAAGAAGTCTATTCATCCCGTAATTTAAATTACTTAACGACGAACGAGAGAATGGGCCAGTTGGCGGGGAAAAGGATTTCATTCTGGAGATTAACTCCGGGGTCACGATTTATTTTTAAAATTTTTAGCTGCGTTAAGTTCACGTCGTTCATTGGTAAAATGCAAATAATTGTCATTTAAATCACTCTGGTAGCCACTGTTTTAAAGGTACTTGGCGAAGTTGCTCTTCTTTTATGGGTCATTTCTAAAACCACTAGAGTGTTCAATGGTTTTGGAGTCGAAACTTCGTGAATTCTGTCCGACATTCATTATATGTAGAAGACCGTTATTAAATTCTACATTTCACAATTGTAATCACCATGTATTTGCAACGCGATAACATGTTTTTATAGAGTTATGTGATTAGCATGATATATTGAATTCACCCTTGGAAAAAGTTAATACCATTTTATTAGTAACGCTACCATAATGTCTTAATGAAAACCATTTTATACACTTTCTCACGCTTTCTACCAGCTCAAAGAAGTATCACTGAAATTTTCTTTTTGCAAATCAATTTTTCTTTAATCTCTGGCTGATAAGCATTAACCGAGGATATCGATTAAATTAAATTTCTCTCCCCGTCAAGACCGTCATCAATGCGTAGCTCATTAAATAACCTGTGGATTTAAGAGTGGAAAGCTGCTAATTTATTTCAGTAGCTGTGTCTTTAATCAGCTGGTATTGGATTGTTAGCATTATTGGCTTTCTATAAATATAGATGGCAGGTCAGTATACAACAATTGAATAGTCAAAAATGATAAATATTATAGAGTGGTTAGTGTCAGTCTCACAAGTATAAACAAATTCTGGGTGAATATTATTTAAACTCACAATAAAGGTGTCGTATAGGATCCGCCCCATTACATAAAATCAATATTTCGACATATCTAAAATAATATAGCACGATATTAAAGTATAAGTAAAGTGTACTTATCCCCCTTTTTTGCAAGATGAGGCTATCAGTATCAGATTGAATCGTCTTTAAGGAATTCATTCGGGAGGTTAACCCGGGGGTCACGATTTATTTTAAAATTTTTAGCTGCGTTGAGTTCACGTTAGAGATGGGCCGAGTCGTTCATTTTACTGATTCAATCATTTTGATTCGAGTCACTTGAATGATTCAATCGATTGATTCAATCATTGAAGAATCATGATTCTTTTTTCATGCGGGATTCACCATTCCCCTTCACGATTCTCGTTCTCGATCACATTCTCGTTCTCGATCCCCCTTCGCGTTTCGCGCACTTACTTGAGTTTAAACTGCATACTCGTGCTCAAAAAATTTTCGAGAGTAATAGGGAACTGCCCAATCATTTGGCTTCTCCAATAGTTTTCTCAAATTAAGTCCATCATTGTCTCTGGCATAATTTTATCTGTTAGGTGCATAAAATGTTCCAGTTTACATTTGTATAGAAATTTGGTAGTATGAATGCAAAAAAACAGTATTTTTTTCTTCCCAGAGAAAACATGAAACGGAAATCAACGAACAATCTTATTTTAAATTTAGTGAATATCAGAATTTTAATGTACATCGCGGTAATTTCACCAATGGGAGACAATGGGTTCCTTTTTTAATTTTAAAAGGAAAAGGAATTCCTCTCCTCTCATGATGATTGGATAACTCCAAACTATATAAGTATAGCAATAAAAGAAGCTCACCCTCCCTAGTAGAGAAAGACCGTATACTTCACCTCCAAATGCCATCAAGTCAACCAATAATGAACTGAGACCCACTGCAGAGTTATAAAATGTATAATGATACACAACTGTTGAGATAAGTCACTCCATCATAACCTAGCTCTACAATTCACCTGATTTCATTTGTATTTCCCATCAGAATTTTTCTCTGGGGTAACATTATTGAGTACAATACATATTATTGAGCTGCTCATAACTATTTTAAGGGACATGGAGAGGAGGAGAAAAAGCCTTATCTGGACCACATTCACTGAACTTAAAGGCTCAAAGGCAAAATGTGGGCTTTGTTCCACGATTATATCATTCTTTGGTGGTGCAACCAGTAACCCATCAAGATACCTACGAACCAAACATCCTGCTGCACAATTTGATCGTCAATCAGTAATGGAGAGGAGGGATGAGGAAATTATTGATATACCAACATCATCAGAACAGCCATGCACTTCATATACATCTACCACACAGGTCCCCAATTCATTAAGAACTGAAGATGGACCCTCTTCATTTATACCCTCAAAGTATCAAAGAAAAATTACCAGTTTCATTAGTAGGCCATTATCAATGGAGAAAAACAAGCAGCTAGACTACCAGCTGGTAAAGATGATTGTAAAAGAATACCACCCTTTGTCATTGGTGGAAGAAAAAGGATTCAAAAAATTATCAATATGTTGAATCCCAGCTATTTAATACCGAGCAGGAAGACATTTTCCACCTCCTTGATTCCTCATATCTACCAAAGCACCAGGGCAAAAGTTGAAGAATTCTTAAAAGTGCAAAAGCTGTTTATATCACAACTGATGCATGGACATCTATAAACAATGAAAGTTTTCTAGTAGTTACTGCTCATGTCATCAAGGGCTGTGAACTGAAGTCCTATTTACTGGATTGTTTCGAGTTCAGTGGGAAGCATACTGGTGATGCGTTGGCAGCAGAAATTTCTAGAGTTGTTGCTGAATGGGAATTGGGTGATAAAATTGTTGCAGCCATGAGTGATTTTGCTGCTAATGTTAAGGCCGCATTAAGGAAATGCCAGTGAAGGCAGAACCCTTGTTTTGCACATACAATCAACCTAGTTGTTAAGGCAGGAATCCAAGAAATCGGTGAGGTTCAGTTGAAAGTGAAAAAGATTGTTGAATTCTTGAAACGTAGTCCTGATGCTGCAGCCAAGTTGAAAGCTCATCAATTACAAACAGAAAATAAAAACCTAAATTTGAAGCAAGAAGTTCCCACTAGGTGGAGTTCTACCTTTGAAATGTTTTCTCGAGTGCTAAAATTGAAAGAACCAATACTGTCCACATTAGCTCTTTTCTACTCAGGATTGGAGCCAATAACTGAAACAGAGTGGATAATTCTGAAAAAAGCTTGTGAGCTGCTCAGCATCTTCTACGATGTGAATGTGGAATTGAGCAGTGCAAAAAGTGTTACCATTTAAAAGTAATCCTAGTGAGTAACGCACTGCTCAACCATGTGAAAAAAATAGCCCAAGAAACAAATATACCAGAGAGTATATCTAAAATGACTAGTGTCATGATTCAGCAGCTCTCTGTCAGATTTTCAGGTATTGACGCAAACACATTATTGGGAGAAAGCACCCTTCTAGATTCCAGATTCAAAAGGCAAGGCTTCCAAAGTGAGACAGCCAATAAAAATACTTATAGAGCAGTCCAACAGAGGCTACATTCAATGCATGCCAACAATAACCTCACTCAGGAAATTGAATCCTCCGCAAGTGGCAGCACAGAGATGAGCACTTCCTCAATATGGAATGACTTTGATTCTGAAATGAATCAGTTGCAAAGACAAAAAAATCCCACAGCAGCATCAGCTATTGAATTAGATCGGTACCTGCAGGGAGAACATTTGTTGAGAACAGAAAATCCCCTCACTTGGTGGGAGGAGAGACGGCACATTTATTCATGAATCTCTATGAGGTAATGGAAAGCAGGCTAGGAATACCTGCAACATCTGTTCCATGTGAGAGGATATTTTCTAAGAGTAGACAGGTTCTTTCTGAGCGACGTAACAGGCTATCTTCAAGCAAAGTATCCCAGATACTCTTTCTTAATGTAAATTTGGAATAGACTGATTCCTGTCGTTTGAGAACTCTAGTCGTAAGACATAAACGGGCTTTGTGTAATATTTTGCAGTAAAGTTTTTTTTAAATATTGTATGACAGTAGGTATGAATCTAATTTCCATACATTTATATATGTTTTTGTGATAATGTGGATGCTAATCAAACGAGTTGTTGATAATTTTTCATAAGATATTGGTTGATTATCAACGCTAAAATTTGTTTCCATATTCTACGAAGTGTATTCATTTAGGTATATCTATGAAGATGTAATAGATCTGGATGGATACACTTTTGCAAGTCATAGGTTATTTTAAAGGAATGTATTGATAATTATTTAATGCATAGATTTTGTTACCACGCCTGTGATATACATTCACGATGCTGACAGTTGCAATTTTGAGATTTTATATTAAATATTATTTATCTATATGACTATGGCCCCTCATTTATCATAAAACATTTCTCATTGGAAGTGCATATCGAGATTCGAAATATTCGGTGGTCACCACAATCGTCGTCACACATATTGAAAATCGTTTACATAACCGATACTTCTAATGCACGAATCAGGAACTGATACATGATATCAGTATTGCGGCATTCTATTTCTCGATCAATTCCTGAGTGTTTTCCAAACTTCAAACCCTTCAAATTCCCGCAGATGTCCCGGGACTCATTTCCGGAAGTGGGACTGATTGATGATCGACTTGTTTTCGCGCAATGGATCACAAGTCTTTTGATTCACTTGGTGATTCAATCATTTTGAACGAATCGTTCGCGAACGACCCATCACTAGTTTATAGCTAACATTTTATATTTCATGAGTTGACACAGGGATCAGTGGTGCATAATTTAAACCTTTGCTGACGAGATGCAACGTAGCATCATTAAACTGGAGAGGAGAGAGATTAACCCCTTGATCGTGATTCCAAGGTATGAAAATCGTCATTCCAAGGAATTGTAGAATTTTTGGAGTAGAATTGCTGTCAATATCAATTGCAGTAACTTACGATAGAGTATTAAACGTTCTTTGGAAGATTTTTGACAACATTGTAAAGTTGGTGGACAAAGTCATCGATGGCCACCCATTCCGCAGAATGTAAATTTTGAGTAACCCCCACTTTTTCCTTTCCACTTACTGTATTGGGCTATAAAAGGAGCCGTTGTTCTCTTTGTAATTCACCTGAAGGTAGAGGTTAAGAATTGAAACACGGGTTGTTGAACTTATCCGGTGGTTTGTGAAAGGTTCCATCTTAAATGAGGTTAGATTTTATTTGGAGGAGGCAGCTAATAATTGAGACCATTTGCACTAGAGGATAGGTGGATAACTGGGTAAAGGAGGAAAGTTGGAGAGAAATTCAGCGTCGCCATTAACCTGCTCTTTACTAAAGGCGCCAAGGGGACCACGGCTTAACGTTTCATACGACGGACGGAGAGTTGAACTCGAGTGCCTCTACAAAGCACACAAGTAGGAACCGGTATACCTATTAGAAAATTATTGTTATCTGGAAGCAGTACGACCAACGAAGCAAAATGGAAGACAGCCCAGTTGGAAAGCCCAGGGCCAGAGGGCATTGTATCCAAATGACCAACCTACAACTGGAAACACAAGCGTGGTATTAGGCAATAAATCTTCAAAACATACATGAGGAACATACCTTTTTTATGTCTGTGAGGCTTGATCGAGATTGCATCCAAAAAAAGTAAAATGATTATTAAGAGAAACCTACGTGGAGCCACGTTTCGGTCGACGAATGTGATTCGAGAAAGAGTTAGTTACCTATTCAGAGGAGGCGACTGACAACTGAGGTTATTTGATCCATTCAGGTTCAGTGGGTAATTGGGTAACGGGAGGATATATTTCAGATCATTGAGGAAGGCTGGAGAAAAACCCGGCGCGCGTCGGTTATTTTTGACAACAGGCGCCAAGGGGACCACTGCTTAACGTCCCATCCGACGGACGGAATACTAAACTCGAATGCCTCCACGAAACACACAAGTAAGGAACATTAGACCAATGAAAAATCCCCAAGTTTCGGGATTCGAATCCGGAACCTCCACACAAACCTAACCCTCACCTGAAAATAAAATTTAGTGATTGAATACGACACATTTTAAGAGGAACGTGTTTAAATTTTTCTTTTTGACAAAATAAAACATCTTGAGGTGTGACGAAGGCAATCGTCAAGGGAAAATAAGCAGAAATATGATAAGCAAAAATGGCAAAGGAAGGCCTCTTACGAGATATTCGGAGAAAGGATTGGAGGATATATTAGACAAGAATGAAGACAATATGGGTATGAAGATATTATTTGATAGAGGACAGAGTGGAGGGCTACGTTAAATTAATCTTGGGACTAATGAAGGTTGCGGTAACTTGGGATGCATATCATGTTATCACAATTTCGTTTTTTTTGCGTGCTTAGGGTACTACGCGGCGCGATTGGTGCTTCTTCAAGCATTGTCGAGGCGACTGTGGTCGTTTTGCGGGCTTGAGGAATTTCTCTTCGTTGGGGAGAGCTCATTCTTTCCTCAAGATAATTTCCGGTATGTGGGCGAAGCTCGGAGGAACAGGTGGTTTGGCCCGAAGTTGGGTCGTGCATGGCCGCCATTCTATTCTCTTCTCCTTGCGGATCCCCGATATTACCCAGGAGCATGTATCGAATTCCGATAACGGGCGGATCCGGTTATTAGCACTCGCCCGAGATTCGATTTTCCGAGAGAGTAAAAAAATGATCTCAACCGATGATGGCAATCGATTATTGACTCTCTCGAGTATGAGCCCTCGTATCCCATTGTGAAGGATTTAAAAAAATATGAAGGTTTCAATTTTTAATATTTTTTCTTTTACTTCACGCGGAGCAATTTAAGCTATCGACTGATTTTAATCGCGGTCTTTGAATGGAAAGGAAGTGGTGACAAAACGCTGCTCTTTTGAATATCCACAGTAAGTGAAGTGATCGTTAATGGTTCTCCAAAGTAAAATTTGCGTTGATTGACATTTAGAATATCCATTTTCCACACAAAATTTGGCCGCTCAAGTGACTGAAAATATTTTGAAACTGAAATATTTGAAAGATTTCATGTTCTATACTTACGGGAGAATATGGAGTTTTTATTGAGTTGAAACTTTTGGCGGAAGTGTTAAAGTTTTGTGAGCCTCAAACCAATGTGTTGTGTTACATGTGATAGTGTTGGTCTGCACCGAAATTCGAAGGCTGAGTCTTCCATCGTGTTCAACTTCAGCTTTCAAAATCTCTGTGCAGAACAATAAATAAACACAACCAGGTGGGAAATCAGAACACACTACATCACCAGCATTTTCCGGAAAAAACTGAGTTCTTTCAATTTATTTTTCAGGCATAAAAGACGTGAAAAAATACCTCGAAAATAATATTACGCCAGTAAAGTAATGAAAACCGATACCATTTTACGAAAAAATCGACATTGAGTCTCTTGAATCAAGAGAAAACGTATTCTCCTACCTCAAATGTGATCACTTAAATTTTTTTCCTCGTGAGCAATTATTACTATTTTATAACACCCTTCTTTTGTGTCGCATTGCATACAATATTCATGCCCTACCCTTTATTTATTGTCGGTTCCATCCTAAGATAATAATGACGGTGACGCCGGGTTTCTTCCTTACTTCCTCAGCTACGTTCCCCACCTATCCTTATTGACGCAAATGAACTAATCTGTTCATCGCCTCCCGCAATCAAACTCTTATCATCAGGGTCAATCAGCATGTGTATATTCTAAGTGCTTTTAATTTCTGCCACTTTTCTCTGTCCTCTGCCTTTCTATTCGATGCTATTCACCCTCCTTCATTCTTTAAACTACCTAACTATCATTATTTGCCTTCATCTTTCATACTTCAATCCTCACTGTGGCTGTATACCTATTATACTATCACATAAAACAATAAAAAGAACGTATCTACGGCTGTAATAAATAACAAATGACGATTAATATCCACAAAGCCGTAACCATTAGGGGCCAAAGGAAGGAAAAAAGGGGGGAAAGAGGGAAGGAAGGAGTATATACAAAGTAAGGGAGCTCTCACGTACAAAATAAAGCATACGGAAAAACTTAAGTGGCAGTAAATGACATATTCGCACACTCACTCACATGTTACAAGCAACCGTCACACTATAAATTAAAGGAATCAAGGTAAAAATAAAAACGAACAGGGACTCACACAATCACTCAGGTTTGTATACAGAATACAGTCACCTTCGTGAGTTCAATCACACACACAAGCAGGGTTTACGAGGATTTCTCCAACGCCAGTGACACGTCATACACGCAAGAAAAAATAATAAAAGTGGGGGATAGTAAATAACTAAAGTAAATAAATGAAATTGATAATAACTGTCAAGCGCTCATTCACGTGGGTTTGCATACGATAAACAGTCACCCTCGTGATTCTCATTCACACGCGCACATACATGCAGGGTTCAGGGACTTTTCCTCAATCATGCACTCGGGTTTGCACATTCACAAAGTACAGTCACCCTCGTGAATCACATTCACACACACAATCAGGGTTTACGAGGAATCTCCTTCGCCAGTGATCCATCACACTCACAGGGAAAGGAGTAAGGATGGGGAAAGGATGACCAACGTCAAAAACTGACACGGTTGTTTCTTATCACGTTTTTTTGTTATAGTATCACATCTCTCAACCAAGAGTTCCTCTCTAGTGTGTGTCCAATCCACAGATATAGGTCCAATCCATGCCTTTTTCTTTATGCTGATGGTTCAGCTGTATTTATCTCTAAACCCACATCTTGAAGGCTTCTATTCTTTCCAAGTAATTTCTTATAATCGTCCTAATACGTACAAAAACACTCCATGGCAGGTATTTTGCCAATATTTTCCTCAGGTATAATAATAATAATAAAAGTTACAGATTAATATTTTAACTTTTTATTCGATATTTCCTTTGCAATTCCTAAACTTCATCTCACTACATTATCGTTTTTCTAATCCTCTGCTCCTGGATATGTACTACATATTTCCAACTCCTTTAGTCCGTTGATATACGATTTCATCTCTTCATCCCCCTCCTAGTCTCTACGCTCTTAACCTTTGTCCTCTCATGATTTAATCGTAGACCATAACTTCCATTCATCTACTCTCCATTTGTGTTAAAAGTTCGTTTAAAATTACTTCTGTCAGGATTTCATTTAATTCCTACCTTTTCATTTTCTTAGGTGAATGTCAAACGCTATTACCGCCTTTTCAACGGTGTCTTGCTTGAGTGTCATAGCGTGAGATTGTAAAAGTTTCCCTGGTTCTCCTTGAATGCTTCTCTTCCGGGAAACTTCCCTTGTTGATGTATGTCCGGGTATAATTCCTTGTCGCGTTGCGGAAATGAACAGTTTGAAAGGAAATGAGACCAAACTGTGCGTAGGTCACCATAAGGTGGTGGTGGGAGACGAGAATGCTGTCTACTACGTTATCCCAAGCGGTGAAAACCTGAAGTGGAAGAATATTTTCATCAACTTAACTTCCTGGAAACCTACGTAATTTCGTTCTCCCCACTGTCACCGTCCACCCTTTCTGTCCGAGCGTGAAGTCGGACCACCAGTTTTCTCCCTCTCTGCCCGGACATGTCCCATCTCCCATTTCATCTCGCACCGCTTTTGCTGAATCATAAAGACCTCACGCTCCCCACTCCACCTGCAGGGTTGTGAGGGAAATAGAGGTCTCGGTGTCTGCGTTATTAATGCCTTGCCCAGGAGGTCATTAATGTCCGCAAGATATCTTTTGCATTTGTGGCGTGAAGTAATCTACATCAGCCACAGCAAGGGTGTGAGTTTGCGAAACACGTGTTCTACATTGCTAGTATCTACACGTATTTTAATAATTATTGATTACTCTGGGATTTCCTTTTTGATTTATATTGGCCAAAACAGTGCATGAATTCATGATGTTAAAACGTGTGCATGATGAAAAATTCACTACAGAGTACTCATGTGCATCTACAATCTACTATGTCTGTGTTCATTTCCCCCTGGTATCTTCGCCGTAATCTATTGCTTTTGATCGTAATTGGGTGCGGAAAAATTAATTTTCGAACTGCTGTCTTATTACTTATATCTCGAGTTTTATCTTCATAATCTAACCTTCAGTAGTTGGTACGCTGGTGTTTCTAAAATACTTATAACATACTTAGAGAACCTACCCGCTCTAACTTTCTGCAAGGAAATAATTCGAATTTTAATCTACGGCATGATACTGATTCCCTATCCATTTCTTGTAATAACTTCGGTATACTGATTGAGTTATCGTAAAACCTTTAAAAAAAAACCTGGCTTGTTTTGCTGCCCTCCCTTAAGATCTGTGATCAAATCTTAGAGTTATGGATTGTAAATTCATTTGGAACCGATAACTCTTATCTACTGGCCACATTTCCCTAGTACTCTATTAAATTAATTTGAGCTACCTTTAGGCTTGACCGCATAATTGCGAGCCATCTTTGTTTTTACTACCATGCAACGCTATTCAGAGAGATAATGTCATCATCATTAGTCATCAATCATCACATTGGTTTGACACAGCTCACCACTGAGTTCTTCTATTGGCTAATCTCTTCATATTTACGTATTTCTTCTCTTTCGCATCCTTCATCACTTGTTCCATATATCTCGCACGAGGCCTTCCTTTGCCATTCTTCCTGCACTTGTCTCTCGACGATTGTCTTCATCAGACCTTCATATCTCATGATGTGACCAATTAAGTTGTTCCGTTTCTTCTTAGGGTATTCAGAAGAATTCTCTTTTCCCCCACTCTTCTTAAGACTTCTTCGTTTGTCACTCGGTCGATCCATTTAATCTTCATCATTCTTCTGTAGCACCACATTTCGAATGGTTCCACCCTTTTCTTCTCCGCTGCTGTCATCGTCTGAGATAATATAAGATTTCGTATGTTGTATATCTGGGTGAGTAATACGTAAACTCCATTTTATTTATATTGCATGACAGTCAAGCAACTTTCTCGAGCGACAAATAATTCTAAATGCACGGTTTACATCCCCCAGTGTGATATCTTTTCATTAGTAACTGTGGCAGACGTGAAGCTGCTTTATTTTCCAATGGAATGGGATTTATTTTAGGATTTTAGGTAGACTTTAGAATCCTAAATGTAGTTACTAATATAAGGTGGCAAGGCAAGGGACCTTAATGGACGTGTGGCTGGGGGGATTTAATAACCACTCTTTCAATCCGTTCAAGCACTAATAAGCAGGAGAGTACTTAATTGGGAAAGCGTGTTAATTGTTCAACTAACTGAAGAATAACTATTTTGGAATATAATGGCTGTTATGTGATTCCAGTTTGTAAACATACATTGATTTTTAATTTGGAATAGAGGTTTAATGAGTTTGTGTTAAGAACATAATTCAGATTCACTTCAGACTACTACAGCTAAGAAAAGTAAGGCCTACACTATTTTATTTAGGAATTTACTGCGCAGTATGCTTAGGAAACAAATTATCATCGGGTTAGAACTGTGAGAAATTGGGCATGTGTACCTTCCTAGAAACCCAATTTCCTAGGCGAGGACTTAAGTTTTTTGTTTAACCTTTTAATTTTTGTGTAAAAGGTGGTTTATTCGTTTCTTTGTTTTCATTTTCATTTCACGAGAGAGTTTCATGAGTAGATGTCACGTAGTGCCAGGAGCTACGTCCGGTGTACATTGTCTGTAACCATATAAATATGATCATCAGTTAGATACCACGTTAAAGATGGATGATGGTGTTTTTTTGGTTCGATATGCTGCTGATCCTCGGGGGATTCCACCCTGGCAGTTCTGTACTGTTATATTTCATTGATTTGAACACAATTTTTGAATATACAAAGTGTTTATTAGCCACTAGGTTTAATACTTGTATAGATTAGCACCAGCCGCTGCTTGCAATTGTTTATGATGGTAACCCCAACACAGGTAATCCTCGGGGGTACCTATATTCCCCTCTAAATTGAAGTTTTTTGTATTATTTGTATTTGTATGTTTAAATTTTTCTTAGAGGTGGAATAAAAATTATTATTATATAGTAAATGAAGTCACTCATGTGTTTAAACATGGGTCATATTTGGATATGGAACGACTAGTTCGGGAAAAGTTTTCGCATCAATTTAATCACACGATTTCGCCAATATGGCGCAGAGCGCAGGCGAATGAAGGGAAAAGTCAATTTGCAGTCTGAACGTTTTAAGCGCTGTCCCATTTGTAAAGAATAACTTTAACTGGTGTGAAATTAACCTGTTATCCTGTTTGAATTGGAAAGCTCAGTTCTGAACTTTGAGTGTAGCAGTTTATGATTATCTGGATAGAACAGGGATCTGAAAAATAACGTTCACTAGCCAAATGTGAATCCCATGCAGTTTTAAATATTAGCAAATATTGCTATCATTAAGTAAAACTATTGTATCATTTTCAACCAGGCATAGAGATTGAAATTAAAAGTTACTACTTAATAATGTTATGATAATACATATTCATATTTTACTAATTTACAAATACAAAATGTACATATTTGAATAATTTTTATATTTTATCTGGAAAAGAACTTGATTCATCCGTCTTAAAAGTTTGCCTTCTCCTGGGCTAGAACACGGAGATATCTTTGATTGTATGTGGTGGATTGATATGTTACATCACTTTAGTAGTGTGTAAGCTAACAATGCATCCAGTCTTGATTATCCTGGCAAGGGCAAATTTATTTGCATGGGATTACATTAGATTCTTTCTCTCCACTTTAAGAGCCCCCAGTTAACGGTTACATGCACCCTAGGTTTATGTTCAAAACTCTTCCTTGTATATTTCTTGCCGTGTTTTTCACAAGGGGGTTATATAAAAAATTACGCTCTCATTTTATATCATATGAGGTCTCATGCGTGGGGAACATTCCGTTACACGCATACAGAGGACGTTGCCGTCTCATATACTTCAATTTTACGACGGCAGATGGCAGTTAACAATTCCTGCTCTTTTTTGTCCCTTGATTATTCTTTTTTTTATCGTTCTCATTGCAGCGAGGGTGCCATGCTTTTACTTGTGTAGCGAAGTTTCCCCTTGCTTGCTTTACTCGGCCATGCTGCGTTATGACTCGTTTTTTCCATTATTCTGTATTTCGTTTTTGCCCTTCTTCCATTCACGGTATTTAAATTTTTGGATGTATATTTCACTACAAATTGATAACAAAAAAATAATTGTGTAAAGATAAGAGTACTAGCCTCTCACCTTGAGTTCCCAGGTTCGAATCTCAGATGCGGTAGATATATTTTTCATCGGTAAACCGATCCCTTCATGATTGTACATGATTGTATGATGAAAACATACCTCACTTTCCTAAATTTTTTTCTTCAAAATAACATTTGTTTTACTGCTTGCAACTAGTAAATTTATGGTAAAGAATCACCACTAACGACGTGCCCAAGAGGTAGGTGGCTTGCGGGGTATATCTACATAATGTCCTGGAAGCCACCATAAATGTTCGTGGCAGGGGATGAATTCACACAAAACATGCATTACATACAATGCATAAAAGGGGATTGGTAATAATATACTAGTCTAAACTTCATATTTCAAAAAGGATATAAAAAGCAAAGCAAGCATGCAATATGATGCTGTTAGTTGGGTTAGTTTTAAGTCCTTATGCCAACATGCTACTACCTATGCTATCAAGTGATACACTCGTATTTATGCTATTGGATATATTTACAACTAATTATATTCCTAATTGTACGAGGGCATTATACCAGAAGAAGATTCTGCTTATAACTGCAAATACAAGCGTGGAAGTGAGGAAACATTTCATCACTACATACATCTGGAGCATTCTATTATATGGCAGCGAAGCATGGACAATATCAGCAGCGGAGAAGTCCAGGCTGAAAGCATTTGAAATGTGGTGCTACCGAATAATGATGAAGATAAAATGGATTGATCGAGTGACAAACGAAGAAGTCCCAAGAAGTGTGGGAGAAAAAAGATGTCTGCTGAAAACCCTAAAAATAAGACAGGACAACTAAATCGGCCATATCTTAATACACGATGGCCTAATGAAAACAATCGTCGAGGGAAAAGTGAACGGAAATATTGGAAGAGGCAGGCCTCGTATGAGATATATGGAGCAAATTGTGAACGATGTAAAAGAGAGGAATAACATTAATATGGAGAGGTTGGTCGATATGAATAAGAATCGAATGGAGGGTTGCGACAAACCAATCCTAGGATTGTTGACCGATGAGGATGATGATGAATTGCACGAGGAAAAAAGGGCAAAGCAAAGTAAACCTCGTGATTCCCTCGTGAGTGTATATTTAGTTTCTATACATTTTTACATTGAACTATTCTGTGGAATCAAGCGTTGGTAGTTTGAATTTAATTTCTTTTATATCTGTGAAACTAGGAAAACCTTGTTCGGTAGGATTTTTTTCACGTTGTCCCTAATGCCTCACTTCCCTGTCGTATAAATAGGAAAGTTGCCTCGAGTGCCTGGCTTCCCTTCCGCTAGAACCCTTTTCCTCGCCAGTGACACGAGATGGTCAGGGTGAGAGAAGATTTCACGTCCTCTTCTCTCCGTTGACGTGTGCCTCGTTGGGGGGAAGGTAATTTCCTCTCGAAGCCTTTCCAACCCATCCACACTCCATCACTCTCTCTTCCGCGCCAAATCCTGACGAGGAGGCCGCTCGCACCCTTTAAATGTTTCCTTTGCCTACTCCCCTTCTTGTTTTTCTGCTTTCGTCTCCCTTATCCCCACTCTAGATCCCTTCCCCCACCAATCTTCCGTGCACTTTTCTCTCCTTTCCCTGGAATGAAGGGAGCTAAATGGCCATTTCGATCGACAAGAAACGACAAGTTATCTCGTGGTTGAAACTTTCGCAGGTCATCATAGCTGTATATATTTGTTGTACGGGTGTACCCCGCGTACTTTACCAGGTCTGTTACCTGACGTATCGTGGCCGTTGCTGGTCACTCTATCAAAGGGACCTTGCTGCTCACTTTATCACATTCCCTTTGATAATGTGACCAGCAACGGCCGCGATACGTCAGGTAACAGACCTGGAAAAGTACTCGGGTTACACCCAAAGAGCGAATATATACAGCAATAATGACCTGTGAAAGTTTCAACCACGAGATTCCTATAAGTTTCGTGTCGAACGAGATGGCCATTTAGCTCCTTTCATTCCAGGGAAAGGGGAGAAAAGGTTGACGAAGGTTGTAAGAAGGTTGAAAAGGTTGTAGAAGAGGTTAGCCGATAGAACAATTGAATGAAGGGCTGCGTCAACCCAATTCTAGTTTAACCTATGATAATTAATAAAAATTTCGTAAAGGTTTGATTCAACTCTCCTAAATTTTTATACTTGATAAATGGCAGTGCAAAAGTATATCATCTACATCTTGCAATAACCTGCAAGCCACCGCCAGGGTATGTTGCAGGGGTTGAAATATTACCATATGCTCGCTGCACATTTTAATGCAAATAAGAGCTACTATTCTGCTACTTCATGGTGACATTTAGATATAAGAGTCATGTGCAAGTTAAATGGAGCTTATCAGCAAAAATAGGTGGAAATGTAGACTTAATCGCTTAAGTAAATACCAGGACAATATAAAATTAAACTATTTTTCTAACTTCGACTCTATGGTAGTGGATTGTGGTTTGGATGATGACCATATTGTTAGGGAAACGGATTGCTGTATTGAAAGATTTAAGCTAACTTTCTCTCTTTGTACAATTAGTGATCTATTTAGATGTTTTATTCTTTGATACATCTGACCGAATAAACATTCAATATTACATGCATGCTTCTACCCTTATACGTATGAAATGCATGTAACTTTCTTGGGTACACCCAAACATTAACAAAAAAGCCATAAGTTAAAGAAGAGCTCTTAATGTTATCAATAATGTATCTTTACTTTTAAATCCTTGACGGCTTGCTTTATATTTCTCTACCACGGCTTTACTCTGTACTTCTGCCCAACTGATTATCATTGTGTTGATAAATGGTAGATCTTGTTAGGCATGGGTACAGCTAGAGACATTAGGTTTGCTGGGCCACTGAGCTATCGCAACGTTCTCTTCGTGACGTTGGATTCCTGATCCTTAAAGGGGTATGTGTTGGAACTAGTTTTTAAGGCAGCGTTGGTTTCAATCCCTATTTATTTTCATGAGATCTTACACGGTAAAGCTTGGCATTGTTCCTTCATCCTTTCAGAAGCTCTCTTACTATTCTTTCTTTCAGAACTTCTAATTCATATTTTTTCAAATCATTCAAAATCTCAAAGGAGGACGACGATAACAAGTGAAATGCGAATCTATCTTAAAAAATATGCTCACATTACGGGGTGCGAGTTGACAAGTTCATCGAATGTAACTCCCAAGGTATTTTTTGGTCTGCATGCTGCTATACATGCACCTTAAATGCTGTTTAGCTGTTAGATCAACTTGATCTTATGGAGAAATGGTGTAAAATTTTATGGATATTACCTAACCTTAACTCAATAATTCATAGCGAAAAGATTCAATATTGATAGAGTTAATGCCTCTAAGCATTCAAACTCGCATCACCAGGGGGGTTGTGTTTGAAACCGTCGGGAGTAACTCGAATAGGTAACCAAGGAGTCACGTGATGTAAATACTTATGGTTAAACACAAATTTGGTTTGATAAAATCGCTAATTACAACCTCATTTATTGTTTGCACTTGTGTTTTCTCTCATCTGGGACTCACATCTACTGGGACATAAGATATTGTCTTTGTCACGCCTAAGACGTTTTGTATAGGTTTATTGAAATTAAAATTCATTGTGGAAGGTGATACTCTGTGGAACCGATCAATGTCACAGGAAAAAATACTTGGTAAAATTCCGCATTAAAATTGATGAGGTACTTCCAAGGTGACACCCGTTAGGGCATCATCCTACCTGTTTTCTATCCCATGAGCCCTAACGGGCTAATCCTGGCTAGTACCTCATTTACTTTTATATGGAATTTTACAAATTATATTGTATCCTTGCTTATAGAAATACTTTAAAAACGAAAAAATGGAATCATTACTTTAAATTTCCACGTTGAGACCGAAGTGTATCGGATGAATTTTTTATCTGTCCCCTATAGCTTGTCCCTGGAAAAATATATTTCCACACCGCCTTCTAGTAACCGGCTGGTGAAAATTCTGTATCGGGGTGATTTAACTAGTTCCCTATCCGGGTGGGACGGATACTCGGGGGTGGTTTTTAAGGGATGCGCTCCTCAAGTGGGGAGAGCGAAGTGGTGAGCACGCCGTCAATTCGGTGCCCTTACACGTGTCCAGAGCATACCCTGTCCGTGACCTGCGTGATTTGCTTCGTCGGAGTCCTCGGTGAATGGAGAAAGGCACGTGGTGGTCTGTTGAGACTTTTCCCCAATTCGTGCCCCAATTCACGGTTCAGCGAGTCGGCGTCCTCTCCATACCGCCGGTATACGTCCGTCAAGAGAGAAGTGAGTGGATGACAAGTGACGGCCCGTCGCCCGAACTCCCCTTTCCCCTACGCGAGTCCCTACCTCTAATCCCGAGCACTGCGTCCAGTTACGCCTCGGAATTACCCTGGGGAGGACGCTCCAGATCAATTTAGGCTCCGAGTTCCATTACGTTCGTTGGAAGTCATTATAACGCATTTCCCAAGGAATCCAATTCGTCACCGGCGTGATAATCATTCTACCACGATCGGTGAGTTTGCGGATAGCCTCTGCCTGTTCATTCCCGACGATGAAGGTCATCTTTTGACTTCATTCCTATCAAATATACTTTACCTTCATGGAATAGGTACATTACATCTATGTACAGGCAGTCCACGAGTTACGTCAGTCTCGACGTACGTAAATCCGTACTTCCGTATAAGTCAAATTTATCTAAAGAGGTGCCATTGATTTACGAACACAAGCATGAAAAATTAAAATGTTCGTTTTTATATTTGCTGGTGGACAAATATCGAATGAAAATTTTAAAGTTGTACGCAAAGGAAATCTGTCCAATTTAATCATTCATCTGTGGACGTTAACATTTTTTATGCAAATAAATTAAGGACAAAAATAAGAATGCTTGAATTTCGCAGTGAACTGAAGGAAATTTGCCCGAAAATTTTCCACACATTTCTCCACATCTATCAAAATATCTGGGGCACGGACTTAGTTTTGGAGAAATTTTCGACATACATAAATTTCGACTTACGCAGTGTGTCGAAACGCACGTAGTACGTAACTCGGGGACTTCCTCTAATACCCTGCGAGCCACCACAAGGGTGTGTGTATGACATGATGAAGGATGCCTTTCTCGAATCGTAGGCCGAAACATAGGTTTCTCTAAGAAATCATTTTATTATATTACGAGAGTCATCCAGAAAATAAGTTCCGTTTTTTTCTTATTAATTGAGTTTTTATTGAAGAATATTTAAACTTACAGAAAACGTTCTTGATAATATGTATTATTTTTACACATAATCTCCAGAAACCTCAATGTACTTCGTATACCGACAAATGAGCTTTGAACTCCCCTCCTCGTAGAAGCTTCCCGCCACCTCTTTGGTCCATTTGGTGACAGTTGCTTTTACTTCCTCGTCACTTGTGAAACGTTCTCCGGCGAATCCCTCCTTCATTTTGGTGAACAGATGAAAGTCTGAAGGGGCCAAGTCAGGACTGTAAGGTGGATGGGTCAGAACATCCCAACCGAAATGATCCAAATGTTCCGTAGTGGAACGAGCGACGTGAGGCCGTGCATTGTCGTGGAGAAGGCACACACCAGAGGACAACTTTCCTCTTCTCTTGTTCTGGATGGCCCGACAAAGGTTCTTCAGGGTCTCACAGTACTGGGAGGCGTTAATTGTTTCTCCTTGAGGCAAAAATCACTCGTGGATATTCGCGATCTTCGCGAACAGCATTGTCGACTTTTGCCACAAGTTCGTCCGTGACATTTGAGGGTCTGCCTCTTCCACTCTCGTCCTCAAGTGAATGTCTTCCCGCCTTAAATTCACGAACCCATCTCCTCACCATCTACTCACTAATTACACCCTCCCCATACACAGAAACAAGCTGTTGATGATTTTCAACCGATTTGAAACCACGGGAATGAAGAAATTGAATCACTCCGCGGACAACGACTCGAGAGGGAACAGGCACAGAAGTGGCGGGACGCGACGTCGAGGGCTCCATTTCAACGATTTGCTGTGACCGTGTTTTCAAGGCTACTGCAACCGTTCACCTCTTATTTTATTCAGAAGATTCCTCTCTTTTGTAAAACGTTGCCAAAATTTAAAAAACAAAAACCCTAGCAACCTACAGACCGAAACGGAACTTATTTTCTGGATGACCCTCATACCTACCTATCTCTCTGATTTTATCTTCGTGATCTAACCTGCCTTAGTGCGAAGGTGTTTTTTAATATGCTCGAAACATCCTAGTGAAATGTTAGATTTAGAGTTAGGTAGGAAAAGATTGTTGGAGCAGCCTTTAGTGCATGAATATTGCTAATCTATGATTATAGGGAAAATGCAGGTAAATATATTTAGTCGACATCTTTCTAACCAGAAATATTTTTGTAACTTTTTAGATACCTATCCTCTACTTATACGTGACAACTATACCCAACTTGTTTTAACGTAGTAGTACAGCTGTAGCTCTTAGTTTGCAAGTCAATAGTGCACATATGGTGATTTTCACCCCTTGCCACACACCCTTGCTGTGGCTCGAAGGGTAAATTTTAAATTTGTTCAGAAAAGTATAGTTAGTATTTCAAGCTACGACTTGATAGTAATTCCTAGCCTAATTCTTCCGATAATGTTGATATAATTCGAAAACTATCGTAGCATATTTTTACAAACTTACCTGCTTTATGCTACCTTGATGCTATAGCATGTCACCTCCTCTTTGTGAATTCTTAAGGGTTTGCAAGGTGTCATTGTATATATAGCAGTCAGTTACAACGTGTAGTTTATTTAAAGGCTTTAGAATCTAATTTGGAAGACGGTTGCCTTGGTAGCTTAACTGGCTGGCATGAGGTCGGGATCCGGTTCCAAGGTCAAGGTCAAGAAGGATTATTCTTTTGTGTGGCTATTTTGCATTGTGTATTTCCGCGGAAAATTTCCTTAAATATTTTCGTGGCTGGTTCTTAATCCTTGAAAGTTTTTTACTCTCGTTGATAGTCTTTAAAATACCTTTACCTGTTGTTCTCCAATGATTGTAGGTCATCTCTTGCTTCCGTTCCTATGTAATTTACAATCCCTCTTTACAAATCTCTTCATAGACGGATCACCGTTAGATGGACGTTGTGTTACTTTTTCACACTTACAAGATAGTAAAACAATCATACCTTTCCTCATTACCTACTTGCTCATGAATCAGTCAGGGAATTACCAGAGCTTAACAGTAACAATCATGTTAATTGTCAATTGAAATCATCAACTTTCGCGGTCCATGTTTATAGTGATGTGGTTTTTTGGAGTGCTCCGAAATGTCGTAGTTGTCCACCTACGTTTCCCCTTCACTGCTGGAGGTCTCTTCAGGGTCATTCAACCCTGATGAGGCCTCTAGCAGCGGAGGGAAACGTAGTTAAACAACTAAGGAATCACGGAGAAACCCAAAAAACCACCTAACTATAACCATGTTAATTTAAGAAATAAATGACCTTCAGATATTTATGTTGGAAGACGGTTGCCTTGTTAGCTTAACTGGCTGGCATGAGGTCGGGATCCGGTTCCAAGGTCAAGGTGGATTATTCTTCATTCAGAAATTTCACAGAGATTTTAAGGAAAACGTAATAAAAGATTTGCCATATTCATTACCATTAAATGGTTGCAAAATTGAATCACATGCATATTTTTTAGCATTCAATAGTAGATAACTAAACATTGTGGAGGAAAAATGCCTTAGTTCTCATGAATTAGCGCTGAGATTCGCAAAGTGCTTATCGGGCTGAAATAATCAACGTTTGAAAACAATGTTTTCCAGATTTTCTGCATATTTTGAGTCTTACTTGCTTGCATACCAATCGGCGATACCATTTTTCTTATGAACGGCAAAGCTGAAAATAGATTAGCAATCTATTCTAAGTCTCCCCTTCTCAAATCTGCCCCAAAAATTCCCTCTCAATTCTAAATCTCATTTAAAACAAAGGTAATACTGGCTTTTAGCCGGTAACACATGAGGATAAGCCTAAGAGTATTTTTCATTCATTTTTGAAAATTAATTAGGTACCTCACTAGTATGTAATTAGAAACGATCTAGCTGCATGTGACCCTATTATTCAGCAAGTCTCCATTAGATGATTCTTGTCGCATGTCAATAGCGCATGTTTGGTGATTTTCACCCCCGGCAACACACTCTCGTGGTGGCTCGCAGGGTATTACGTAGATGTAGATGTAGCAACCAAGTGGATACATAAAGGCCAGGAACTGCACTGATTGATGTCCGAACGAAATTAATCTGCATGAGACTCTTATCATCTAACATGTTTCCATGTAGTATCCCTGCCACACACATTTGTGGTAGCTTGCAGGTTATTATATAGATGTAGATTTGTTCACAGATCTGGCTAATAGTTTTATGTCATGGTCTCAAGGTTTTGCTTACCCTTGGGTTAGGGAGGAAGCAAATAGAATAAAAATGATCTTGGGAGTTGTAATTAAAAAAATCCCTCTGCGATAGCTTTGATGTCCTGCATAATTAAGGAACCCCATTAAGTCTCTTCTTTCTCGCGCCAGAAGGGATTAAAGCGAGTGAGGGTGTGGTTATGTCGGCGGAAGCTGCAGGAAAAAGACGGTCAGTCCGGTCCCTCTTGTGGGCCTACCATTAATGGCCTCTCCCGGACTCATTTAGCAGTGAAAGTGTGAAATTTTTATGGCCCCCAGATTTTAATCTGCGTAAGCGTTATGGTGGTGAGGGCAGAGGACACCGACCCATACGAAGGTCTTCAAATAAGTGCTGGATTTCACGCCTGGAATGTTTTATAAGTGCATTTCCTTTTTCAGTCTTTTTTTTACTTTGACAGCTATAATCAGATAAAAAATAGAAGACGAAGAGTATAGTTAAACCGGTTCAAGTCACGTGATCCGTGTCTGCAGCAGTTTCCAAATGTTAAAAGTCTTTTGGTGTTCATTTCAGGCGAAGATTATCATTAAAATTTTGGCAGATATTCATATCTGAAACATTTGGCGCTTTTAAACAAATAGTTAAATATTTACATATCTATTCATTACACAGGACATTAGATATTGAGTCAGTTGTTTACAAGATAGATAGTCATTCTAGGGTGGCTGGAATTCACATGAAAAACTCCGTTTGCTACTCGGTTGCTCCATGTTTATCTCCATCGTTATTATGTTAAAACACATTTCGCTTCCAATCATGACTTTAGCGCGACTTTTATCGCCAATGCACCAATGCAATCTTTAATTGAAAAGCATGCTAGTAATATATAAAATTTGGAAAACATGTTTTTTATTAAATGCCATGCAACCATGAAAATAATGTCCTGCAGTAATTTAATCTAAATGAAATGCGTGAAGGGGTCCATGGTTTCATGTACAATCCACCAAATAGTCACCTATTAAGTTTAGAGCCTTGTCCAGCGGTATTCCGATTCCTGAGCGAATTTAAAAGAATGCTTTATCCATAATTGTAAATTATATTTTTATATATATCATTAAAGGATTGCTTTCCAGCATAACTAAGTCGTTTCTGTTGATTCGCAGCAATCAGTTTGCAGCTCTTAGTTTATGAAAGTTTTCCGGTAAATTACCTCCTGCCCCACACTATCGAGGTATCTTGCGGAGTACAAAGTAGATATAGAAGTAGACTGCAGGAGTAGCACAAAGTATACCAAAAAGAGCGACTCCCAGAGTTTTCCTCGACTTTGTCAGCTAATTTTTTATGGTTAGTGAAATGACAGTTATCATATTTACTCAATTATCTCATTCAGTCTGATGTATTATTTCATTTCTTTTTTTCCTAATTACTGATGTTCTAGTTGCCATTGGTGTATGTAGCACCGATCTTCATTTTGTGGACATGAAGACTAGTTAGGTATCGCATTACTCCCAGATGATCTACCGTCTGAAAATTCACTTTTCTTGCGTTAAGGAAGGTTATTTTACTTGGTGGCGAAAGAGAAAAGAGCTTTATTGCTCCTAAAACTTTTTAAAGGGCGTTTCTGTTTTTCCTCTTCCTCTATCGTCCGATCTTCTGCCATCCTTCCAAGGTCTGTGAATCGATAAACTTCTTTGCTGGGAAGGTGATGCATTTGTAGACCATAATACAGTTCCTTACCAAGCTACCTTAGCGAGTGTGTGTGTATGTGTGTGTTTGATATGCAGGAAGAAAAACCTTAAGGCCGCATCCATACACGAAATTTTTCCGCCAGGAAAACTTTTTTTTACTCTTTAACTCCTCGCTGTGCCCTTCCACGAACGCCAGCAAACACATTTTATTAAAGAGATGACTCAGTGACAGAAAAAAATATAATGTTCACACGTTCACTCTTTCCTTCTAACTATTTATATTATATTCCTTTTATATACCCGTTCCCTCATATCATCCAGGAACTCAGGATTGGGCCGTTTGGGACTCAGTGACAGAAAAAAATATAAAAGCGTTCACACGTTCCTTCATTCTTTCCCTCTAACTATTTATATTATATTCCTTTTATATACCCGTTCCCTCATATCATCCAGGAACTCAGGATTGGGCCGTTTTTGGGGGTTCGTTTAACGGCGTGCGAAAAGGGTACGGGGGCAGGATGGAAGGAGGGAATTGTTTAGGGGATATGGTGAAACGAGAGGGGTATAAAACTGCCGGGTATGCTGGAGAGGAGAAAAGAAAAAAAAAGGCTTACCCGAGAGATGTTATCACCAAACCCTTAAACCCCAGGGCCCCTCAAATGCAACTCCACCTGGCGCTTCTTGCCCAAATGAACTCTGCCACGTGGCTCCCTCAAAAAATTCCATGTCGGGAGAATAAAAATGGAAGTATGGAGAGAGGGTTGGGAGTGAAGAGTTAATAAGCAATCCATTTCTGTTAATTTTCTTCTAGAGTGCATACTACGATTATTTGTGGAGTATTAGTTGGATATAGGATTATAAGAGGGACCATATGTCGTTTATCCATAGTGCATCCGTTATTTGGTTGAATAGTGTTTTGTCATGTATATTTTATTTTTTTTGTTCAACATCATCATAATCGGTCAACAGTCCTAGGATTGGTTTGAGGATGCCCTCCACTCAATTCTTCTTACAGCCAACCTCTTCATATCGACGTAATTTTTCTCTTGTACGTCCTTCACAACTTGCTGCATGTATCTCATACGAGGCCTTTTCCACTCTTCCCTTTTACGTTTCCCTCGATGAGGGCTTCATCAGACCATTGTGTCTTAAGAAATGGCCTTTAATTATTAAGCTGTCCCGTCATCTTTTTAGTTTTCAGCAGCGGTCTCTTTTCTCTTACTCTTCTCAAGATTTCTTCGCTTGTAACTCGGTGGGTCCATTTTATCTTCCTCATTCTTCGGTAGTATTTTTTGTTACCACTGATTATGCAATTAAAGTAGATTTAATTGGATAAAAACTTCTTATCCCTACACATATCTTCTATATGATGTTTTTCAGTTCCGCATACCAGCTGCTTCTTATTTTTACGAGTTCCGTATTATTTTCAGCCAATATACCCCAAACTTCTCCTCATTCTACCCCGCTTACCCTGAATTCTTCCCTTAATCACGCCTGTCCCCGCCGCCTTTATTGCATGCTCTATTCTGAGCTTTTGCTTTCTCCCAATTTCCCAATCAACTTCCTTTCCTCTCCTACCATCACTATTACTTTCTCGTTCGTTTTCCTATCCACACTCCTCATCCTATCCATCGTCTTCTATACCAGAATCACAGTAGACCTGCAAATGCTGTTTTTCATTCCGTTTCCTTAAGGTCCATGTTCCATTACCAAAGTATGCCATTTCGTAGTGTATATATTTTAAATAAGAGTGTGGTGTAAGTATCATCACAGAGAGTGTCAGAAAATTTTTCTTGGTGAAATTGGTGAGAAACAACTTCGCACTTCACAAAAGGAGTCGTTACAGTACATCCCACCAATAACATTTATGTAGGAAGGGGATATCAAGTATTGAAATATATTTCTCTCCTTTATAGATAATATGTGCTCAGTGTTGGGTTAATCCTTGGGATACCGTCTTTGGAGCAGTGGAGCGCTGGTCTTAAAGGAGAAGTTTCATATGTGGGTGTAAAGAAGTCTTATGTGGGTGAGTTATATCATAATTTTTTTGGAAAAAAATGAGACTCTCCTTGTCTCCTACTCTGGTAAATAAAATGCCCTCCGACAGGTTTCATTTGTATTTTTCCCTCCATATTCTCCGGTCCTGTACTGCTTGTTTTAGGTACCTACTCATATGTCCATCCTCTAAATAATTACGTTAATATGAAGAGGTTGGCCGATGGAAGAATCAAGTGGAGGACTTCGTCAACCCTTCGATCGGTCAAAAATCTTAGGATTGTTTTTATCTTTGATTGTGGCAAAATCCAGTTGAATAACTGTGGACCTATTACCCTTAAGCTCTCTCATAAATGAACCAAACGTTTTGGGATTACTATTTAAATAATCTCCTAACATCTTGCTCTTGAAATTTGATAACGCTTGCCAAAATGCTTTGCCTTGCTAATGGTTTCTATTTTTATAGTTTTTGAACTACGTCATTTCATTGCTATGCCGAGAGTCCCTGTTCTACATTCTTTACCCTTGCGTGGCATCCCCTTAGTCGCTATAATGATTTCCTAACCTCTGTGTTATACCGCGTTATCATTTTTCGATTTACTTGTAATGTATTTATTGTCTACTTTGCGTGTGACTTCAGCAAAATAGTTTCCACGAATCATCTGGATCTTATTCTATATATATTAAGCAATTTCCTTAACTCCTCTTTCATTCCGTCGCAATTTTACCTACCAAACAGGTAAACCCTACTCTTTGGTTTATTATCTCTTGCCATACCTAGGATACATCAGGAAGCACTCTTTTATGATACCTAATTCCAGGCTTTCTAACTATGTTTAGGGCTTTTTCGGGTATATTTTTAGCTATTCATTCCAAGATATTGTTTATTCTGGTTGGTGCTGTTACTAGCTCTGTTGTAGAGAGTGTTGCGTAAATAATATCAACAGTGATTCGCAGAGTTCTTTATCCTTAATTCTTGTTAAAAAACTACACGTTTTCCTATATTGAAGGAATATTGAAGTCCCCACTTATTATTAATCCTTTATAATTGTTCCGAGAAAGTGGTGTACCTATCTCTGACTCTAGTTCCACATATGAACTGACGTCTGCATCCGGTGGTCTGTAATATGCACCTACTTATACCTACTTATATCTTTTTTGCGTTATTACCTTTAATTTTAACAGAACACCGAATTATTTTATATTGCGCTCGAAAATACTCGTTACTTCATTTATCTGAATATGTCTGCTGCAATGCAGGCGAACCTGTTGTCCAGCAAGGTGGAAAAAAATACGGGGCTGGAATCCGGGAAGACAAGAGTATTCAATCTTTCAATAAGTCTGCAAAAATGAAGCATCGTGTACATTGACTTCATTAATGTAATTTTTAATCGTCTGTAATTGTTTACATAATTTTTGTGATCCTGAGGTCCATGTTAGCACTTTTATATCTTTGAATCAGATTTGTTGAGGATATTTTTTATGCAGGTAAAGGTTAATGTCGATAACGCTGATTTTGGTATGTATTATATTCTTGACCATGAAATTTTATTTTTCCAGTACTTTCCCCGTTTACTGAACATATTAAACTGCGGCGGAACAGGATACGTTCCACCTCACGGCTCTCCATTCAGGGCGTTGTATGCTGCCCTAGTCAGCGGGTAGGTCTCTCCATTCTCTGTGTACGCTCCCTTGAAATCCTCCATGTTGACGTTCATGATCGCGGCCCCAGCGAGATTTTGCTCCAAAATTAATGCTGCCTGTTACGAAGAAGAGATAGGGTAGGCTTACTCTGAGACATAATTGCAGAAATTTTAGGATATTTATAGAATTTCAATGAAGACCAATTCGATTTGATGAAAAAGGGATTTATAAGGAAATATTTAGGCAGTTAGATACTCGTGGAAAAGAGGAAGGAAAATAATTTACTGAAAAGCGAAAGAGAACTCCTCCTCTCTCTGAGATTAAAAGTTTACAATCACCACCGACTTTTGAGGTATTTAATCACAAATTTAGTGTCTACAATGATGGATAGCAGAACTTGCCAATGAAGCCATCCGATGGCTGCTGCAAAAAGTACAAAGGACTGACTAAAATGTTTTTAAAAAAGATGTAAGATGGCAGGAGCATCAACCTACAAGGAACACAATGCTTTATGCGTACCAGTACGCTTCCGGTGATTGAGGCCAGATCCAGATCGCGTACCAGTACGCTTATGGATGGGAATGGGTTAATGAACTCTATGGTTTCTGGCCCAACTTCATGAAAAATCATGATCACTGAATATGAAAACTTCGTATGTTTTACGTAGAATTTAATCTTTTACGAACAGTTTCTTTGCTTGGGCGATATCACCTTTAGATAAGGCATTCGGATTAAGCAAATAATTAAAATAGGGTACTTTCCGACTGTTTTTAATATTCTTGGTCAAAAGTTAATAGCCCCTAAGGCACGTATTTGAAGCCGTTCGATTTTTAAATACGGATATATAGTTTTCCTCATTGATTAAAAAGGTAAAAATTTTAACGGCGAGAAAACACGGCGACCAACTATTGCTTGCCGGTCTATTATGCGTGTGACGTCAGAGGCACGTACACACTTTCAGCTCCCTTCCGCGAGATGGTGCTGTGGACGTTTATAAATAGACGATGATCTCCTTAAAAGCTTATTTAGTTATGTATGAAGGACTTTTATTCCGTTAATTAAAATGATTTTCTTTTATCCTTTTAATTTAAATTTATTCATTGCAAAGTAGTTATGGTTCATTATTACTAAGAATGCTTTTAACTTGGCTCATAGCAAGCACGTAGCCAGGGGTGCTTCAGACCCCCCCCGTACCGTCTATTGACAGTCAATACCTCCCCCTCCGCACATGCCTATTGTTGCATGGTCAGTCGGAACCAAGACAGTTGGCAACGCTAGTACTTGTTCATGCGCTATCGTGTGTGAAATTTATCTCTCTGGCTATTGTGGTTACGTTTAACGCAAAACACATTGATTATGGATGTGGAAGGTATGAACGTTGTCGTACAACATAATTTTATTGCTTTCTTGCTTAAAAGGTACGTTTATAGGTACATGGTATATGTTATTTCTCAGAATTATGAGATATCAATGTTTTTATTCACATGTCGGGTCTTGTCGAGCTATATTACTTGTACGAGGGTAGCCTTTTAAGTGTAGGGAATAGAACGTTCCTTATCACCTAGCGACTATAAATGGTGTTTATAAACAACTTTTTGAGTTGGTTAATGTCCATGCAAAGTTTCATTAAGATCGGCTTAATAGTTTTAAAAAGGTTGCGTTTCAAAGTTCCCAAGTCGCTGTACGAGATGGAATTAAGTCATGAACAATACCGTACGATAATTTTCTATAACTTTCGACGAAGCCTCACCCAGCAAGAATGCGTCGCAGAACTTTTTGTTGTTTTTGGCGAAGAAGCACCATCAAGGCAACCGTTTATCGCTGGTATGCAGAGTTTCAGCGAGGACGCTCCAGCCTCAGTGACGAACCGCGTGAAGGGGCGACCAAAAACCACCGTCACTCAAGAAAACGTGGTTGCTGTACGTAACATGGTTCTGGAAGATCGTCATGTTAAATACCGTGAGATTCAGGCATCGGAAGTTTAGTGTCAGGATACGTCACTCAGATACACCTGGCTCCCTTCTGCAAACACACTTAAGTATCAACGCCACATTCTCACACCATGTTTTCATCGCACAAAACTTATTTCACTTTCTTACAATGAAATTTGACTAGACTTCGAATTTGAGTTCCTAACGATTCGTAATCCTTTTTGAATTCCATCTCCCTGGTTACGCTCTGCCCATCAGTCTCTGCTATTGGCAGGTAGGCTCCTATTTCGGAGCCAACCAAGACGTGCTTATTTTCAGCCCGGGTGATTTGAGTTTCAGATCAAAACCATCGTAGTTTCAGTATGCAGTTGTTAAGTTCTTAAAATAAGACAGAGGTGAATCTCATTTTCACGCATGTTGAGTCTTAAATTTAGACCGCTACCGTAAAATCAGGCTGCGTTTAAATGCAGATCGCACTGAAAATCAAATAACATTTTTTCAGTGAACATGGCTGCGCAGTCCCAGCGATTCTGAGCCTTTTCAATTGAACTGAAAAAGAACATAACATTTTCTGATAAACTGGGATTTCTCAATAAAAATCATATGCGATTAATGAGAAAATATTAATGGTGCGGTACTATTCACAGGTTCATTTCTGTGGTACGTATCTGGGCCCTCTGGTTAAAACTTAATCGCAATTGATGAATATTTTTTGTCTTTGATTAATAAAACTGCCTATTATCATGCGACCAAGAGGACGATCGTTTTGGGGAATGGAAAAAAAGTGCTTGAAATGGCAAAGTGATTGAACCCAAGGAACTTGGAGTCACGGATCATAGGTTACCCATTACCGTTCCTTACCTTTGCTCTCACGGATTCGGGATCTTCAAACGAAACCCATTGAAGGGTTTTGCCGTAGCCGTAGGACACTTTGGACTCCGGATCCCTCCTAACTACCCACCCCTCGGTCGAGTTGGATATCTTCCTCAGCAACTGGAATAAGAAAGAAAATAGGAGTAATTTACCATCGCTTTAACTCGCATTAACTCGTTCATCCTAAGACATAGAGATCCGCAAAGACGTCGTAGCACTGCAAAGATCTTGCAATCATCTAACGTCAACTACTTTAAATTCAAAGATCGCGAACAAGCCGCGAAAACTTTAACGGTGTCACCGCAGAAATTACACAATAGCAGATATATAAATGGTTTTTTCAGAAGTTGAGATCCTTGTGAAAATGATGATAATTTTATAAATGGATCATCAGAGCAAATAAGTAGCGTCTCTAGAAAACCGATTACAAAATAGCTCATAAAAATCACAAAACTCAACATAAACTTGTATATTAAAAACTGATTTCTGAAACCCCTGATCAGTTAAAAAGTAATGTCGTATATATATATAATACCATGTAACAATTGTAATAATAACTTTATAGGCCAGCACATGACAATATTTAAAAAAACGGACATTCCCAACACAGAATGTCTATAAAAAATAAAATCCTATTCTGCTCATTGACAAATCATGCAATCGAAAACAACCATACTTTTAATTTCGACCAAACGAAAGTTTTAGATGCAGAAGAAAATTAGTCAAAAAGGTTATTTAACGAAATGTATCATATCAGATCAAAATTCTTGTAATAAAAAACAGACATTGATAATTTAAGTAAAATATATCATAACTGAACACAACAAAATTAAAAATTCGCAAAAAAACAAAAACAATTAAGTCCTGGCAACCAAATTGTAAACAATTTACCTAAAAAAGCATAAATGTATGTAAAAATTTACTTCCTGTGTTTTTTGGCGTTAAACTATGTAAAAAAATATACTATAAAAACATTTATGATTGAAAACATCTTGTAAATAAATTTACCTATGTTCATTGGTGGTTCATCCTATTTTAGTATATCCTTAGAAAAAAATATAATTTCCGAAACGTCGGCAAACATTTAAATCTCATCATTTTTATAAGGACCTAAACTCCTGAAAAAACCATTTAAGTAAAATATATCATAACTTAACACAGCAAAATAAAAATTCACGAAAAACAAAAAAAAATTAAGTCCTGGAAAACCGATTGTAAACCCTTCACCTCAAAAAAGCATAAATGTATGTTAAATTTACTTGTATTTTTACTTTACTTTTTACTTACGTGTATTTTTTGGCGTTAAACTTTGCAAAATAATTTTACTGTAAAAACATTTTTGTATTGAAAACATCTTTTAATTAAATTTACCTATGTTAATTGGTGGTTCACCCTGTTTTAGCCTGCATAAAAGAAAAAAAATATAATTTCCGAAACGTCGGTCAAACATTTCAATCTCATCATTTTCACAAGGACCTAAACTCCTGAAAAAACCATTCATATATTTAAAGGAGAGGTCTGGAATACAGCTTACTAACAAAATAAGTTATTCCCCAGGGAAAAATTCATTCACCTTGACCGGGACTCGAACCCGAACCCCATGATTTCCGGCCATGTAATCTACCAGTTGAGCTATCAAGACGTCCTCTTTCTCTGTGGAAATAAACTCGTAGTCCGTGGTACCATGCGCACGGCTTCGGATACATTGTTGCAAAATGTGTACAGCATTCCGGCAACATCTTGTTCCTTTAAAGCCTCGATTATATTCACAGAGAAACAACTGGTAGAGCTCATGGACGGAAATCAGAAGGTGCGGGTTCGAGTCCCGGTCAAGGCGATTGATTTTCTGCCACTCTGGGCAACTTTGTTTCTGCTATATAATTTTTGTCATTAGAATGCTCGGTTGAGAACTGCTTATATTCGTGGATTAGTTTTTATTTGCAAATGCCACTCGAAACGTATGAAACACATTTTTCGGAAGAAAATTAGAAAAAAACGTTGCTGTATTTCTCAACCAGAAGGAAGAACTGAGAGCTGTGGGGGGACAGGGTATTTAGGAGTGGGAGGGGAATGGAGAAGAAAAAAGGAGAAGCGGGGAGGGGAAGAAGGAGAATCGGAGAGGGGAAGTGGTGAGGACACATTGTAGTCACAATGAGTGCAAGTGTCGGTTAAAAGAACACATTGAGCCCAGGGTGGGGTGCATACCTTGAGAAGAAGAATGCAAGTAAGCTCAAGGGTGTGCAGGTTGATGGCGGAATCCATTGAGTTATATCCATATATATTGAGGTATCCATTGGGGGAGGGAGGCAATAACGGAAACATTGAAACATCGAGTGAAAAGCACGTCATGAGAGGACACGTGTTTAGGTTATGGTAGGGATGAGTGGGGGGATGACGGAGTACAGGAAGTGCGGTGATTGTTGATCCTGATGTAAAGAGGGGTGGTGCATTGTCCTACATAGAAGGCAGGGCAGAAATTGCATTGGAGGAGGTAGATGATGTTGGTGGAAACAAAAGTAGATGAAGGAAAAATTGGCAGAGACCAGTGTGTGGGAAGGAAAGAGGCAGGAGGAGAATATAATATAGGACAAGTCTTGCATCTCGGACGTTTGCATGGAGAGGGGGGACGTAGGTGTGTGGCAGGGATTTGAGAAGCGGGCGGGTAGTTTTGAAAATATTGCTTAAATTAGGCGGTCTATTGTATGTAATACGGGGATATTTTGGGAAAAGTTTTGAAGTGGAATTGAGGGAATAGGGAAAAGATCTTTAGGACTCGTTGTAAGGAATGTGCGCCAGGGAAGTAGGTGGTGAGTAGAGAAGGGGCATTGTGTTGATTGGGGTGAGATTGTTGTGGGGTGTAAGGTTTTTTAAAATTCTTTTTTGGAGAAGGTTTTCTGGGTACCCACTACGGAGAAGGGAGGTGTGTAGATTAGAAAGGTGAGGATTAGATCATCTCTCTCACTGCGGCAGCTTACGTGCTGGAGTAGTGCTCGGAGCTGATGGGGAGAATCGTCTGCAACGACTCCTCGCCGGAGAGAAGCAGCGGAATCGAAGAGGGAACGCGGGCAGGACGACGGTGGAATTTCCGCTCGTTATTTCCTTTCGTGGGGCGAGGAAAAAGCGTCCCTAAGCCGCCGAATATCCCGATCAATGCACGACATCACTAAGATTCGTGGGACCACGGAGCAGCGCAGCCACACACGGGTTGCAACTCAAGGTGTCCCCCCCCCCCTCATATGTAAATAAATGCGTTGCGGGAAAAGTGGAAGGTGGTAGAGGAAAAGAAAGAATGACTGAAATGAAATAAATCAGTTTTGAAAGTGCGTAGGTTTTCGCAGCGAGGATGATCTGCATCAGTCATTTTTGGGAGGAGCTGCGTGTGGCGACTTGTCGACCCCAGACTCATCCGCGAGGCAATCGAAATTGAGATACGGCCGGAAAATTTTAACCGGGACAATGGCATTCGACTGAGTGCCACATGGAAGCGATTACTTCGGGAGGAGAGATACGGGGTCAAAAACATGAGGCAGCCGACCATGATGACCTTCTCAGGAGACCCCTTAAACATCTATAGTGGCCAAAGGATGGGGAGGGGGGAAGTGGTCTTCTGTAACTCTCTCCAAGTGATTGACGTTACCGGACATACACGGGACGGTACGGAGGAGTAGGGACCCCATCCTCAATAAATACCAGGAGGAAGATTTATAATTTTAATTCACCCTAAAGATGCGACCTGGAAAGGACACGAAAGCTTGGTCGACAAGGCGCCTCACGCAGCTGCTCCCGAAAATGACTGACGCAAATCAGTTTTGACTTTGTGGAAGCGAATTTTCCACTTTTCTCAACCCAACTCCCCACTGAACAATCCGAAACATATTCTAAGACTTCCCACTTAAACTTCAACGCTAGATATTTTACCGTACACAAAATTCTAGTATCCTTGCCAATGAGCGTCCTCTCTTCCTGTGAAAAATGGTGGCGTTTAGGTGGGATCATAATGAATTAGATTTGATCACAGGAGGTGTGTGCTTGAATCGATCAAGATGGATTCCGGTTCGGAATAATCCCGAACGCTATGTAAAAACTTACGAGGAAGTCCTTAGTCCTTAAATCTCCTCCAAATATTTTAGACTCACTATAGATGTTAAATATTTAAATAAAATTGTGATTTATTATTATTAAAATATTAAAGATTCTCTGAAGATGCTAAAATAAGATATTTAAAACACCACCGTACTGCAAGTTAGATCCTACAGATGAAAAAGGGAAGTAAGTAGTAAGTCGTAGGTGTTAAAAAATTCACTTCGTCCGTACAAAATTAGGGACGGTGCTAGATCAATGCAAGGATCCCAGGGGGATGCTAAAATAGATATTTAAGATTTTTGACCAGTGTTTGCATGCCTGCAATAAATTAGGTGTTCATTTAATTCCTTTTGGATTACTGAAATTATATGTAAATATTTATTCTCAATGCCTAGCATAGTAATGGCTTTCGCTATAACATTGAACGCTAAATTAGTGTAATTTTAGGAAATAGATTTATTTATATACATTTTGAACAAGGAAAAGGATCGCTATGGTAATAAGTAACAACGATTTGAACTCTTCATTTAAATAGCGAACTAGTTGGTGATTCACTCTCTGTTACACACGCTTCCGGTGGCTTGAAGGGTATTATGTACATGTAAACGGTTGACATCCTTCAAAAAAAACCTTATTTATCTCGCGATTTTATTTCGATATTTATATGATGTATACCATTATTATTCAAACAAAGCACACAAAATGTACCTTTCTCCAAGAAGGGGATGAAACTACATCCCACATATTATGCGAGTGCCCTGCTATGATGAGGACTCGAAATAGGTACCTGGGGTCTCCATTTTTGGAACCCAGAGAGGTAAGGGAAATCCCCATAGGGGACCTGTTGGCCTTTAGCAAGGCGATTGGCCTTTATGGGTGATTTCCTTAGAAGGGTGGATGGCACAATGGGCCAATAGGTCTGAGTGCCTCAGGGCCTCCTTGGAGGAACTCCACCGAAAAATACTCTATCTATCTATCTACTATGTATCCTCCCCAACATAGTATTCTCTATCAGCAGCCTTGGATAGATCGGTGATCTGTGTACATCTACATCTACATAATACCCTGCAAGCCACCACAAGGGTGTGTGGCAGGGGGTGATTGCTCACCAAACATGCACTACATATCATGCATAAAAAATGAATAGTATTAATATAGTAGTCAGATCTACACTATTTAAAAAAGATAGAAATTGCATAGCAAACATGCAAAAACATTCTATTAGTAGGGTTAGCTTTAAGTACTTATACCAACATGCAGCTACCAATGCTATTCATTGCTACTCTCAGATGGGACATATTTACCGTTATTCGTATCTCTAATTGTACGAGGGAAAAAGGACATTTTGAATCGGTCAGTTTGGCAATAAATTTTGTATAGGCTTGGTAATCAGTTGTGTATTGGCTTGGTAGGCTAATGAACAAATGATGGTTTGTTGTCTGTTCTAGAAACCATTTTTCTCTAAGGAAAATGTTTTCCTGGACCAAATTTCCAAGACCGGTAGAAAAAGGTTTACATGCGTTCATAGAAGTTATAAGGAAATAACAAAGAGGCTCAGTTATACTGCACCAATTCCACAGCATCTCGTCTGAAATATTTTTGTCAAAGCTTAGTCATCTTTGAATCTCAAAAGACTTGAGAATCGAAGATGAATAATTAAAACATTTGACTGATAAGCAATAACAATATTGGGAATGAAGAATCGACTAAGTGGTTTTTTCATAAGTACTTGATTTGGAAGAAAGGATTACTATATCATAAGAGGCTATTGCATTACTTGGTACCATTTGTTGGCGATCTTTGATGGTTAATACCTTTGGATTTGATGATAAAGTCCCTCTTTGATCACCAAGCCCCTTTTGAATAACAAGGTCTACTCATTGAAAAATGTAGAGTAATGTGCAAGTTCTCAATTGACGAATGGGAAACAATTTTGAACGTAGCTAAACAGGAGATTAGAAGACAAGATAAGTAGATTGCTAAGGAATAGCCCATGCATCCATAGTTGTTTTCAAAGATGTGTTACCTCCGAGCTGTAGAGTATCATCGGCGATAAGTCATAGCGTCCTTCGTCTCCGATGTCACAATTGGTGCTGTTCAGACCATTTTCTTCGGCATTGCATATCTTCCACGAGACGCTGAAGGCCGGGATAGGCACCACAAGCTTCTCTGTAGGAATGCCATCGGACTTGAATTCATCCACAGCCTTTGCCTATGCATAATTTAGGACTAGTTAGCAATATCTAGATCCATATGGCTATTTTTTTGATGAATATAAATGCGTACTATTGAAGGGTTGATAGTGCAGTTTTTCTTTCTTAAAAGAAAGAAAAAATAACTTTGTACAATTTATTCCAATCGTTAAATTTTTTGGCACAACCCTGCTCACAGATTTAAACGTCAAAGGAGTGATTATTTTAGCACAGAAATATCTCTCTTTGGAAAATACAATTTCTAAGTGATCTCGAGCAAGAACCGCCAGCTATATTCTGCATTAAATTATTGGCTAAAGATATTGGTAGGCTTTAAAAAATGTTGCTCGTGTTATGATTCTTTGCACCGTACATTGATGAATTGTTACACATGTACAAGCATGTGAAATTGAATTTATTTAAAGTTAGTGGTAACTTATCAAATTCAGTGTGAGAAGTAATACCTACCAGTTTTTTCAGTGACGAAAATATACTTGTGTATCTACTTGGAAGTTGCCAGTTCGTGCCCAATACGATGAGGTCAAAGTTCCTGAGAAAGATGTTGTTTACACATTAGAATATGACATTTATTTATACCACTTGTGGTTCACTATTGCCGGACACAAACGTAGGTAATACTACTTACTACCCATAGATATTAAGCCACGAATATTCGGTCCCAAACCTCTTTATGGTGCAGTTATTACTTATATAATTTATCATTGATAATAAAAATGATCCAAAATTGGTACAAAAATATTAAGTATTAATTGTAGTTTCTTACATATGCTTGTATTAGCACTTCATTAGTACAGCAATGTATAACTTTTTTTAATCAATACATGCACTTTACTTCATATGGGCAAATATTACGGAATTTATGCGGAAATTAAAATAGGAAAAATGACATAAAATCATCGAATAAGAAGAAAATCTCTGAATACACTTCTAACACTCACAGTGAAGGATATGATACCAGCTAAAAATACCACGGGATAAATTTGTTTGCCTTGTATTACGGCTAGGCGCATGGAATAGATAATCTTAACTAGATGTGCTACTCAACAGCAATCCACACTCTGTTATACATCATTTTATTTGGCCTCCTCGTTACGTCACTCCATTTTTAATGCGTCTAGTTAGAGATACAACATTGAAAGGTGTAATTTGGTAAGAAAAAGGTTAGGGAGAGTTGATGGAAATCTTAAGAGTGATCGTGGTTGAGTGTACTCCCTGAATATTCTCCTTCATCACTATTCGGCTCCCTTCGAGGTGATTATAAGTTCATGAGACTTCGCCATGGTGTGCTTCAGACAAGACTTATTGAATAATAGTCATTTTTATGGTTTTGATAAAGTGAGGATTGGTAGTAATGCACGATATCACCTAGATGAATAAGCTAATTTTAAACATCACGAAAGTAAGAGACTATTCAGCAATTTTCCAAGAAAGGAGAGGACTTCTTGGAAGTTGTACACTTGTAAACGAAAGATAAGGAGCGTCCGTTACTTACGTGAGGCGATTTTGGCGATTTTTCGACCCCTCCTATCCCCTTGGTGAGATGTCGTGGGATTTGGCTCGACCCCAAAACCGCTTGTCTCACGTGAAATTTTTAAATGCGTTATTTTAGTATAAATGCGTTAATCTGTGCTTGATTGCATTGGATTTATTTAAAAATCATAATTTGCTTGATTATTATTATTTAAGACCATGTAGTTAAGACTATGTAGATAAAACTAGTATTTAAGACTACAAAGAACGTAGTCTAGGATAACAGCGAAAAAATCTCGCTTTTTCCTGGCCGGTGGCGGCAAAACAATCGACTGGCTACTGTGCTACTTAATGGCGTTCGCATAACCGCGATAAATATATTGTATAGAATTTAGCCATATTTTATTTGTGAAAAATGTTTTACTTAATTTAACCCAGTTTTCTCGCAATGTTGCACTTTTTTGCGGAGAAAATATTACGTGAAATTTGCCGAGACCTAGAATTTGTTTTCCCCCTCGTGAGACTTGGTGAGATTCGGCTCGAAACCCTCCCCCCTAAACGCCTGACGTAATTAATGGACCCCCCCCAAAAGGTTGTACGATATTCTTGGGTTGTATTGGAAGGGAAAATATGAGGGAAGGATAGAGAAAGAAAAACAATCGTGAACCCAAGCCTGTCTTCATAAAAAGGTTCCAAGTCCCATAGATTAACATCACCTCCAAATAGCTAAGCATTAAACTTGAAATGCTCTGTATATAACAAGCAGTAATCCGGCCTCCCGGCCTTATTCCTTGCTCTCTTATAGATTGCTATCTTTCCCTGAGCTATTCTACTAACTATTTTTTTCTTGCTTCGCTGATTAACATCACCCCTTAATATAACTAAGCATTGAATATGAAGTTCTCTCTATGTAGCAAGTATTAATCCGGCCGGCAGGCCTTATTCCTTGCTCCTAGCTGAGGAAGTGTTCTAACTTACCTGGAAAGAGTCTCTGTCATTTCATAATCCTTCTGATGGCCGGGAGGTTGATAGAAGTAGGTCATCAGCAATATTCCATTTCCGGCCAGCTCGTGGTGAAGTGTTGGAACTATTTTGTTAAATCCCTGGCAGAAAAACAAAATACATTATTGTGAAATTTATGCCTATGCAATATAATGTAGCGTAAGAACGTTTTACACACAACTTAATCCACGTGGGCGTGTATTTGAAACCGTCTCGATTTTCTCGAATAGGTAACCAAGGAGTCACATGTTACGAACACGAATGTTTTCAAAATTTAGTGTGTCCTAATCGCTCTTACAATATAACTTGTTCTTTTCATTAAAATTTTATGATCTGCCTTGACTTTAAGGCCCCCCAGATGGGATAAAACACAAGTTTATACAATGAATGAGGTTGTAATCAACGGTGTTAACACACCAAAGTTAACACACAAACACTCCCCTCGTGTTTATATCACGTGACTCTTTGATTACCTATTCGAGATAATCCCCACAATTTCAAACACAGGAACACAGGAGGATGTTCTTGAATCATTCGAGATTAATTCCGGTACGGAATAATTTCGAACGCTATGATAACACATGCGAGTGAATTCTTCGTTACGTACCGGAATTAAAAGAGGTTCGACAAGCGCTGCGCTCGTTGAACCTCTAAGGGTACCTCGTAGTGTTGCCCCCGGAATGGTCTGGGAGATTTAGTATAGTCGATCGAATGGTTTGGGTCACCCAAACCGATATTGGGGGGGATCGGGTTGGTGTGGTGGCTAGAGTAATGACCTCCCATCCCGAGGGCCCGGGTTCGATTCCCGGCAGTGGCGGATTTTTCAGTGGAAAACCGGTCCCCACTTGAGTGCCTAGAGGAGGGCATTTCAAGTACAGTACTCCGTCCGTCGGATGGGACGTTAAGCCGTGGTCCCCTTGGCGCCTTTCGTTAAGAGTAGGCTAATGCCGACGCCGGGTTTCTCTCCACCCTTCCTCCGTTCCCTAAAAACTCCTACCATTACCAAATTACCCACCTATCCTATATGGCGCAAATGACCTAAGCTGTCGGTCGCCTCCCCTAAATAACCAACCAACCAACCGATATTGGGTTGAAGTTATATTTTTCTGAAATCGTCCACGTGGTTTAAAAACAAAATTGGATCTTTGAGCTTTAAATCACATTGCATATGTACAGTACATATTAAATATAAAAAAGTCATTTTTTATTGAAAATAAACGTGTTATAACCTTATATCAAGTGTTAGAAATTGTATAAGATAGCGCCTAGCTCCGAAATTCAAATTTCATACAAAAGATTGGAGCAGCCAAAAATTGTTATCTCTTACTATCGGCACTGAGAAATAGTCAAATAATATTTTCACACTTACCTAATCGACTGATAACAGTAATTCCACTTTCTTCAACTTCTCCCACTTTCTCAATGCCTCTTTTGTCCCTTTACCAAAAACGTAAACACATTTACTTAGCCACGTATACAAATTTGCATATCAACTCTTTCCCTACGTTAAAATATATTGAAAATACCATATTTTAGCATAAATTTTCACACTCTTCCATCGGTCGACGAAAATAAACTTACACGTAAGGATTGCGCCCTTCATATGATGGACACTAATCCAGCATCCATCCGACCGGTACCTTTCGAGATTACTTCAAATTAATGGACCAACCTCAAGCGATGTAAACACACATAGGTACAGACAAATACCAGGAATTTATATGTAGAGGATTCAAAGACACCCCCCTGGGTGTCCTTGTAGAAGGTCGAGGATGATCGCTAGTATGTTAGCTTACCACCTAACTGTGATATAGAACCAGTAAGCTGGCCAACAAGCATCATCACTTGCATACGCATTGAGATACTTTATTTCGTTTTTGATGCGGTACTAGTTTGCTTCTAGGTCCCAATATGACCTAGAAACCGCTGACCAGTCAACTAAAGCGTTTACAGTCACGGTCACGATCTTCTCTTTTTTAAGTCATTTTGAAATACAGGGTCGTCATAAGGATCGATTGTACAACTTCAATGATCGTGTGAAACCTTATAGGGCGTATCCAATCAAGATAGATTCCGTCCTCTATGTGAAATTACGACTAACATAGGTACTAGGACTTGTGCTAGATCAAATATGGTGTGAAACGTTCTTTATGCAAGGAGAGGGTTCAGTTAAGAGATGGATCTATGTTCAACTGATTATGCTACCTTGGAACTAAGGAAAATCTTATTAGAACTTATATCTAGAGCATGCCTTCTATGGTAGAGATGTATGAAAGTGTCCAGCTGTAAAAAAGTCAATATGGGAAGGTTTTTAAATATGCTATTACATTACAATTCCACCAGGTTCTGAAGATGCACTCCTCTACCAATGAAGTTCATGAGTCACTGTTCTCCAAACTGGTATTTGAATGTTTGTACGGTTAACGATAATTCAGTGCGTGAATCGAAGTGTTTGTGAAATTTACAACGTAGTTTTTTATATCTTGATGAGTTATTGCTCGCCTACTGCTGTTTAAAGCTGGTAATATTACGGAGTAAGTTCATGGGGAACATAATTTGCATGGTTCCAGTTAATCGCAGCATAGAAATTATTCTAATTTTCATATTTATCATGCCCCTTGGTATCGTAAAAGTAATTATTGTACTTAATGGATTCCGTTTCAATCCTCTTTTATAGTGCCGGAAAAAAATTAATAAGCTAGAGAAACTTTTGCCGGCTGAACATCTATGACAGATAAACTATGAAAAATAAATGCAGAAACTGCGGTCAGCAATGGATGCATTGCTTCTAAAAAATGGGTACAGGAGAGAGATTTTAGGAATACGGTCACTTTGAGTTTTGAATGCCGTGCTAATTGATTACTGGCCTTCCTTTGCCATTCTACGCGTCCACTTATTCTTCAACGATTGCCTTCATCATGCCATCATTAATTTGTCTTGCCTTCTTCTTAGGGTTTTCAGCAGAGTTCTCCTTTTTCCCACTCTTCGTAGGACTCCCTCGTTACTTACTCGGTCTATCCATTTAATCTTCATCATTCTTCTGTAACTCCACATGTCGAATGCTTCCTTCCCTTAACTTCCCCGCTGCTGTTATCGTCCATGCCTAACTGCCATAGAGAAACATTCTCTTGATGTACGTTCTGATGGAATCAGACAATTCATTATCGACACTGAAATGGTATTCCAGAGCTAATGAGACGACCATTAGAAGATGCGTGCTTTCTCACCTCGTGATTGTCTACAATGAAGTCCACCCCGTCGATTCCGTTGTTTTCGACGAAGTCGGCGACATTCCTGGCAAAGACAGAGAGACTTTCGTGGTTGCTGTAGATCTGTAGTCGAAAGAAAAGCATAAAACATGAACATGAATGGAAATATTAAAAATGACCCAAATATTTTGTAACATACTCTTAACTTTATGGAATTCACGTCATGCTGAATGGGGTGATTCAGGGCATAATATTACTTACCACTAAATAGGGGAGAAAGATATAGTGGTCCGGGAGGCCTAAATGAAGATGGAAGATGAAAAGATATAAAGAGCAATTCAGTGTAGGAATCTTAGATTGCCTGAGAAGGAAATTAGGATATGACGCTCCTGTTTTTGGAATAGCTGTTGAGAACTACCTATGAACCTATCAGCGCTAATAAAATACGTATGATAATACTTGCATCTCATATATTGGATAACTGGGCTTCGTATACTCCACTCTGATATCTACATCTATGAAATAACCTGCTAGCCACAGCAATAAATGTGTGGAAGGGGGTGAATCAACGCAAAAATGCATTATAAATGCATTAATGCAAAAATGCATTATCGTGCTTAAAAAGGATTATTAACTATATTCTAGTCGAAAACTGCAATTTAAATATATGTATTATCCCGGGCACAATATTGTGAAAATAAAACTGAGTCGAATTAATTGAATGAGTTGAATTAAGCAAATAATTAAAATAATATTAAATCAGCAATTTTGAAATACATAACAGTGAAAATTGTTCATATCTTCTTCATGGATGTGGTCTAGTTGCCTTCCATCATTTACAATGTGTTATAGTTGTCTCTAAGTTTAATTTGAGGCAGAAATGCCTAAAAATGGCAGAAATCTCTTATTTATGGTGTCGTTAATGTTTAAAGAGCATTTCCGACGCTCATTATACGGTACTTCTTTCAAACGTGAATACAATATCTGAAATAAAGATCTGTGTTGCAATTGATTGCCTTTTTTTCCCAGCGAACAATAAGTGATTAGATATTGGGCAACATAAGTAGGCTTAATGTCATATAGCCTATTCTAACTGTGGCTTCTGCAAATCGCATTAACATTAATATCGCACATTAACTTCACCATCAATACTTATGAAAAAAGGAAGTCAATATTTTAACATGGATGCCAACTTTGGCTGGAAGTTACCCTCTCCAACAGACGTCGCCCTTTGGATGGTTTCATAGTTTGACACCGAAACGAAGGCATTACAAGGAAGCTCTCACCTGGTTGATTACACAAGTGAACCTTACACACCAAGATAGCTCCAAATTCTTTATTAAGTAGCATTTTGGTGAATAAAAAGATCAAGTCAACTCATTGCTTTCCTGATGTTCTTCTTGTGGTCAGTTCTCAACAACCACCGAAGAAACTAAGCATCTGAATGGATTATTGATAAATATTATCAGGTCCATCGACTATAAGTCGTGCATACGATATAATTAAATAATAATAATGTACAGATGTTAGATGAAAATAAAAAATAGGAAAACCAGATATTGTTATACGGCAAGAGAGAAGAGACCTAAACCAACGATAAACTAGGAAAACTAAAACTTGAAGAGATGAAAGAGTTATGTTACTTGGGAAGCAGAGTACTCAACGTTGTACAAAGCAAGACAAAAAAACCATTATATAAGCTCAGGCGAAGAGTGCATTCTACCAGAAGGAAGATCTTATTACAGCTGAAAATACAAGTGTAGTAGTAAAGAAACACGTCATCGGAACTTACTTCTGGTGCATGTTTCTGTATAGCAGTACGGCATTGGCGATTTCAGCAGCAGAAAAGTCAAGGGTGGAACAAAGTGGTACTACAGGAGAACAATGAAGATTAATGGACCGAACGAGTAAGTCCTCAGAAGAAGGGGAGAAAAGAGAAATTTAATGAAAACCCTGAGAAGACGATGGGACCACTTAATCGGAAATCATGAGACATGATGGCATGATGAAGGCAATCGTTGAAGAACAAGCGGACGGGAAGAACGGCAAAGAAAGATTTTGTATGAGATATATAGATCAAGTGATGAAGGATGTGAAAGAGATGAAATACGCAACTATGAATAGATTAGCTGATAGAAGAATTATTGAGTGGAGAGCAGCGTCAAACCAATCCTAGGATATTTGACCAATGATGATGATGATGACCTGAATTACACTAATTGGGGGTTACCCTACTAGCAGATAGTATCCTTGTTTCCAATACCACAGCCTTTACTGCCATCTCTACGCCTGGGAATACTAATACGACCTTCAGAGCACATCGTAAATGACTCTTTAAAACTGCTTAAGTGGTTTCAATATATTTTAATGATAGTTGCTGTGACAGTTTACTTAACTAGCCAAGAGTTTACTTAAAGAAGAGGAGAGTTAGCTCAATTGTGGATTATGTATTTGAAAACAAAAATACATTCTGCTAGTCTGGGAAAATGGTGCCAATAATTGTGTGCCAAATCGTGTGAAATAATCTTACCGCTACATCCGCCAGGACAGCATTACTATCCATAACTTGGAGAATGACTTTTAGTCCAGGTTTGCGTTCTTTCAGGGCCACTGTTCGATTGAGTAAACCTGTAAAAGGTAAAACAGCGAGGAATAATTAAAACCAGCCTGATATCATTGTGGCGTGTTTTTTATAAAATATTTCTTTTGGGAATGTTTCGCTTTTAATATTTAGGACATAAGGTTAATACCACAGAAGGCGAATTTTAAAGCAAAAGGCTAGCTGAGGGAAAAAATCGACTGCAAGTCAAAGTAAACACGAGATCACACATTGAAAATGGAGAAGCTTCGGCTATTATTCATTTCCACACGTCCAACTTACACATGTTTTTTCACCGCCGCATTCCATGAACCTGGAGATTTTTAGTTAGATTCTCTAGCACCTACCATCATTGAAATATATAATGAATACCTTAATTATATTGAAGTACCCTTCATAATTGAAATTAGCCACAAATTTTGCGTGACGTGATGTCTGAGGTGCAGAAAAATGTATATGAAGCCTTACTGAAATTTTCCAGGTAAAAGCAGAGCAGGGGATGAATCTGCGATGTGCAGTGGTTTTAAGCAAATTGAGTATAAGTTGCTTAAACTTTCGGGATCCGTTTATACTACAGTGTTCGTTTGGGTCATCCCGCGTCAGGTTTTTAAAAAGCCATCGTTTCCTCTCCTTTTATCATTTACCCTTCCTCGACGTTCTATTAGCGGAAGAGGATACGGAATCCGGATGCACTGTGTACAGAAAACCTAATAACATCAACAGGTATTTATCGGTTGGATCTCACCACCACCCAGCACAAATCTGAGTAATGGCGACAATGATCCAACGATCCATCGTCCTTTGTGACGAAGACCATAGGGACGGAGAACTGAATAAATAACAGGAATTCTACTGCAGAATGGATATGAAATATGAGAAATCCGAAAGACTATCTCCCGAATATTAAAATCATCAACGCAGCCATCGGAGGAAGAGAAAGCAATGAACGAAAAAGGGCGTACCTGCCTTATACCCAAGGTGCGAACGATAAGATATCGAGAATACTACGGAGGTGTGACATACGGACAGTTTTCAAACCACGGAGAAAAATAATGGACATAATCCGGAACGTCTAGGATAAAGATAAAATGAGACGGAGGGAGATTACCAGTTCAAATGCCGGACCTGCGACCAAGTATACGTGGGGGAGACGGGCAGAACAATTAGGAAGAGTGTCAAGGAACATAGCGGCTCAATCCAACTGGGACACTTTGAGAAATCAGCGGTCGCGGAGCACGCTGCCCAAGGCCATGAAAATGTCGTCACCAACCATAAAATCGTCGCCAAAGAAAAGAACTTCAAGAATCTATAGGGAGGCATTGGACATTGGTAAACACAAGAATAACTTTAACACGGACAACGGAGAGAAAATGAGTGAGTCATGGCTTTCCAGTCATTTCCAGAAATGCTCGGCAATCACCCCCCATCTCCACCAACACCCTCTCCTCCACCTCCTCGAGGGTATAAATTTGAATCCTAATATCATTTTTTTTAATTTTTTTTTTCTATTTTCTTTCTTCTCTTTTTTTTTAATTATTCCTTTTTTTAATTGCTTTAAAATTTTAAAAATCCATTTAGCCTGAAATATGTCTCAACTGTCATTTATGACCTTGAATACCAGGTCATTTCGCAGTCAGTACAAATGGGCACAACTCACCTTATTCATCAAGAATCATGCACCCGACATCCTATTCCAGTAGGAAACAAACATCCATTAAGCAAAAATCATTAGCATTGACGAGGTCTCTGGCAAAGGAGAGGAAACGATGGCTTTTTAAAAACCTGACGCGTGATCACCCAAAAGAACTCTGTTGCATTGAGTATGGATGTTTACCTTTGGCGTGTCAACATTTTCTTCCAGTATTGTAATTTAATACTCTGAGATTAGGTATACCTTGTACTCTTACTTCATTCTAAAATGCGTAGCATTACGTTTAAGCCAATTAATCCGATAATCAGACGTCATTGAATCACCTGCGGTCACTGTTCAACGAACACTGATAAACCATCAATGCTTGTCGTTGCAAGTATTGTCGTTGATGTAGGTAATTACAATTGGATGGTACTCTACGAACCTAGTCCATCGTTCTCCTGAAGGTCCACTTCGCTGTCCTTGGGTGCGATCTTGAGGTCACTTCCGACTATGGCCCGGTCGTACACCACGTGCGTGCATATCGTCAGGTCGATGTCTTCCGGGACGAACCGAACTTCAGGGTGCGGCAGCATCGCGGAGAACGCCTGGAAGTAGCACAGGACGTGCTTGCCGCCTTTTCTTGTCGGTACAGGTGTCCCTGAAGCGAGAGAAAAGTTCGCAATTCAGCTTTACATTGCCAAATGACTTGACATCACATATTAATAAATCAATAATTATCATGAAAATTATCAAGAAAAAATATATGAAGATAATCATTGAACTTCCTAAGTATATTAAAAATCCGGGTGATTCACATCTCCACTTCATTTAAAAAAGATCCTGGGCTGTTGTTGCATTTGTTTTATGGTGAGAGACCAACCTTTTATGCTTTTTTGAATGGGAGTGTTAAGCGTCTCATGAGTGGAGGTTTATCTGCAAACAGATGAAGGAAGCCCGGTACGATTATTCTAACTTTAACACTTACAAAGCTACGGACATTTTGTTGAGTACATGCAGATATCACAAGAATACTCACTGTATTTAAAAATACTTAACGGTCATGTATTTGTCGTGTAAATCGTTTCCGAAAGCAATGATAATATGTTTTTATTCCTATGTTGTTTATATTTATTTTGTGAAATTGGAATCTGGTTGGAGAATGTGATGACGCGAGTGATTTAGTTTCAGTAGAGCATACCGTTTTCTTACAAAGCAGCCTTAAATAGTGGACTACGATTTAAGACATTCTTTGAAGTACGTAAAGGAAATATTTGTGGTGAAACTGTAAGTGACCTATAGCGCGAAGTTAAGTAACCGTTCCACGAAAATACTCGTTAAATCTCAAGAGTATAATATCGTATTTTTGCTCGCATAATGATGTATAAGTCTTGGCTTTGTCTCTTACTATTGGTCAATCTATAATCTAATATTGCAATCCTCACACAAAATTACTACATAGGACACTTAAAGCAAAATAAGAATAAGCAACTATTAGCTCTGGTGACTTCCAGCTCAGATACATTTGTTCAAGTCATCAAAATGTTACATCAATGATTATCATGCAAAAATAAACTTTTTTAAATATTTTTAGTGCATATGTAGTCAATGAGGTCCAAATCAATGCCTCACTTTTCTGTGAAAGGGAACTCTTAACATATAAACTCCCGCCAAAATTGCTGACGCTTAGACGGTTAATGTTCGGAAACAGAAGACGATGGCCTTCTTGTGTATAAATATTTTCAGTGTCCCAAATCCGTACCGTAGACTAGTAAAGTCACGAGCAGTAGGTTGAAAATGCAGCAGAAGATTCTGATAACCTGCAAGGAAAGTTGAAAATATACTTCAGTAATTAGCGTAGCACCAAGCCATTCCTAAGATGGTAATAACTAACAAAAAATCCTTTTTTAAAATAATTCATTAGGGAAAAATAGTATCTTAGTTGTGATTATCTTTACCTCCCAATAAAGCTCAGTGTTTAACCTTAGGGTAGGTACTTTTGCTGAGAGTGAAGTTCATTAGGTGCATACGAAGATAGCACTACAGGGCTACGTTGACGAAAGATAGCGTTTCAGGAGTAAAAATCACGAAATATTCCTGAATTTACTGGACTATATGAGCTCTAACAAAAAATTACTCTGATTTACTTTTTATTCTATCAATATACCCCGAATCAATATACCAATAAACACCGAAGTCTGTTTACTTCAATAGGTTTTAGCTGAATAAGTACTGGTTAACAAATACAAGTTCCCTGCTGGAGTCGGATTTTTGCAAGGGCTTGAGTGGTTAGAGTTGGAATCCCGGAATTGGGAGATATTTCATTGATAAAGCGGCCTTTAACTTGAGTGCTCTGTGGAGAATATTCGAGTACAGTACTCTGTCTGTGGGATGGGTCGTTTAGCCATGGTCCCATTGGCGCCTTTCATTAAGAGCAGGCTAATGCTGACGCCGGGTTTCTCTCCACCCCTCCCCATCTTTGTACATTTCCAGATTTTTTCGCAGCTAGATGTATAACACAGTAAGTTAGCTCTTGGAAAGCTAGAAATGGGCTAAAGCATCTGCTGGTTTCGAACGCGGAACCTACGTTCAGCGACCCAAGTTTACCAGAACTGCTGGAAATTAATGAAAGAACAGAGGTTATTGTTTATTATAACTTTTTGGCAGGAAGTTTATGGAGAAAAAAAAGAATGATTTAAAACTATCGATTATCAATCGCCAATCGATTATCTATCAATTAAAGTATCGTTTATCAATCAACAATCAATTACCACCGCTTTTCTGTTGCTATAAGATAGGGAGAGGGATTCCGTGGTGCTCACCTCTTAAGACTACAAGATCCTCCCTTCCTTAAAGACATGACTTAAAAGAGGAAGATGAGCAAAGTGATTTCATCTCTGAGTCCCGTTAGGATACTTTCAATCTAATTATGTTGTTGTTGAGAATAATCGTGTTGTTGTTATTAATATTGAAATCTTATTTCTTGACCATCATTACTGAAATTAATATTGATTGGCACAAAGAAATGGGGAATCGAGTTTAATATATGTTTTTAAAAATGTCCTGATAACACCAGGGTTTTAAATCTAACCAAGCAAGACATATTTATCACTGTATTCTAGGCCGCTTTTTCACCTACTCGATCTAATCTGGGGCCTTATTAGCTAACTTTCGTGTTTCCGTGTCCGATTCCCGATTCATCGACTCGGAAACGGGGTTTCCGAGTCGACGAATCGTCACGGAAACAGACTGAATGCTATCAGCTAGGCTGTTCGGAACGTGGTCCAAGGAATCCACGATCGTTCCTTGTTCACGACGGGAGCTACGAAAATTGGTTGGGTTGCCACGTAGTCATCACCATTGGTCTACCGGGCAACGTCATAGATTCAATGACGCATCACCTTTGAGCCAATGACAGAAATTCATGAAGCATTTGTTTAATAGTCTGCATCATATGCAAAATATGGAGCGCGAAGGAGGTAAGTCAATGAATAATATCTATTTACTTACAACGTGAAGTTCATGTCGTCGTTAGAAGACGACGCACGTGATACCATGTAATTATTTTGTGGAATAGTACTATTGTCCTTTTCAGTAACATTACGGTCACTTTTTACTATTCTCATTACAATCTTCGAAGAGGTGCCTGAACTGGTAGAGTTTACCTGCATTATGTTTGTAACTTATACAAATTCACAAAGAATTTTCCTTAACTCATCATTAGAGAATCTTTAACGTTTCAATTACATTGTGGGTGTTTTTTAATATTCCTATTGAAAACTTCCATGAGGTTCCACGAAATGGTAGAGTATTTATTGAATGATGTTATGCACACGTAAAATATATGCATTCATCCCGGGTTAGGCATTTTCCAGTTGCCGCTCCGCCGACCACCTTGGAATTCCGAAAATAAAACTACATTCATTTTATGCCGGGGAAGTACATAACCCTTTATTTCTCATTTTCCTCCACGCAAAAAAGCAGAAGTTTATCCTCCTTTGCTGCGTAGTTCTCTCTTCATTCATTACGGCTTATTTGAATATGATAGTTTAAAATCTGTCGCATCAATTTGGCCTTTATCTTTTATTCCTGTACATAACCCTCGGCAAAAAACTCCAATTTCCATTCTTCAAGTGAAAAAATGTCTTGTGGCGTTGGTCGTGCACTTGGGTGGTATAATTTTATGTGTAAATGTTGGTTGATTGAAATCGTCAATAAATCGCTCATCATATAGAGACAGATTCGTTTGCGCTACCCAAGAATCAATAAATAGCAGAAACGTACCGTTTTTTACATATCAGTACTTGGTTCAAATACAGTTCATGCGTGTTGCCTATTAGCTTCCCCGACTTTCAACAAGCCACAAAACTTTTTTCACTTTTGGACCAAATCGTCCGGCCTCCTCTTGCTAACATATATATACCCTTCATAATTGAACACCAGAGTAAGTTAAACTGTACTGGGCTGTGAAGGAATGTCATTTTATTTCACGCAGATCACGATCACACTTCATGCTCTTCCGTTAATTTCGTACACAAAAAAACGACTGGGCGTGCGGACGTATTTCCGAGGCCACCACGAACTGATTACGTAAACGGGTTAAAGGTAAATAAGGTACACAGGTTAAAAATATATAAAACTATGTACAGTCGTACAACGAAACTGCGAAGAAAAAACCTGGGAGACAGAGTATCGACCAGGGACGTCCACACTGTGATGTGGGTGGGTTTTTGAGATCATAGAATATAAACATTCATCGAAGTAGTAGACTTTACTACAAGTAGGTAGGTCCTCAAAACAATTGCAAATTAACTATAACAAGCAATTGACGTTGCGTTTCTAAAAATGTAACAGCACAAATCAACATCTATGCTTTCTGGAATAACACACTTCGTCACTGAAGTTGTAACTAATTAAATTAGTAGCAATGTTTTGAAGAACGGCCCATTGCGAGTACACATACATTACAGTTAATATAAAAACACGAGATACGTAATTCAAACTCTCATCAGACCTACCTGCCACAATTGCAAATACCCCCACAAAAATTTAATAAACACTTCAGGGAGAAAATATGCTCATTTAACAGAAATATAGTAGAGGAGGTGAGAAACTTCCCAAATTCTGACACACGGAAACATCAACTCCGTTTTTCAACCGCCGATAACGGTTTCCGATTGCCTAGCTGATAGGGCCCCTGGAAGCTACCTCAAGGGTGTGTGGCAGGGAGTGAACAGTGTTTAAACATGCATTCTTTATATGCATGTGCTAAAAGTTAATAGTGATTTTTTAAGAAAACTGCTAGCCATCCACCCACCAGCGACATGGAGCTAAAAGATGAGTGTCAATAATATATTTCATCCGTGAATTAGGCATTTGTTAGAATGGATTATACACTGTTTCGAAAATGATCATATGAGGATGCATTTAGCGTGGGTTCGTGGAGATAATTACTTTTTAAAAGCACTACTGAGTACCTACAATAAAACTACTCGTTCGGGTACTACCCTGCCTAGCTTTCAATAGCCGTATCCTTAATGCCATTGACAGTCCACATTGAATGTGAGAATATTATTGAAGTGTTTTCCTTAATAAAATCTGAGTTGAGTATTCGCATTGTATCAAGACGGTCATACTATGCCGTACAAGTTACAACTTACTAGGAAGTTTTCTCATTTTAATCTTGTATGCTAAGGCGTAAGTTTCCCAACAGAAAGAAGCTCCTAGTCTTGCCCAATCAAAAGTGCTTGTGGAATCTGCGGTTGAGCCATCGTGGCGATAGAAAAATATTCAGATGGTAAACACAATAATATTCAAGATGTCGCCCTTGCTTCTGGAACTGATAAATCCAATAGGTTATTTATTTCACAACTTCTATACCCTCGCGGCTACTCTTAAAGCCACCAAGTGCGTCCACCGGGTTGCGGATGGTGGGTCGACCTCTAGATAAAGAGGTTAGCTGCGAGATAAGCGAGTTGGAGGTTAACTGCGTTGTAGGAGGAAAGTACAAACAACCACATTATTATCCCTAGCAGCCGCAGCTGCTACACGTTTTTTTCAATCAAAACTTGTTGGAAACATCTCAAGTACAATATTCCTGAGGTAAAATAGTCCCCCATTCAGATCTCCAGTCGGGGACTACCCGAGAAAGTACATCAGTCAAGTGTAATAAAAGGTGTAGGGACATGGATGGTGCGATGACTACGGGCCTGCGGAAAACTGGGATACCTAAAGGTGGAAATGAGGCATAATGCTGAGGAATACGGTGGAAATGGTTGTGAAGAGCTTCCTGCAGTACACTGAAAGGATAATAATGGTGTAGATCGAGACCAAACCTGTGGATACCGGAGTGGTGCAGGTTTACATTACTACGTCGGACTACGAAGATGAAGAAGTGGAAGATGTCTACGAAGATATCACGGAAGTTATGAAACATGTAAAAGGAGAAGCAAACCTAATTATTTTAGGAGATTGGAACGCGGTTGTTGGCGAAGGTCAAGGTGGAAGAACTGGGAAATATAGATTTGGAAACCAAAATGATGGAAGAGAAAGACTTCTGGAGTTCTGCACACAACATAAGTTGGTGATTGCAAACACATTGTTTAAAAACCAAAAACGATGAAGATGCACGTGGAAAATGCCAGGAGAAAGAAGAAGTTTTCAGATGGACAACATTTTAGTGAAGCAGAGATTTAGGAACTAGGTAATAGACTGCAAAAGCTACCCTGGGGTAGACATAGACAGTGACCATAATTTAATGATGATGAAATGCCACCTAAAATTAAAAAAAAGAAGAAAACAGCGAAGAAGTAGAAAAACTGAAGGAGGACCAACATCACAAGGCATTTCAAAAAGCGGTGGCAATCAGTGGAAGAGCGTCGGGTAAAATTAAATGTGGCCTAAATGAAACCCTAAGGGAAGCTCTTGGAAAAAGAAAAGCTGCCAAAAAAGAAGAAATCTGGTTAAAGAAGCCTTAAACCTGATTGAAGAAAGATCAAGAATGCGAAAAGAGAAGACGGGCAACTTTGTTACAAAAGAATAAGGAACTAGGGGAGTTGCAAATCCAGGAAAGCTAGAGATATGTGGATGAGGAACCTATGCGACGATGTACAAAACAATCTTGCACTTGGAAAGGTGGAAGCTGCCTACAGGATAGTGAGGTACCACTTTAAAGAACGGAGCACAAGATGCAATGCCATAAGGGACAAAAATGGAGAATTTTAATTGAAAATGAAGATAGAGTGAAGAGATGGAAAGAATACCTGGAAGAGTTTTACAACGGAAACCATCTCAGCACGAAAGTGTTCGACGAGGACTATATTTTAGGACTATAAGCCTTACAACACGTGTATCGAGGATATTGACGAGCATCATTGGAAGAAGAATAGAACGAAAAGTTGAGGTGTTCCTTGATGAAGTCCAATTGAATTCAGGAAAAGTAAGGGTAAAAGAGAAGCAATACTGGCCCTTAGGCTGCTCATAGAAAAGAGAATGGAGAAAAACAAACCGATGTTCATTGTATTTGTGGATTTACACAAGGTTTTTGACATCGTGGATTGGAATTCAATGCTTAATATTCGGAAAGGAATTGAAGTGTCCTACAATGATCGAAAAATTATCCACAGTATGTGTAAAAACCAAGTAGCTGTGAATAAATCTGGACCTAGCTGTGAAGAAGCAAGAATAAAAAAGGAGTGAGACAAGGCTGTGCACTGTCTTTCATAATTCTTAATGTTTGCCTCGAGTGAGGCACTAACGAAATCAAAGAGAACTCTTCTGGAGTGCACATCCACGGAGAACAAATTAGCATGCTGCGATTCACTGATGACATAGCACTCGTCGCAGAGACAAGGAAGGATCTGAATAAAACTCTAATAACCAAGGAAAGGACAATGGCCAGATATCATCTGATGATCAATAATATTGGCCTGCTCTCAATAACTAAGATATTGGTGTGCAGCAAAAGAGAAGATTCCAAAACCAACGTTCAAGTAGGGAAGCAAAAACTGGATGGGGTGAAAGCGCTCTGCTGCCTGGGAAGCCGAGTGACCAACGATGCACGAAGCATGAAAGAAAAAGTCAGCAGAATAGCTCAGGCAAAGAGGGCCTTCTACAAAAAGAAGAACCTACTTCCATCTGGAAATACAAGCATTGAAGAAAGGAAACTAATCATCAGGACATACATCTGGTATACGTTTCTTTACGGCAGTGAGGCATGGACGATGACAGCAGTGGAGAAGAAAAGGGTAGAAGCATTCCAAATATGATGCTACAGAAGAAAGATGGAGATAAAATGGATCGACCAAGTGACAAATGAGGAAGCCTTAACAAGAGTGGGAGATAAGTGAAGGCAGCTGAAAAATCTAAGAAGTAGACGGGACAACTTAATTGGACATATCTTAAGACACGATGGCCTGATAAAGATAATCGTTGAAGGACAAATGGATGGGAAGAATGGCAGAGGAAGGCTTTGAGTGGGATATATGGAACAAGTGATGACGGATGTGAAAGAGAAGTATGTAAATATGAATACATTAGCCGATAGAAGAACTCAGTGGACTGCTGCGTCAAACCATTCTGAGGATTGATGACTAATGATCATTCTTCTAAATTAGTGGGACTCATTCCACTTATGGGACTTAAAATCCACTTGGTGTGACATAAGTGGGGTGCGAGATATTCCCGAATATTAGGTATTGCGAGAATTTTAACCCTAATGTGCATATTCATTAGCGTACGTGTGCATGAAGGCGGGAAAATTGAACTTCTCCTTATCTCTGGGTGGTACTTTTGTTTATCTGATGCTATAGTAAGACACAAGGATGAAAGGTTGGGATCTAATGGCCTATGTGTTAAAAAGCAAACGTTTGTAAATGTGAGATGTGTAACGCATGGTGAGAAATAGGTTCGATGTTCTAACCGACCACCGTTTTTGTCTCATGCCAGTCAAAAGTCTCCCAATTTGCTCGACGACGGAAAAAATATACAATAAAATCTTACATTTATACAGGCCAATTCAAACTAAATTAAATGCTTAGAATTTTTCTTACAGGTTATATTTATTTTCTTCTTTTTAACACAGCCAGCAGTAGGCGTTCACAGTTTTATTAACCTATTAAATATAGAATGATTAATATCAGAAGGGGATTTCTCATGGCTAAGTTTATAGACGACAGAATGTTTACAATTGATTCCCATCCTATGTAGATGTAGAATGATTGGCCACATTCTACGTGGTACTTGTGGATGACACCGCGTTTCGAAACTCTTCTTGTTATTCTTACACTCAGAGCGAGTCGTCTTTTTATTTACTGTTAAAACACCCCAAAGGTCAGGGAGTTGGGAGTAATGGTCGATTCGTTATTAATCTGTTTGGTTATCGGTATGAATCTTAGCTCTCCCGTCCATCTTTCTGATTCCCCCCTTCTCCAAAAACGTTTAGCTCTCCTCCGCCTGAAGGTATAACACCTATAAATTTTAACTCCGATAACTCCCTTTATGTCCTTCGTCTCTTCTCGAACTACTTTCCTTCCAAGTATCACATTCTTAATCTTTTGATTAGCAAAATGAACTTGCTTATTCAGGAATATGATTGTCGTATAGCAGTGAACATCTGCATCATAGAATGTTTTTATTCTATGGCATACCTCCACCAAACACAAAAAAACATAAAGTAAAAAGCACATATTATGGCTTGTGTCTACTTAAAGCCGTTACACTATCATAGAAAAAGCAGCAAGTTAACTTCTTGAAATTTAGACGTTATATAAATAATTAAAGCATTGTTCTATTCCACATAAATATTTTCAAATATTGCTCGGCCTTTTTTAAACTTTTCAGGTCATTAGCAAGAAAACGCAGCTCTTGTTAATCTGAACTAACTTCTAAAGGTCGAAACCGATCGAGAAGTATTCAATTATAAATATGTGGAGTGGAACCAAGTTTTATTTTCTTTTTATATAATACCGTTATACTAATTTCTGTCTTAATAAATCGAATTACTACTTCATATTCTCTCAATGGAATAGAGATAGTGAGGTTGTGGTCATAGTGGAATGAAGCCGTACTCATTCGACATTGTGTTCACCCATTGAAAGGACTGATGTAATACGACGTCACTCTTGATAATTCGCGATACGAGGTCAAGGGAAATGTGTTGGCTAGTGGTTATGAGGTCATGTGATATCAGTTATATAAGATAAGCATGTGGAATGGTAAACCGGTAAGTCGACAAAGTATTATTTCTAATGTATGATACTAATGCAAGTTGATGTAGGTTGTGAGGAAATATCTCCCTTGGCTTATCGTGAAATTGTGACAGCAAAAAAGATGTTTCTTATTTTCCCGTGACCACGGCCGTTTTGCACGATATAGTGTATATGATTTAGACCGTCTTTTATGTCTACAATCGTTTGATAATATGAAATAATGTTTCTATTGCCATAGAGTTTACTCCATGGTATTGAAAATTAAGTCATGCTCAATAGAGTGCTGTTTCACCTGTCTTGGTCAATGATTTTGCTATAAGAGGTAGCAAACGAAGGTGGATGTAAATTGTATCTAAACCGATAGGCAGTGTAAATATACCATTTACAGGGAAGGCATCTTTTTTATACTATCAGCAAAAGAACCAAAGGGACAGTAGTTCAACGTACCATCTGATGGCGTGCATCCTGCACTCGAGGTGCTCTCGGCCGAACACTCTCATCAGGGACATCAGGGAATGGATACCAGAGAAAATATTTTATTGTATAGATTCCATCTTGGACCTTTGTCATGGGGAGAATAAGGAAATAGAATGCTGTACGCTATGTTTATACAGAAAAAGGAAGGTATTTTAATGATAACTATCATTAATAGTTATCATCCAAGATGGGTTATTTAACTCAATATTTTGTCATTATCGGATTCTAACAGCCATGACAAGTACTCACTCCTTTCCCTTCTGATTAATGTCATTTTTCGGTGTTATAATTTTTTTTCTTGATAGAGGGCTTTTAAATGCAGCTATTTCCTTTGTTTTCCCTACACACATTCCAAAGTATACCATTGTGACAAAGCTTTGCTCAACGTGAACACGTTATCTCCCGTAGATTACCACTAAGAAAGCTTAAAACTTGTGAGAATTCTGAAAAACATTAACTCAAATTAACTAAGGAAATTTTGGTTCCAGGGGTTACGTAGTTTATTTTTGATATTTTAATGAAGGAATATGCCATATTTTTATAACAGTTATAAAATGTAAATGTTTTACGTTATAAAATTTTACATACTTTCAGGGTCACTGAATATCATCTAGCTCCAATCTCCACTCTTCTGCGCCATTCGCTAAAACTCATACTGATTTCATATAGTTGGAATTAGATCATTTATTTCCTGAATATAATTTACAACTCTATAAAGAATAAAAATGGATAAGTAGCAAATTTTTAAAAATTTTTGGAAACTGTTAAACACTTACTATTTATTAAAGGATCTCTGGCTTGACACTGGAATAGTGGGGTATGGCCAATCGAACCTTAGAAATTAGTTAATTTAACAATTATTTTTATAACTTCTCTTCGTCATTGGAATGTTTATCTTGCGATTCAGCGTTCTTAAAAAAATGAAATTGTGATCGGAAAATTTTGTTCTCTAACCACTTTGTGTCCAGAGTGAGATTGTATTTGCATTTCTAGTGAACATTCCGTGAATAATTGTAATGTGACTTATCGTTCAAAATCATTTCCCACTTTTATGCCTCTTAATTTATCGTAATGTACTAGATAAGGAGAATCGGCTCGTCTGACAAATAATCGGCTGTCAGAGTTCAGAGCGAGCACTAACCCATATAAAACATTGTCACACACGTAACTCAACAGGATATATAATTATTATTATTATTTTGTCCTTTAGACGATTACAACAAATAAAAAAAGAGGTAATTTTCCTTCAGGGTAGTGCAGTAGCAATTTTTACTAAACCATTGCCGTTGGTTTTGGGAGACTTCGTGGAGGAAGGAGAATTGTTTCAAGTCCTATCGCAAACGAATTTAGAGGATAATGTAACTGCTTACGTCAACCATAAAATTCGTGTCCACAATTCATGCGTGAATGGGAATTATCAAACATGTAATGCGCCAGTTACAAACGAAATTTGAACATATAACGTTGATTATTAATGCTCAATGTTGTAAGTTATATCCAAGAATATTTTCTGCCAAAGGATGGTGAGTTATTTTTAAAAGAATAACATATTTAACAATAGTAAATTTAAGGAAAATACCGTTAACCTAAAACAAAATTTAATGCAACACCCTGTGATATTTTGGGTGGTTTGCGGTCTGCCTATTTTTAAAAATATTTCTAAAAAGGCGTCAAAGTCCTACCCTTGATTCATAATCGTTGACTTGATGAAAGATAAAGGAAATGTTGACTAAGAAAGGCAGATAACTATGAGCCACAGGTGAAAGCAATCAGCCTCTCCACACATGGAAACTCTCTGGAAGCACGTAAATCAGATCTTAATTGGCGAGATTTCGTCCGTATGCAGACACTCTGCCTCTAGAGAGCTTTTAATTCTCCACACTATAGTTAATAACTTCTAGTAAGCACGACGGGTTTCTTTGTTACAACAGCATTATCATCCAGGCTGAATAAGGAACATGATGGTGTAGTTTTAACAACGAAACGTGCCGTTCTAAGTGAATAAATATCTGTGGAAATTTTGCAATACCTTCCCTCAACAATAATGTGAATTTCATCTCCGTACAGTTACAAAAGGAAATTCATGAGTACGCCCAGGCCTCGCATAAAAACCATTGGCTCACGCAAACATTCTCACTTTTTACTGTTCATTTTATTAAAGCGTATCCGCGTTACTAAGAAGTATCTACTCTACGGAAAAAAACAAGTCTTAAAAAAATGATAAATAAAAATGTTGTAAAATACTTTTTGGATGAGAAAAAACGCGGTTCACGAGGAAAATCGTTCAGTAATAAAACTCTTCATAAAAAAACTGTTTCAGTAGAAAACACCATTTGAGTGGAAAACGCGGGTTCAGGAGAACACACCGGTTCAGTAGAATACCCCGGTTCAGTAGAAAACAGCGGTTCAGTAGAAAACACAGGTTCAGGTGAAAACACCGGTTCAGTTGAAAAAACAGGTTCGATCTATTGAACCGTGCACCGCCGTCATAAACGGTTTTTTTCAGAACCGAGAACTGGTTCAGTATTTCCTACACCGCCCAGCCATACTTCGTGGAATCAATGTCCCAATTGTATGTCAGTATTTAGTCACTGATGGAGTAAGGTTGAATTAAATTTTGACCATGAATGCGAGTATTGGATGTCGCAAATTGTTTTTGGATATAAGATTCCGAAAATGAAGATTTTTTTACTTAGTATTAAAACAGTGGTGAACACAAACTTGGTGGTCAATCTTTTCTTTCACTAACAAGTAGGGTAGCAAAGTGTGCTCAATGTATTAATATTTTGAAACAAATATTAGAAACTAACTTTTTCACAAATGAAAATCAGTAGCCTATTTTTCACATTGAAATCATATCCATTTCGTAGGACACTAACTTATATTTTATGCACATAAAATTATAATTTGAAAAATTTGGGGAAACGACTTTATACTGTCGGCGGTTAGGAAGATAATATTAGATAAGTAGTGTTCTGTCAGTCATGGCAGGTTTTCTCTCGTGGCCAATTTCACACTATATTGACATACCTGAACGCATCTATTCCTTAGCTGAGCTCTTTTCTTTTTTTAATCAGCACCTTCTACCTTATATTCTGTCTATAAGACTTGTCCCCCCAATTTTCTTACCCTAATATTCTGACCACTGCAAAGCTTTCAGTAAATCAATCTGGCGAATTTAAAGCCTACTCCTTCTGATTTTAACCTATAGCCATCTCTCTCCAGGTTTTATATTTTAGCATTTCTACCGTCAGGATTGTTAAGATTGTGGAATACATATCGATATTTTGGAGATAACGCAATATTAATATAAACTCAAAAGACCGATTCCTTACTTTCCCTGCACCTAAGACGAAACAATGATAATCAACAAGAGGCGAAAACTTGAAACAACCTTTATTTCAAACGACATTTATCGATGCATAACCAAAACAACTCACCATATTGATGCCTTCTGAGTTACTCCTCCGCCGAAGTCCGATGTGTGACTGCTGCCGGGACAATGCTGGCAGTGGAAATTGATGTGCGATTTTGATGTGCAATAGGCGTACTTATCTTCGAACTCCACTGACCTAACTCGTTCTATGACTTTCACGACCTTTATCGCCTAGCAAATGCAGTTATGACTCGGGACCAGAATTCAGTGGGACAAATTTCCGCATTGCACATACGGCCATCCTTGAAGGTCATAGTCTGCCGTTGTTGGGAGGAAAACTAGGTCTTTAATTCCTCTTGAATGATTTCTTCCTCCTCAATTCTAGTTGAGGATATCCCCAAAGACATAGATCTTCCTTTTATATAAAAAGCCACCTTATTAAATGTACATCCATAGATATACTCTGCCTGTGTTTTCTGTATGAATAGCGGGCACATATTTCTTCAACGAAGCAACATGGAGCTAGGCCAATCCAAGTTTCTGTGTGGAATGATGAATAGGAAGGGGTATGTTAAAGTAAAATCAGAGATAGAGACTCGTCTGTTTAAATAAAATCAGTTTGGTGGATAGAGGGAGAAAATAAATATCTGCAGTTCAGAAGTGAGCAACTGCAATTGAAATGCTCAGCGAAGTAAGCGATGAAATCGCAGAGGAAAAAAATAGTTAACGAAAAGGCACCGACCGGCGACATTTGGAATGCAGAGGGAACACGATACCAACGACGTTAATTGTGGTTACAATAATTATGGTATTTTACCCTGAATAAATAATGCTGGAATTACCGAAAAATGTAAACAAGACTTAAAAGGTGATAAAATCACATAATTATGTATTACGAGAATACTTTACGCTGTTCAAAAAATACAAATACGGTATTACAATGGCGGTGCCACGTAGGTAGTCCCTCCTATTCAGTGATATTTATGAGTAATATACTTGAAAGAGATGAACTATCTTAATATGAAGAGGCTGGCCGATAGAAAATACGAGTGGAGGGATGCGTTAAATCAATCCTACGATTGTTTAATTGTTGACGGGACGAGCGGCAAAGGAAGGCCTCAAATGAGATATGGAACATCTCGTGAAGGATATGAAAGAGAGGAATTACGTGGATATGAAGTGGTTGGCTGATAGAAGAATCGGGTAGAGGGCTGCATCAAACCAATCCTAGGATTGTTGACTGATGATGAGCCTGACTCGTTCCTTTCATTCTCTTTTGCCAAAATATACTGGTGTAAAGAATTCGATCTTTTTGCTTGACACTGATACCTTGTATTTCCCTTGTGCGGTAATCAATAACGCTAAAGGAGATTTTCGTCAAAGTTATTTTTTAACTGATAATAAACGAATAATCTTCTGATGACTTATAATTTTTGCCCAGGTAAAATAAATAAATAACTGTTATCCAGGTGTCCGTTCCTTTCATTCTCTTTTGCCAAAATATACTGGTGTAAAGAATTCGATCTTTTTGCTTGACACTGATACCTTGTATTTCCCTTGTGCGGTAATCGATCACGCTAAAGGAGATTTTCGTCGAAGTTATTTTTTAACTGATAATAAACGAATAATCTTCTGATGACTTATAATTTTTGCCCAGGTAAAAGAAATAAATAACTGTTATCCAGGTGTCCGTTGTGTAAAAAATTAAAGATAAATTAGGAGAGGTTGATAATGGAACTGGTAGTTTTTTCATGTCGGCAGTTATTCCGTGTGCACGTTAAGGTACAATTGCAGGATAAGCAGAAGTTAACTGGCATAAATAAGGTTGGTAATTTAGAATAAGTATGTACTTTGTGTATCTGCGTAAATTATTAAATTTTTAATATAAATACAAAGCTTTTTCTTCATATATCCAAGCATGTTGCATACTTATTTTATTATGACATACTTTTATTTTAGTCATTATAAATAAATACATGACGTTTTGACGTAGGTACGTAAGCCTATTGTTAACTGATGTGAAACGTAGAAAATTGTGGGTTTGTTGCATTGTAGTGAGCACAATAAATAGTAACCGAACAACATCAGCCAACACCGTTATCCAAGATTAATGTAAGCCACGTGGCCTACATTCATATCCAGATATATACAGATATTAATTTTCAAAATGCAGCAGCGCATCATTTTGATGCCGACAGTAGTCCGGGGTGAGCTCTATCCTCACCTATCAAAACCAACCTTCGGGTAGAATCACTGAGTGAATTCTTCTTCGTAGTACGTTTGCTTTAGTTTGGGAAAATAATATGCAACGTAATTACTTGGTTAATCTCTAGTTTTTAATGGTGAGTTGAAAGGTGCCTAAACAGCGTTTACAAACAGTATCAGTGAAAGAAAAAACACGATCGAAGTCACCTCCGTGGAGGTATGGCATCGGGATTACAGTGCACACATGCGTCAGTTCGGGCGTTTAATTATCAATGCATTTTGGATCGCCAATGTGCTCGAGAATGGACACAGGAGGCTAAGGATCGTGGCATAAACGATAGGCATACTACCTACAAAAAATTAAACCTGTTGCTGGGAGAAGGAAAATTTCTCGACAGTTAAAAAGGAAAAAAATCTGAAATAGTTTTATTCCTCAAACGCCAGTATCTCTATCGTTTTTCCATTACTATTTACGGTAAATAACCCATCAAACCATCTTACAATTCGTGTTCTTATGCGTTCAGGTTGGTGTCTGATACACAGTATTGGGGCCGTCAGGCTTGAACTTTTGTAGGCCCTCCTTCATGTAAAATTATTAGAACTAGACAGTAATGAAGTAATTACGTGCGGTTCATAAGTACAAGAATTAGGTCTGAGGATTAAAATTTATTAGTTGTTATTCAGTTCCTCCACTGCTCCACACCTAACTGGTTTCACTTGGCCATTTTTATGAAAATAAGTACATGGATCGAAGGTAGTGTTGCCATGTGGTATGGTAACATGCTGAGTAACTTTTTCTATCTTGTCTTTTTTATGCATGGTTTGACAGCCCCGTAAGTTAATGAATTTATCAATATTTGGTATTGTCACTTTTAGTAAGATTAAATTACTAAACATATGCTTATTCGTAGTATGTTTGTAATGATTTGGAAAACTAGATATACCATTTAATTGCCTCGTTAATGTATAGTTTTTAAGTGATTTCTAGTGAAAGGCAACTGACTCATACATAGCGTTGTTCTATTTTAGTTTTAGTGCTCTTTTGCTGTATAATATTAAGTATAATTTTAATTGGGTTTGAGAATTGATGGCTATGAGTATTTGTGCTGTTATAGTTCTTCGGGCGACCGTATATCACAACCGGTGGTTTTGCTGTTTTTTGTCTCCAATGACAACCGGATGCACTTGTATGAGAGAGAAGAGCCTAGGACCCTGGAAAGGAGGGGAAATATAGGAGGCAGATCAAGTGAGGATCGTGAAGGTAATAAGGGTTGAAAGACGTGATTGAGAGAAGAATGTTGGGCAAGCAGGAAAGAGGCAGGAGAGGAACGGGTATCTTACAATTAGATAGAATGATGGGAGGTAGGAGGGGCCGAAGAGGATCATCATGTGAAAATTAGGTGATGGGAGAATTAAATTTCATATAGACCTACCTTCCTCGGTAGAAAACTAATTATAATAAGGTTAGCGATGTAAATTTGAGCATGAATGTTCCGCAAATGTGGGATAACCAAAAAATGTGTGAGACATATTATTAATTTTTTCGCAACATCTCCTCGCTTGTTGAGTATACAATGTACGATTGTTCTCATTGATACTACTAATGGAAGTGTATTGTAATGGCGGTGAAACAGATAATATTTAACAGTAGGAACATATTTTTACATGATCTTATGGCCATCAGGCAATGATAATGGTTATGTGAATAAGATAATGATTCGTAATGCCTGAATATTTTTTAACTCCATCCTAGGCGATCCTTCACCCCATACCACACACTTAAAACTTCGGAATTTCGCAAAAGGCGTTGGAAGAGTTAGATGCGAAGATTTAATGGTGATAGCAAAAGTTCAGAAGTGCATGATAGGAAAAGGACTTATCCGATTTTTTGAGGATGCATATATATAGTTACCCTTCCCCATTTATAATTAATTATAATTAATTATTATAATAATAATTAATTATGATTAATTATTTAATTAATTTATATTATCACATTTCATCTATCCCTTCCCCATGGACTACGTCTTGTCGTGGTGGGATTGGGGCTTGCGTGTTCCCGTGACCCCTAGAGCTACACTGGCGGGAGTAACTAATATTGCTCCTGGTAGGGTCACCAATGCCAGACAGGTCGAAGGGTAGGAGCCTGACGAAAGGTAGTCCACGTACCGTACTCGCAGCGTCTGTTCCTCAGTGAGGCGGCTGTGAGAAGGCGTCTGACCCCAGTGGGGCGGCCTAACAAGTGATGCTGTCACGTTAAAACACTATTGAGGCAGGCAACGCGAAACCACCTCAATTAAACTCTCCCAAGATCACAATGGACTTGAACAATAGAGAAATGAATCCTGGCCACTACGGGGGCCGGGACCAAATTAGTGGAACGGGTGTCGTGCCCGGCAGCAGGGTAAGCAAGGACTCTGCGGTCGTCATCTCACGAAATCCTTGCACGAAGAGAAAGACAGCAGCAGCGGCGGAGAAGAAAAAACCAGAGAAGAGAGCAACAATGCCAAGGATCGGGACATGGAACGTTAGGACTATGTTAAGGGCAGGAAAACTAGAGAACATTAAGCGTGAAATGGAGAGGGAAAAGATCGATTTGTTGGGACTAAGCGAAGTAAGATGGAGAGACCAGGGTGACTTATGGAGTGAAAAGCACCGGGTTATATACAGTGGAGGGGAAGAGAGCCAGCGGGAAGTAGCAGTCGTATTGAATGCAACATTAGGAAAAAGGGTGCTGAATGTGGAACAGGTAAGCGATAGAATACTAGCTATCGAAATCAAAGCTAAGCCGGAGTCGTAGTACAGGTTTACATGCCGACAGGGGGGCATAGAGAAGAGGAAGTTGACGAAGTATATGACCAGTTGGAAGAATTAATAGGGAAATTAAAGGGCAGGAAGAACCTAATAGTTATGGGAGATTGGAACGCTGTAGTAGGGGAAGGGAGGGACGGAAGTGAAGTAGGGGAGTATGGTCTTGGTTTAAGGAATGACCGGGGCGAGAAAGCAGTGGAGTTCTGTAGGAGGAATAATTTAGTGATTACAAATACGTGGTGTAAACACCACCCTAGGCCTAGGTACACGTGGAAAATGCCGGGGGATACTGGAAGGTACCAACTAGACTACATCATGATTAAGCAAAGATTCAGGAACGGCGTAAAGAATTCGCATAGTTTCCCAGGTGCAGATGCCGACTCCGACTATAACTTGGTGGTGATGAAATGTGAGATGAGACTAAAAAGGTTGAAAATAGGAAGGAAAATAAAAAAGTGGGATGTAGAAGCACTGGTCGGAGGGAAGAGGAGGGAATAACAGGAGATTGTGGATAGATGCATGAGGAAAGAGGAGGGAAGAGGAACAATAAATGAAAGATGGGAAATGATAAACTCGGGCATAAAAGAAGCAGCTGAGAAAACAAGAGGAACAGTAGACGCTAGGAGGATCAAGAAACCATGGGTAACAGCGGAAATGATGGAAAGGATCGAGGAAAGAAGGAAATGGAAAAATGTAAATACAGAGCTAGGCAAAAGACGTTATAAAGAGATTAACAACAGGCTTAGGAGAGAAACAAAGAGAGCAAGAGAAAAGTGGCGGAGTCGGCAATGCGAGGAGCTGGAGAGACTCCAGAGAGAAGGAGAAATAGGAAGTCTGTACTCAAAGGTTAGAATGCTATCGGGAATCAAGAAATGGAAAACGGAACCGTGCATCAAAGACAGAAAGGGAAATTTAGCAATGGAGCCCGAGGAGATCCAACGTCGTTGGAGGGAATATGTTGAGGAACTGTATGATAGCGAAAATGGCCTAGCAACTTGGACATAGAAGAGGAAAAGGACGTAGATCAGGATGACGTGGGCCCCGGAATACTGGATAGTGAGATAGAGAAGGCACTGCGAGAAATGAAGGCATGTAAAGCGGTGGGGAATGATAGCATCCCAGCTGAGTTTCTGAAAAACCTAGGAAAAGGGGGAAGGGACAGATTTAATGAACTTGTTCGTAGAATATACGAGGAGGGGGCTTGGCCGGAGGATTTTGTAAAAACCGTGCTGATACCTATACCGAAAAAGAGGGTGACAAAGGAATGTGAAGACTATAGAACAATAAGTGTGATTTCTCATGCGGCAAAAGTAGTGCTTAGAATCATCAATAGGAGAATGGAAAAGAGAGCAAATGAATTCCTAGGCGAGGATCAGTTTGGATTTCGGAAGGGGAGGGCCTCTCGGGATGCGATTGAAGTGATGAGAATACTAGTGGAAAGGAATCTAGAATACAATCAGGACGTATTCGCGTGCTTTGTTGATTTCGAAAAGGCGTTCGACAGAGTGAGGTGGGACAAGTTAATGGAAATATTGCGGAAGATAGGAGTAGACTGGAGAGACAGGAGACTGATCCGGAATTTATATATGGCGCAGAAGGCGCAAGTGAGAGTAGCAGATGGAGAATCGGATTGGGCAACAATAGGGAGAGGAGTTAGGCAGGGCTGTCCTTTATCGCCGGAACTTTTCAACATATACTCGGAGGAAATGGTGAGAAAGGCTTGGGATGAACTGGAGGCTGGAGTAAAGGTCGAGGGGAAATTGATAAAATCAGTGAGGTTTGCGGATGACCAAGCGCTAGTATGCCAGTCTGCCCGTGGCTTGCAAAAAATGCTGGATGCGGACAGGGACAGTGCGAAAGATACGGGATGAAGATAAACCAGAAGAAAACGAAAGTAATGAGGTTTTCAAGAACAAAAAGGGCCAGTATAGCGATAAGAGTGGGAGGTCAGAAGCTAGAGCAGGTAGAGCAATTTAGCTATCTAGGTAGTGCGTTGGAAGAAAAATGGTATAGCAGCATTGAAGTGAGAAGGAGAATTGCATTGGCAAAAGAAGCCTTTACTCGTAGGCGTGAGCTAATGACAGGGGCGTTGGGTAGGAAAGTGAAGAAAAGACTAGTGAAAAGTTTAATATGGAGCGTTGCACTATATTGGGCGGAAACGTGGGCTTTGCGAAAAGAAGATGAAAATAGACTTCGGGCTTTTGAAATGTGGGTGTGGAGAAGGATGAAGAAGATAAAGTGGGTCGAAAGGAAGACGAACGATGAAGTGCTAGAATTGGTAGGAGAGGAAAGAAATTTGATAGATGAAATTAGGAGAAGGCAGAAGGTGTGGATGGAAAAGGTAATAAAAGGGGATGGTGTTTTGAAGGAGGTGATTGAGGGAAGAGCGTTGGGTAAGCGGGGAAGAGGGAGAAGAAGAACGGGTAGCTTGGATGGAATGATGGGTGGCAGGAGGTATGAGGGGCTGAAGAGGGACATCGTGTGAAATTTAGGGGGTGGGAAGAATTAAATGTCCATTTAAACCTACCTTCACCGGTAGAATACTTATAATAATAATATATAGTTTATGTAATCAAGAGCTTTACTGACATAGAAAATGTGTTTGACGGAGTTAGATGTGAAGAGTTAATGGTGATATTGTCCAGGATAGTAAAAGGATTTATCCGATTTTTTATGGATGTGTATATGGCTACCGTAATCAATTGCTTCATTGAGTTAGAAAAAGGGTTTGACAGGATTATATGTGAAGAGTTAACGGGTTATTTCGCAATTTAGGGAATGGCTATTAGATGGATTTAGGGAAAGTAGGATATGAGAATGGAGAGATAGGAGGCTGATCCGGAATTTATGCATAGCACAGAAGGCGCTAAAATGTACATCTACATCTACATAATACCCGGCAAGCCACCATAAAGGTGTATGGCATAGGGTGAATTCTCACCAAACATGCACCACATATCATGCATAAAAAAGGATTAGCATTTATATAGGTACTGTTCAAAACTACACTTTTTAAAAAAAGATAAAAATAGAAAAGCATACATGCAAAAACATGCTGTTAGTTGGGTTAGCTTTAAGTCCTTATACCAACATGCAGCTACCAATGTTGTCCATTACACTCGTACTGGATATATTTACCGTTATTCATATTCCTAATAGTACGAGGAAAAAAGGACATTTTGAATCTGTCAGTTTGGCAATCAATTTCTCTAATTTTATGAATATGGTCCAGTCTACCATAGTAAATTGGGGTCGGCAAAATATTATTAAAATCATCACTGAAAATATGGTCTTGGAATTTGTTTAAGACATTAAGTCTAATTTTCAACCTGCGACAATAATTCCCAATTTAATTCATTTAATAGACTGGTTACGCTAATAAGGTTATCATACCGTCCCTTTACAAATCCTGCCGATCTTCGCTGCACGCGTTCAAGTTCGTTATTTAGACCGATTTCGTAGGGATCCCATACACTGGCAGCATATTTCAAATGAGGTCAAAGGGAAAAGTAGCTGATATCTCGTACATGATCGTCACATTTACCCAGTACTCTTTTGATGAATCCCAGTTTACGGTTAGCTTCACCCATTATTTCACGTATGTGTTTACCCCAGGAAAGATCATGTGTTAGTCTTATTCCAAGATATTTAATGCATTCCACGTTGGTCAATTCATTATTACTTATATTGTAAGTGCTGGAAGGAGAGCTATTCTTTTTTCGAAAATTTATTACCAGACATTCTTTAAAGTTTAATTCTAACTGCCATGTATCACACCAATTATCAATTGCTTGTAGGTCAATATTTAAATATTCTTCATCATTTGGGCATAGAATTTCCCTGTACACTACTGGATCATCGGAAAATAGACGACACTTACTTTTCATAACCTTATGGATATCATTTATGTACAAATGGAATAGGAGTGGACCAATCACACTACCTTGTGGGACAACCGAAGTGACTTTAATTGCCGGTGAGGTAACACCATCTAAAACAACCCTTTGAACCCGATCATGCAGAAATTCATTAATTCACGATATAATGTTACTGTCTAACCCATAAGATTTTAATTTCAAGATTAGTTTATAGGAAACAAGGAGAAAAATCGAGGCGATATACGGTATATATATTAAAAATATACGGCGAGGGTGATTGATCCTGGTACTGTGTAAGCCCCGCACCCGATACCTGTACCGAAACAGTGGGTTATAAAGAAATTCAACGACAATCGTACGATCAGTTTAATGTCCCATGTGGCAAAGGTAGTGCATAGATCATCGACAGAAGAATTGAAAAGAGAGCAAACAAACTTATAGGCGAGGATGAGTTGGATTTCAGAAGAAGAAGAGCCACTCGAGATGCGTTTTGGATGATGAAAATACTTGTGTAAAGGAATGTAGAATTTAATCAGGATGTATTCGCGTTATTTGTTGATTTAAAAAAGGTGTTCAACAGAATGAGGAGTGAAAAGTCAATGGGAATATTGCGGAAGATAGGAGCAGACTGGAGAGACATGAGATTGAACCTGAATATATAAAAATGGCACCAAAGGCGGAAGTAAGTGTAGCTGATGTATAATCGGATTTGCCCACGATTGAGAGGGGAGTTAGGCAGGACTGTCGCCAGTACTTGTTAACATATACTCCGAGCTTAAAAGTTGAGAGCGGCTTGTGATGAGCTCAAAGCCGTCGTAAAGATCGGGGGGAAATCGATACTAAAATCGTGAGGTTCGGTGATAAACAATCGCTAGTCAGCCAGTCAGCCATGCCTTGCAGTGACAGTATGCCTTTTTAAGAGCAAAAAATGCGTGTTTAAGTAGAAAAGTAGGAAGCTAGAGTAGTTGGAGCAATTTAGCTACATAGGTAGGGTATTGGAGGGAAAGGGCATTGGAGGAGAAGCCGCATTGAAGTGAGAAGGAGTATCACATTGTTTAAAGTAGCTTTTACTCGTCGGCGTGAGCAAATGACCAGGGCATTGAGTAGGGAAGGTAAGACAATACTAATGAAAGTTGAATATCGAGCGTGGGTTTTTCGGAAGGAAGACGAAAATAAAAGCAGTGGGTTTGGGATGTGAGTGTGGAGTAGGATGGGGAATGCGGGTGAAAGGAGGATGAACGATGAAGTGCTAGGATTTTTAGGAGAGGACATTGTGATTAATGATATTAGGAGGATGCAGATCAAGTATGAACCATAAAGGTAATTAAGATTGACAGACGTGATTGAGGAAAGAATGTTGGGTAAGCAGGAAAGAGTGAGGCGAAGAACGGGTATTTTAGATAGATTGGTTGGAGGTAGGAAGTATCTACATCTACATAATATCCTGCAAGTTACCATAAATGTGTGTGGCAGGGGGTTAATTCTCGCCAAACATGCACTACCTATCATGCATAAAAAAAGATTAGTATTAATGCAGTAGTCTAAACTTCACTATAAAAAAGGTTAAAATAGCAAAGTACGCATGCAGTTGAGTTATCCTCAAGTCCTATGCTATACATTAGTTCACTCGTATTGTATAATCTCCTACCAGCGCTCGAATGGAACGGTCGCATGGAGAGAGTGCTCCGGCCTTGAGCTTACCCATTCACTTCCTGCTATTCGGCCGCTGTCGATACTAATATCGCCTAGCTGGGCCCTTAGTATAGTTTCTTGGTTGTGCGGTTCCTGATTAACCTCTATTTCTTAAATTGTGCGTTTTTATGTAAGTAGTAATAAGTAGTGTTAAGATTGTATTCATTGGGCGAGTGTTCTTGACTGCTGTGGCTGGGGTCCCTCTGTGCGTCTGCCGAGAGTTTGTGCCGATAGCGATGAGTAGAACTAAACTCGTGTTTTATTTATTACTTTTATACATTAAGATAAATAAAAGTCTTCCACTTATTATTAAACATCGTTGCAGCTATTACATAGCTAGCGTGTTCCCGTTTCCTATTTATATTTTATTATCGCCGAAATTTTCTTTTGTGTTATTTTCAGCTCTTCTCAGTTTCTAGAACAAATTTTTATTGCCATGTTGTTAATAATACTCTTCTTAAACTTGATTAGGCATTAATTTAACTTTATTCGTTCTAGCGCATCTTCATTACTTATTGTTTCATCTTATCACTTGTTCCTTACCGCTACTTAAATCATCTTGATATTATATAGAGCTGTTTTCCTACTAGTGGTTTTCTAATTCAATATTATTCTACTGTTTTATTTACACATAGGTCTGTGTAGTACCGTATAATTCATCATAACGTGTAGTTCCCGCCGTGCCTTCACACCTCGTCCTATCCATCGCCTTTTATACCATCATCATAGTAGCCCTAAGACTGCTTTTTTTCATTCATTTTCCTTAAGGTCCATGTTTCAGTACCAAACTATGCAATTTCGTAGTGTATATATATTAAATAAGGGTGTGGTGTAAGTCATCGCAGAGAGTTTCAGAAAATGTTTCTTGGTAAAATTCGGTGAGAAACAACTTCGCACTTAACACTAAAGGAATCGTTACTGTATATCCCAGCAATAACATCTTTGGAGAAAGGGGATGTCAAGTATAGAAATATACTTCTCTCTTTTATAGATAAGATGTGTTCAGTGTTGGGTTAATCCTTGGGATACCGTCTTTGGAGCAGTGGAGTGCTGGTCTTAAAGGAGAAGTTTCTTATGTGTGTGTGAAGAAGTCTTATGTGGGTGAGTTATGTCATAATTGTTTTGGAAAAATATGAGGCTCTCTCTGACTCCTACTCTGGTGAATACATATGCCCTCCGGCAGGTTAGATTTGTACTTTTCCCTTGTTTCCCGTTTTCCGGTCCTGTACTGTTTGTTTTAGGTACCTACTCATATGCCCATCCTCAGAATATTTACGTTAATATTAAGAAGTACGCCGATGGAAGAATCAAGTGGAGGACTGCGTCAACCCTTCAATCGGTAAAAAATCTTAGGATTGTTTTTACTTTTGTTTGTGGCAAAATCCAGTTGAATAACTGTGGACCTTTTTCCCTGACGCTCTCTCATAAATGACCCAAAAGTTTTGGGATTACTATTTAAATGTACTCCTAACATCTTGTTCTTGAAATTAGATAACGCTTGCCAACATGCTTTCCCTTGCTAATGCTTTTCATTTTTATAGTTTTTGAGCTACGTCATTTCTTTCCTCTGCCGAGAGTCCCTGTTCTACATTCTTTACCCTTGCGTGGCATCCCCTTAGTCGGTTTAATGATTTCCTAACCTCTGTGTTATACGACCTAGTCTTTGTTTTATCATTCATCACTTTACTTGAATTGTAATTGTTTACTACTTTTTGGGTGACTTCAGGATATAGTTTCCACGAATCTTCTGCAAGAATTCTGCTCATTGAATACCGGAGTCCAATCTGTTTTCTTTGCCACTTCATATAACATAGATTCAGAGTAATCATTGAATGATCAGTTATGCCCAGATGCAGAACTTCTGCCAACATTTTATATTAAACTCATTATAAAATTTAACAAATATATGGTCGATGCACGTTGATGATATTGGGCGATGAAGTTGATTTTAGTATAGATTATATTTTTGTACATTAATTGTTATTTTGGCATTACTTCCCAATTTACTGAACATTTTAAATTTCGGCACCACGCTTGCCAACATGCTTTCCCTTGCTAATGCTTTTCATTTTTATAGTTTTTGAAATACGTCATTTCTTTCCTCTGCCGAGAGTCCCTGTTCTACATGCTTTACCCTTGCGTGGCATCCCCTTAGTCGGTTTAATGATTTCCTAACCTCTGTGTTATACGACCTAGTCTTTGTTTTATCATTCATCACTTTACTTGAATTGTAATTGTTTACTACTTTTTGGGTGACTTCAGGATATAGTTTCCACGAATCTTCTGCAAGAATTCTGCTCATTGAATACCGGAGTCCAATCTGTTTTCTTTGCCACTTCATATAACATAGATTCAGAGTAATCATTGAATGATCAGTTATGCCCAGATGCAGAACTTCTGCCAACATTTTATATTAAACTCATTATAAAATTTAACAAATATATGGTCGATGCACGTTGATGATATTGGGCGATGAAGTTGATTTTAGTATAGATTATATTTTTGTACATTAATTGTTATTTTGGCATTACTTCCCAATTTACTGAACATTTTAAATTTCGGCACCACGCTTGCCAACATGCTTTCCCTTGCTAATGCTTTTCATTTTTATAGTTTTTGAAATACGTCATTTCTTTCCTCTGCCGAGAGTCCCTGTTCTACATGCTTTACCCTTGCGTGGCATCCCCTTAGTCGGTTTAATGATTTCCTAACCTCTGTGTTATACGACCTAGTCTTTGTTTTATCATTCATCACTTTACTTGAATTGTAATTGTTTACTACTTTTTGGGTGACTTCAGGATATAGTTTCCACGAATCTTCTGCAAGAATTCTGCTCATTGAATACCGGAGTCCAATCTGTTTTCTTTGCCACTTCATATAACATAGATTCAGAGTAATCATTGAATGATCAGTTATGCCCAGATGCAGAACTTCTGCCAACATTTTATATGTAAACTCATTATAAAATTTAACAAATATATGGTCGATGCACGTTGATGATATTGCGCTGATTCTAGTTGGTTGGTTTAACAAACATGACAGGCCATAAGTATGCATCAAGTTACAATAATAATCGGAATCATTATTTGCTACAATCAAGTTAATATTCATGTCTCCTATAATTACCATATTTTTTCCATCGGTATTCTAAATTGGTTCCAACTCCAACAAAAATTCAGTTACAGGATAACTCTGGTCCCTGTAAATGCTTACAAGATCGAACTCGATTATATGTGTTTTTACTGTTAAATAAACACAGTCTAAAGTATGACTTCTTACTGTTCTTAGTACACATTGGATATCATCAGCCACATAGACTATGACGCCTCTGGCGCGGTTGCATTGACAACAATTGGCGAATACATTGTAACCAGTTATTTTATAGAAATTAACTTCGTGTTAATCGATCCATATCTCAGTTAGAACAATAATAGTCGGTTTACATTCCATTTGTCCCATATGAAGCAAAAAGAGGTCGAAAAAACTGCGTAAACTGCACTTCGCAATTACTGCGAAAATACTCGTGACTTCACATACATCTGAAATGCAGGCGAACCTGTTGTCCAGCAAAATGGAAAAAAAATACGGGCTGGAATACTGTAAGACAAAGAGTATTCAATGTTTCACCATTCTGCAAACATGAAGTATCGTGCACATTGGCTTTATTAATATAATTTTTCATCGTCTGTAATTGTTTGCATAATTTTTGTGATCCTGACGTCCATGTTAGCACATTAACATCTTTGTATCAGGTTTGTTAAGAATGTTTTCTATGCTGGTAAAGGAAAATCGCGATGAAGCTGATTTTAGTATAGATTATATTTTTGTACATTAATTGTTATTTTGGCATTACTTCCCAATTTACTGAACATTTTAAACTTCGGCACCAACAGGGATACTTAAATCCTCACAACTCTCCATTCAGGGCGTTATATGCGGCCCTTGTCAGCGGATATGTCTCTCCTTTCTCTGTGTACGCTCCCTTAAAATCCTCCATGTCGACGTTCATGATCGCAACACCAGCGAGGTTCCACTCCAGAATTACTGCTGCCTGTTGTAAAGAAGAAATAGGGTAAGCCCACTCTGGGACAAAATCGCAGAAATTGTAAGATATTTATGGGAATTCAATGAATGACTATAAATATTATAACATGTTCGAATATAATTTTAACCAATTCGATTCGATGAAAGAGGGATTTATAAGGAGATATTTAGGCCTTTAGGTACTCATGGAAAAGAGGAAGAAAAATATTTCACTTAGAAGCGAAGGAGAACTCCTTTAACCTAAAGAGAACTCTGTGGTTTCTGGCTCAACTTCATGAAAAATCATGATCACTGAATATGAAAACTTCGTATGTTTTACGTAGAATTTAATCTTTTACGAACAGTTTCTTTGCTTAGACGATATCATCTTTAGATAAGGTAATAAGGATAAGGCATTCGGATTAAGCAAATATTTAAAATAGGGTACTTTCCGACTATTTTTAATATTCTCGGTCAAAAGTTAATAGCTCCTAAGATATGTATTTTAAGCCATTCGATTTTAAAAAACGATAAATAGTTTTCCTCGTTGATTAAAAAGTCAAAAACTTCAACGTCGCGAAAACACAGCGGCCAACTATTGCTTGCCGGTCAATTATGCGTGTGACGTCAGGTGCACGTACACACTTTCATATCCCTGCCGCGAAATAGTGCTGCGATCGCTTCTAAATAGACGTTTAACTCCGTAAATGCTTATTAAATAATATATTAAAAACCTTTATTCAGTTCATTAAAATGATTTTCTTTTATTCTTTTAATTTAACTTTATCATTTAAAAACAGTTTGGGTTCATTATTACTAAGAATACTGTGAACTTGGCTCATAACAGGTACGTAGCCAGGAGGGGGGGCTTCTGGGGCTTCGGCTACCCCGAAATTTTTCCCAATCATTTTGTCGTTCTGATTTTATCTGGGCATGATGATCTGGATCACACTGGGTATTATTGGAGTGTTAAAACGTGATCACTAGTTTGGCATGTGTGTGGCAAATAATTGTTATTTAAAACCTGATTTGCATATACTATGCGCTGAACGTCAGTTCTGGGGCCGGTCAAATAAACTATTTCACTACCAGGCAAGCAGTGAACTTTACCAGGGAGAAGAGATAAGAATGGGCACTGTGAAAGTAAATACCAAGCACTGAAAATTAAGGGAAGAGATTTGTAACATGTCGGCACCTATCGGGCAAGGCTGATTTGTTTCAAGTTACGCTGCGCTAAACATACCCTCACCCCCTTTTCCCCCTCCCCCCCGAGAAACATTTCAGGCTACGTGCCTGGCTCATAGTCGTGCCAATTACAAGACATACTTCACGGTAGCGGAGGACTCCACTAGCAGGAAGCGTAGTAGCCTATAAAACGACTATGAATGCAATCTTTAACAGAGGGGACTTTTCAAGCTTTGATACTTTTCGTAGGTGTTAATGAAACACGTTTACTAGAGCTTACGGGATCTGAAAAACAGTTAATAGTACTTTCAGGAGACGAATATTCCCTACAACTAATAAAGTAAACTGTAATACCTGTTTGGTAAACAACAAGGCTGTGCAGTCCCGGGGTTTCTGAGCTTTTTCAAATGAACTTAACAATAAACATTATATTTTCTGATAAACCGGGATTTCTCAATCCAAATAATTTGCGTTTCACGAGTAATATTATTAGGATGGCGGTAATTGCAATTGATTGATACTTTTGGTCTCCGATAAAGCAAACTGCCCTATTATCATGCGACCAAGAGAACGATCGTTTTGATTTGTTTTAATTTATTTTATGCCCTAGGTTTCCCCATCAGACAAATATATAAAAAACTACAGGTTTTGCGACAAAAAACAGACACAAAAGTGCACCTGGCGAACAAGTTATCAATAATAAGGAAAAACTAATAACAATAAAAATAATATCAGAAAACTGAACTAAAATAATGTTATACATTTTGTACAATTATTACGATAGTTAGATTACATTTATAAGTCCTCATTGAAATAATAATCAAATAGTTTTCCCTTCATAATTGATAGAGAGGCAGAGTTTTTCGTGGACAAAGGCAATGAATTCCAAAATTTTGAGCCAGATATGACGAATGATTTAAAATATACGTTAGTGCGGGGTATTGGGCGCATTAGGAAGGAGGGTTCAGTCCTGGAGGGTCTAAAAACAGAGACTGACCTATGTTTAAACATAGAATATAAGAAGTCCGGGTTTTTACTGCGAAAAAGAGCATAAAGAAAAGAGCTAAGTAAATATTCCCTCCTAGAATATATCTTAAGCCATGGCAGCTTGCGTAATTGGTAAGATATAAGTTACTCCTTGTGGAGGTCAAGAATAATTCTCACACAGGAATTTAATAGGCGCTGGAGCTTATTTTCTAATTCTGAGGGATGGTCATTATATAGTAAAGCATAATGATTAAAAGTGGGGAGTATGAGAGTTGAAACAATAAAATTACGAGTAGAAATTGGTAGAAGAGATTTATGTAATTTTAATTGATATAAAGTTCTGTTAAATTTATTTGAGACTCATTTATGTGTGTTGATTCTACTAGAGGTTTGCCGAATGGAAAAAAAGTGCTTGAGATGGTAGAGTGATTGAACCCAAGGATCTTAGAGTCGCGGATCATAGGTTACCCATTACCGTTCCTTACCTTTGCTCTCACAGATTCCGGGTCTTCAAACGAAACCCATTGAAGCGATTTGCTGTGGCCGTAGGACACTTTGGACTCCGGATCCCTCCTAACTACCCACCCCTCGGTCGAGTTGGCTATCTTCCTCATCAACTGGAATGAGAAAGAAAATGGGTGTAAGCCACCATCATTTTAACTTCTTTTGCGTCCGTTCTAAGACTGAAGTTCCGCGAAGAAGTACTAGCACTGGAAAGATCTTGCTATCATCCAACGTGGGCTACTTTGAATTGAAAGATCTCGAACCAGCCGCGAAAACTTTAACGGAGTCACCCGCTGAAATTGCACAATAGCAAATATTCCCCAGTGAAAAAATCATTCGCCTTGACCGGGGGTCGCACCCGAACCCCACGATCCGGCCCGGTGCTCTACCAGTTGAGCTACCAAGGCGCCCTCTTATTTGTGGAAATAAACTCGCGAACGGAGGTACCGTGCGCACAACTTAGGCTGCTTTGTGACATAATATGTTCAGCAGTAGGTACGGCAACATCTTGTTCCTTTAAAAACTGTTCAATTTCCTAAGAGAAACAGGACGTCTTGGTAGCATAATTGGTATAGCACCTGGCCGGAAATCAGAGGGTGAGGTGTTCGAGTTCCGGACAAGTTGTTCTCTGTGGAATATCTGTCATTGTGGGCTACTTTGTTTCAGCTATATCATTTTTGTCATTAGAATGCTCGGTTGAGAGCTACTTATATTAGTACAAGGTACTACAAGATTTGTTCATTGCCACTCGAAACGTATGAAACACACATAATGTCCGAAAGAGCATTAGAAAGAAATTAGGAATGGATGTATTGAAAATTTCGTTTTGATGTTTTCAGAGTGACGTCATTGGTTTAGCTCTTTAGGGATACTGCGATGGGTACGTATAGCGGAAAAAGTAGAAGATGGTAGAGGAAAAGATAGACTGCCTTAATAGAAATCAATCAGTTTTGATTTTGCGGAAGTCAATTTTTCAACCCCACTTCCCGCTAAAGCCTCCGTAACATTTTTCTAAGACCTCCCACTTTCACTTCAGCGCTGATTTTTTTATCTATTCCAAAATTTATGTATCCTTGACAATGATCATCCTCTCTTCCAGTGGATAATGGCAGCATGTAGATGAGATCAAAATAAATTAGATTTGATCATAGATCGCTGAAACCTTCGAATCGCCTGAATCGCTTGAGTCGTTCGAGGTTGAGTCCGGTGAGACGAAATAATCCCGAACGCAACGTAAAAACATGCAAGGAAGTCCTTAGTTCTTTAATCCCCTCCAATATTTAAGACTCTCTAGAAATGTTAAATATTTAAGTAAAATTATTTATTATCAAAATATTTAAGATTCTCTAGAGATGCTAAATTTAAATATTATAATCACCACCGTACCTCAAGTTAGATCCCATAGATGGAATTAAGGAGAAAGGCAGTAAGATAGAGAGGTTAAAAAATTCACTTCTGCCGTGAAAAATTAGAGACGGTACTACATTAATGCAAGTATCTCAGAGGGAAATTGGATTAGGTATTTTAAATTTTTGACTAGTAGGTATTTTTGCATGTCATTAAAATATAAGGTATTTGTTTTTTCATGACTGAACATATATGTAAATAATTATGCCTGATGTCTAACACAGTGATGGCTATAACATTGCACGCATCGTTAGTTTAATTTTAGGAATTTGATTTATTTATAAGTATTCTGGGCCAATGAAAGGACCCCTATTGTAATAACTAGCAAAGGACATGGTCTCTTGATTAGGTACTTGGTGATGATTCGCTCTCTGTTACATACGGTTTCGGTGGTTTGCAGGCTATTATAAATGTGTCGATGGTTGACATCCTTCATAAAACCTTATTTATCTCGCGATATTATTTCAATGATTATATATTGTGTAATTTTATTATTCAAACAATTCACAGGAACTGTACCTTTAACCCAAATTACGTAAGTCAGGCTGGCTCTCTCTCGATTAGCTTCGCGACAGTCAGCGGGACCTCTTTCCCCCATTTAGCGGTATGAAATATTTGGACAGCCCCTTACCCTTATGGGATTGTTACATGCACTTGAAATAGATAGATTGGGTTTATCAACCTGTCGAAGGGGATTAGGGCATTTTGTCCTTACCAGTGCCATAGTTGATTTACTATAATTTTGAATGAGAACTAGCTCCAATGGATCCTCCCCAACATTGTCTTCTGCATCAGCAGCCTTGGATAGGGTGGTGATCTGTTCATTGGCTTGGCAGGCTTATGGAAAAATGATGATTTGTTTTCTGCTCTGGAAAACCTTTTTTCATAAGGAAAATGTTTTCCTCGACCAAATTTTCCAAACCCGTAGAATAAGTTTCATAGAAGTTATAAATTTTAAAAAAGGAAATAACAAATATCCTCAGTTATGCTGCACCAATTCCACCGCATCTCACCTGAAACATCTTTGTCAAAGCTTAGTCATCTTTGAATATCGTAAGACTTGAGAGTCGAAGATGGTAAATTACTTCTATTGACTGTTAAGCAATAATATATTGGGAATAAAGAATCGACGAGGTAGATTTTTTATAAGGCATTGACTTGGAAATATAGGACTACTACATCTTAAAGCTATTGAATTACTTGATAATGGTGTTAGCAATCTTTGATGAATAATACCTTTCGCTTTGATGATAAGTCCCTCTTTGATCACCAAGACCGTTTTGGGATTGACCGTAGGTCTATTTATTGGAAAATAATTACAGAGATATATGCAATTTCTCTATTGAAGGATGGGGAACAATTTTGAGCATAGCTAAAGAGGGGAATGGAAGACAGCGGAAGTAGATTGCTAAGGAATGGACCATGCATCCATAGATGTTCTCAAAGATGTGTTACCTCCGAGCTGAAGAGTAACAGTTGCAATGAGTCATAGCGTCCTTCGTCTCCGGCGTTACATATGGTGCTGTTCAGACCATTTTCTTCGGCATTGCATATCTTCAACGAGAGGCTGAAGGCCGGGATAGGCACCACAAGCTTCTCTGTAGGAATGCCTTCTGACTTGAACTCATCCACAGCCTTTTCCTATGGATAGTGAAGGAGTTTTTAGCAATTATCTAGAGCCATGTGGTTCTTTTTTCGATGGATATAAATGCGTACTACTGAAGGGATGATAGTGTAGATTTTTTCCCACAGATAGGGAGAATAACTTTGTACAGTTGATTCCAATCACTGTTTTTTTTGGCAGACCCAGTTCCCAAATTTCAACATTGAAGGAGTAATTATTTTACCATAAAAATACCCCTCTTTGGAAAATACCAATTCTGAGTGATCGCAAGCAAGAACTGCTTTCTTTAGGTTTCATTAAATTCTTGGCTAAAGATATTGGTACGCTTAAAAAAATGTTGTTCGTATTATCATTATTTGCACCATATAGTTCTGAGGTATTATGCATGTACATGACATGTAAAAATATGATTTATTTTAAGGTATTAGTAAATTATTGACTTAAGTTAATGTCATACCTACCAGTTCCGTCAGCGACGAAAATATATATGTGTAGTGCATTGGCAGTTGCCAGTACGAGCCCAAAACGATGAGGTCAAAGTTCCTGTGAAAATTTTTGTTTACATATTAGAATTTGGCATTAATTTATACATCTAGGAGGTCACTATTGCTGGAGACAACGTACGTGATATTACTGCACATAGACATTAAGCGGAGGAAAAAAGCTCGTGCAGTTATTACTCAGATAATTAATCACTGATAAAAATGATCCAAAATTGGTATGGAAATGCCTATTGTATTTACCGACTTATACCCATTTGAATTTGCTCCTCATTAGTATGGCAATGTAGAACTTCAGTTAATAAATACATGCACGCTACACACTATGGGTAAATATTACAGGAAATATGCGGAAACTAAACTTGGAACAATGATATTTAAGTTCTGAATCATAAGACATCTTATCCATGCTCTTCTAACGCTCACAGTGAAGGATGTCTTGCCAGTTAAATAGGAGAGTGGGATAAATTTGTTTTGGTTCGTCTTATGGCGAGGCATTTGGAATAGATGACTTTAAATGGACTCGCTACTCAACAGCAATCCGCACTCTATTTTTCATCATTTTATTCGGCCTCGCCGTTGCGTTCACTCCATTTTTAAACGTCTAGTTTGTGATACAATATGGAAAGGTCAAATTGGGAAAGAGAAAGATTAGGGAGAGTTGATGGAAATTTTAAGAGTGATCCCGGTGAGTGTACTCCCTGAAAATTCTCCTTTATCACCACTCGGGTCCCTTATGAGACCTTGCCATGGTGTGCCTCAGACAAGACGTATTGATTATTACGTATTTTTATGTTTTTCACAAAGTAAGGTTTATTAGTAATGCATGATACCACCTCGAACAATAAGCTAATTTTAAAAACAGCGAAAGTAAAAGAAATATCCAGCAATTTTCCAATAAAAAGAGTAGATGGCGATTTTATTGGCAGTTGTAGATACACTTGTTAGAGAAAAAGGAATTGTGTTGTAGTTGTTAAGTTGATAATGAAGGCAAAAGAATTGTTTGTAGTTTATATTTGTCAATTACAAGTGTAAAACTGGCAAGAATTATTATTAACATAATTAGCGAAAATTTTGTTAATATGTCACGAATCGATAAAAACCCGTCAACAATTACCTCAGTTCCCATGAAGTCTTTACCGGGATCTTAGAATAGATGATATTTCATTGCTGGATTTTCTTTACATTCATCTCCCTGGACGATGTTTCAGCTCGCGTTTCAGCTTGTTTCTTTAGTTCCGCATACTGTTCACTTCAGGATTCACATCAGTGGACCTGAATCAGCCAGCTGGGATACGGGCGAAATATTGTCTCGGAATGAAGCAAAGAAAAACCCGGTTTCTTCAGCTATCACCTCAATTTAGAGTTGATGACAACAGGTACGTTGCGGATGTACCTATCGAAAATGCTTCTTAGCGCACAATCTGCATATGCTCACCAATAAAATTACTATCCGTGTGTGTTCCGTCCTTGAAGGACGTCCCTGACTGGATAGATAAGGTTGTAGGATAGACTGGGGTTGTGTTGGAAGGGAAAATATGAGGGAAGGGTAGAGAAAAAATAAACAATCTTGAGCCCAATCCTGTCTTCATGAAAAGGTTCCTAGAAGCCCACAGATTAACATCACCCCTTTATGAACTAAGCATTGAACATGAAGTGCTCTCTATGTAGCAAGTAGTAATCCGGCCGGCAGGCCTTATTCCTTGCTCCTAGCTGACGAAGTGTTGTAACTTACCTGGAAAGAGATTCTGTCATTTCATATTTCTTCTGAAGCATGGGGTCTGGAAAATAGTAGAAGGTCATCAGCAATATTCCTTTTCGGGCCAGCTCGTCGTGAAGTACTGGAACTATTTTGTTAAATCCCTGGCAGATAAACATTATACATTATTGTGAAATTTGTGCCTATGCAATGCAACTTAGCTTAAGAACGTTTTACACTCAACTGGATCCACGGGGGCGTGTGTTTGAAATCGTCTGGATTTTCTCGAATAGGTAACCAAGGTACGTCACATGGTACGAACAAGAATGTTTTCAAAATTTAGTGTTTCTTATCGCTTGTTACAATATACCTTGTTGTTTTCATTAAAATTTTCTCATCTGCCTTGACTCTAGAGCCCCCCAGATGAGATGAAACATAAATGCAAAAAATGAATGAGGTGTAATCAACGGTTTTAACACACCAAAGTTGCAAACCATTCGTTTATATCACGTGACTCTTTGATTACCTTTTCGAGATAATCCCCACAATTTCAAGCACAGGTACACAGGAGGATGTTCTTGAATCATTCGAGATTAATTCCGGTACGGAATAATTTCGAACGCTATGATAAAACATGTGTGTGAGTCCTTAGTTACGCATCGGAATGAAAATCAAGCGAGGTTCGACAAGCGCTCTACGCGTTGAACCTCCCGAAGGGCACCTCTTAATGGTGCCCCCGGAATGGTGTGGCAAGTTTTAGTTTTGTCAATCGAATGGTTTGGGTGTATTATTTGGTAACAAATGTACCCAAACCAATGTTAAGTTGATGTAATATTTTTCTGAAATCGTCAGGGTGGTTTAAAAACAAAATTGGCATAAATTGTCACACTTTTCCATCGGCCGACGGAAAGAAAAATACACATAAGGATTGCGCCCATCATATGAAGGACACTACCCCGCTTCCATCCGACCGGTACCTTTGGAGATTACTTCAAATTAATGGACCAACCTCAAGCGCTGCAAACAGCCATACGTACAGACAAACACCACGAATTAATACGTAGACTATTCAAACACACCTCCATGGGGATCCCTGTAGAAGGTTTAGGATAATCGCTAGGATGTTAGCTTTCCACCATCGCGTGATATAGAACCTCTAATTTGGATAAGAAGCATCATTATTAACATACGCATTGAGTACTTGATTTCATATTTGACGCGGTACTAGTTTTCTTCTAGGTCCCAATATGACCTAGAAACCGCTGACCACTCACGTAAAGCGTTTAGAGTCACGGCTCGGATCTTCTCCTTTTTTAAGTCATTTTGAAACACAGTCGTCGTTAGGATCACTGATACAATGATCATATGAAACCTTATATGACGGTTCTAATCAAGATAGTTTTCGTCCTCAGTATCAAGTAACGACTAATATGCTAGGAGTTGTGCTACATCAAGTAGGTGTGAAACTGACTTCATGCAAGGAGAGTGTTTGGTCAAGCGATGAAGCTATGTACAATTGATTATAAAACCTTGGAAGTAGGGAAAATATTTTTAGAACTTACATCTGGAGCATGCTTTTTATGGTAGAGATGTATGGAAGAGTCCAGTTGAAAAAAAGTCAATACGGGAACTCTTTGAAATGTGTTATTACATTAAAATGCCAACAGGCTAATTCGAAGATGAACTCCCTCTATCAAGGAAGTTTATGAGTCACTGTTCTCCAAACTGGTAATTGAATGTATGTACGATCAACGATAAGCCAGTGCGTGAATCGAAGTCTTTGTGAAATTTACAACGTAGTTTTTGCATCTTTAAGACCTAACGCTCGTCTGATGCAGCTTATGGCTGGTAATAATAGGGAGAAAGTTCACGACGAACATAATTTACATGGTTCCAGTAAGTCGTAGCATAGAAATTATTTTAATTTTCACGTTTATCATACCCGTTAGTATCGTAAAAATAGTTATTGTACTTAAAGGATTCCATTTTTTGCTTTATTCTTATAGTGTAGGCACAAAAATTCAGTTAGATAGAAAACATTTTCCCAGTTGAACTCTATGATAGATGGACTACGAGGAATAAAAGCATAAACTAAAGATAGAAGGGGTTGAATTGCTCCTAAAATAATCGGTACAGAAGACAGATTTTAGGAATAAAGTCACTCATACTTTTTAATGCCCAACTTATGGAGTACTGGCCTTCGCCATTCTTTGCGTCCACTTATTCTTCAACGATTGACTTCATCATGCCATCATGTCAGATGATGTGACCGATTGATTTGCCCCGCCTCCTACTTAAGAGTTTTCAGCAGACATCTATTTTTTCTCACCCTTCTTTGGAATTCCTCGTTACTTACTTGGTCGATCCATTTAATATTCATCATTCTTCTGTTGCCCCACATTTCGAATGCCTCCACCCTTGACTTCCCCGCTGCTTTCAACATTCATGCCTAACTGCCATAGAGAAACATGCTCCAGATGTACGTTCTGATGAAATGGGACAATTCATTATCGATATTGAAATTGTATTCCAGAGCCAATGAGACGACCATTAGAAGATGCGTGCGATCTCACCTCGTAATTGATTACACGGAAATTCACGCCGTCGAATCCGTTACTTTGGACGAAGGCGGCGACATTCCTGGCAAAGGCAGAGAGACTTTCGTGGTCCCCGGAGACCTGTAGTCGAAGGAGAAGGATAATGAAATAAATATTAATAGAAATACTAAAAATGACCTAAATATTTGGCAACATACTCTTAACTTTATGGAATTGGCGTCATGTCGAAGAAGGTGATGTAAGGCAGAATATTATTTACCGCATAATAGGGGAGAAAGTAATAGTTAATCGGGAGACCTTTAATGTGGACGGAAGATGAAAAGATATAAAGAGCAATTTAATTTAGGAATCTTAGATTGCCTGAGAAGGAAATTAGGATATGATGCTCCTGCATTTGGGATAGCTGTCAAGAACTACCTAAAAACCTCTCAGCGCTAACAAAATACGTGCGATAATAATTGCATCGCATTTATTGAAGAAATGGTCTTCGTATACTGCACTCTGTCATTTACATCTATGAAATAACCTGCTAGCCAAAGTAAAAATGTGTGTCAAAGGGCCAACACCAATCAACACCAAAAATGCGTTCTGTATCATACTTAAAAGGGTTAGTCGTAAATATTATAGTCATAATATGCAATTTATATAATTATAATATCCCGGACACAATGCTATGAAAATAAAACTGAGTCTTTAATGTAGCAAACTAGGTAGCTATACTTAAATCTAGACCTAGCTCTGAAAAAGCAAGAATAAGGTAAGGAATGAGACAAGGCTGTGCACTGTCTCCCGTCATTTTTAATGTTTAGATCGAGAGAGCCATCAATAAAATCAAGGAGAAGTCTTCTAGGGTGAATAGGTATCCACGGAGAAAAAATTAGCATGCTGCGATTCGCTGATGACATAGCACTCGTAGCAGAAACAGAGAAGGATCTGAATAAGACTCTAATAACCATGGAAAGGATAATGACCAGTTGTAATGTAAAGAATAATAAGGAGAAAACTAAGATATTGGTTTGCAGCAAGAGAGAATAAGCCAAAACCACGGAGAGCTGACTCAACGTTGTGATACTTTGACCGGGGGTACTCTTTACCTACAACACTTATAAGATGGTGCTGGTGGCGTAACTACAGAAGGCCCGCTCAATTTGAATTCTTCCTGCCGTCGTATTCTATATTTTGCCATATTATATTCTCTTTTATTGTTTCTCTGGTTTAAATTTAGAGGCATAAAACTCACTCGAACTACGCGGGGTCAACATTCAGCTTCAATCTGCAATAGAAGTGGACTTGGACGTCATTTATAATAAAAACAAATGTTCCAGGCATGGAGACTGATGAGCTTTATTGATAAAAAATATTACATATTCATTGCCATAACCTAAATGAATGTTACATATTTTAGGACAACAAATAATGGTGTATTAAGCATATCTACCAATATACAGTACTCTCTATTCTACGGACGGGAAAAGGACAAGCCGACGTTCATTGCAAATGTGGATTTAGAGAAGCGTTTTGACAACGTAGCTTTGGAATACAGTGCTTGGTATTCTGAAGGAATTGGAGTGTCCTACAATGACCGAAGAATTATACAGTCTGTACAAAAACCAAGTAGCTGTGATCAAATCTGGACCCTGCTGTGTAGAGGCAAGAATATGGAAAGGAGTGAGACAAGGCTGTGCACTGTCTCCCGTAATTTTTAATGTTTACATCGAGAGAGCCATCAATAAAATCAAATAGAAGTCTTCTGGAGTGACTATCCAGATAAGAAAAAATAAGCATGCAGCGATTCGCTGATGTCAAAGCACTCATAGTAGAGACATAAGCAGTTATGGCAATTACGATTCTGTTATCGTTTCTATATTTCATCAGCAGGTACTTCGTGCCTCAGCATCGTTATCAGAACATGCTCATGTGCGATAGTCAATAGTAACTATAGTAACAAGTCACTCAAGTGTATGAATGGAATGTTTCAGAGGTAAACATATAATACATCTGATATTTACGCCACCAAGCAGCACGAAAAAGCATATGCGTGACCAAATTCCGATGGTAGAAATGGCTTGAAAATAGTTTATGCTAACACAATGCCAACATAGAGTATCACAACCTGTATGATGAGACAAATTCATCGAAAAATGTTAATGCTTTACCAAGGGTCCCTTCGTGGAATTCGAATATACATAATTTCTGGATTAACAGCTGCTGACAGCGCAGGAATTACGCATTTAGAGGTTTATGTCGAATTTTAACGCAATTATATCGCTTCTTATACAGCAAAACGTAGGATATACGGTGTTGATCACGGTTATTGCAGATGAAAACAACAACTTCTCAACTGAATACAATTTAGAGGCCGTAGAGGCGGACTGCGATCTTCGGTTGTCAAAGATTTTGATGTCGTTGTAGTAAAATGGATATTACGCTCCTAATAATCTAGATACTATGTTAAATATCTTAAATTTATATTTTTAGAAGAACTGAGTAAATATGTATGTATATTAAATTTTAATATTCGACGTTTCATTAATGACCTACTACCTACAGTTATAGATGGCGTTACTGCAAGCGAAACTACATGCGCAATACCAGTTGGACATCTCAGGCTAAAACCAACGTTAAACTAGGAAAACAAAAACTGGATCAGGTGAAAGAGTTCTGTTGCCTTGGAAGCCGAGTAACCAACGATGGACAAAGCAAGAAATAATTACTAGCGGAATATTCCAGGCAAAGAGGAATTTCTGTCGAAAGAAAAATCTACTTACCGCTGGAAATACAGGCGTAGAAGTAAGGAAGCAATTAATCAAAACGTACATCTGTAGCATGTTTCTCTATGGTAGTGAGGCATGGACAATGCCAGCGGCGAAAAAACACGGTGGAAGCATTCAAAATGTAGTGCTACATAAGAATCATGAAGGCTAAATGGATCGACCAAGTGAGTAACGAGGAAATCCTAAGAAGAGTGGGAGAAAAGAGAATTCTTCTGAATACCCCAAGAAGAAGACCGAACAACTTCATCGGCGACATCATGAGACATGAATACATGATGAATACAATCATCGAGGGACGGGTGAATGGGAAGAATGGCAAAGGAAGGCCTTGAGCCATGTATTTGGAACAAGTGATGAAGGATATGAAAGAGAATAAATACGTAAATATGAAGAGATGAGCCGGTAGAAGAACTCAGTGGAGAGCTGTTTCAAACCAACCTGACCAATGATGATGAGATGTCCCTAATAAATCATTTCCCATATTAAGTAAATGATTGAAATAATATATCAACGTGTTTGAAATACATAATATTAAAGATTGTTTCTAACTTCTTCACGGAAGTTGTCTAGTTAACTTCCATCCTTTACCATGAATTATAGCTGTCACTAAGTTTAATTTGAGGCACAAATAACTAAAAATGTCAGAAACCTCTTTCTTTATGGTGCCGTTACAGTTTAAAGAGCGTTTTCGACGTTCATTATACTTGGTCCAAGCGTAGATACAAGATTTGAAATAAAGTAGGAAATAAAATCTGCGTTGCAATTAAGGCAATATTTTCAGTTCCAAGGCAATATTTTCAGTGATGATGTTAAAAATATTTTACGAACCCCAACTTACTATGGCAGACTGAACCATAATCATAAAGTTAGAGAAATTGATTGCCGAACTGACCGATTCAAAATGTCCTTTTTCCCTCGCACAATAAGAGATACGAATAACGGTAAATATGTCCTATCGGAGAGTAGCAATGAATAGCATTGGTAGCTGCATGTTGGTATGAGTACTTAAAGCTAACCCTACTAACAGAATGTTTTTGCATGTTTTCTTTGCAATTTCTATCTTTTTTAAATAGTGTAGTTCTGACTACTATATTAATACTATTCCTTTTTTATGCATGATATGTAGTGCATGTTTGGTGAGCAATCACCCCCTGCCACACACCCTTGTGGTGGCTTGCAGGGTATTATGTAGATGTAGATAGATGTAGATGTAATTTCAATTTTTTCCCCGTGAACTACGAGTGATTGGATGTTGGGCGAAAGAAGTAGACTTAATGTCCGTAGTCTTTACTGACTGTTGCATCTGCAAAATTGCCTTAACATTAATAACGCAAATTAACTTCACAACCCATAGTAATGAAAAAGGAAGTTAAAATGTTTACATGGATGCGAACTTTTGCTGGCAGTTTCCCTCTCTAAGACCATAACGGACGACGCCCTTAGGTTGATGTCATAGTTTGAAACCGAAACGGTGGCATTAAAAGAAAACTCTCACCTGGTTGATTACACATGTGAACTTCACTCACATTACACACCAAGATAACTCCAAATACTTTATTAAGTAGCATTTATATGAATAAAAAGATCACGTCAACTCATCGCTTTCCTGATGTACTTCTTGTGTTTATATTTCGATAATCCACAAGCATATAAATGGGTTAATGATTAATATTAACAGGAGATTCGGTCCTTTGACTATAAGTCCTACATAAGATATATTTAAATAAGAATAATGGACATATATTAGCTGAAAATCAAGAATAGGAAATGTAAGATATTGTGATGCAGCAAGTCAGAAGATGCCTAAACCAACCATAAACTAGGAAAACTAAAACTTGAAGAGATGAAAAAGTTCGGTTACCTTGGAAGCCTAGTAACCAACGTTCGGAAGATCGTTGGTTACTCCGTGGTTGGTTCCGGTGTCCAACGATGAGCAAAGCACGGAAGAAAAAGCTATTAGAATATCCCAGGCGAATAGAACATTCTACCAAAAGAAATATTTACTTATAGCCGGAAATACAAGTGTAGCAGTAAGGAAACAAATCATCAGAACTTACTTCTGGTACATGTTTCTCTATGGTAGTGCGGCATGGATGATTGCAATAGCAGAAAAGTCAAGAGCGGAAGAATTCGTAATGTGGTACTACAGGGCAGCAATTAAGATTAAATGGATCGACAGACGAGTAACGAGGAAGTCCTCAGAAGAAGGGGAGAAAAGAGAAGTTTTATGAAAACTTTGAGAAGACGGGACCACTTATATACTTCGACATGATGGCATGCAGAAGGCAACAATTGAAGGACAAGTGGACGGGAAGAACGGCAAAGGAAAGCCTTGTATGAGATATATGGATCAAGCGATGAAGGATGTGAAATAGACGAAATACATAAGTATGAAGAGATTATAGCAGATAGAAGAATAGATTGGAAAGCTGCGTCAAACGAAATCCAGAAGTGTTGACCAATGATGACGATGACCTATTATTTCTGAATTCCACTAAGCCTACTGGCAGATTGTATCCTTGTTTCCTATACCACAGCCCTTACTGCCATCTCATCGCCTGAGACTTCTAATACGACCTTCAGAGCTCATCGTACTTGACTCTTTAAATCAGCTTACTTGGTTTCGTTATATTTTAATGATAGCTGCTGTGACCTACAAAAAAGAGTTTACCTATAGAAGAGGAGAGTCAGCCCAATTGTGGATGATGCCTTTGAAAACCAAAATACATTATGTTAATCCGTGAAAATAACGCCAAATGTTTGGTCGCCAAATTGTGTGAAAAGATCTTACCGCTGCATCCACCAGGACCTCATTAAGGTCGTGTAGCTCGAGAATGACTTTTAATCCAGGTTTACGTTCTTTCAGTGCCACTGTTCGATGGAATAAACCTGTAGGAAGGTAAAATAGCAAGAAATTATTCAAACTAGGCTGATATCATTACCACGAGTTTTTTATATCTTGGATTTCTTTTGGGAAAATTACGCTTTCAATATTTTGACATTAAGTTATGCCTGCAGAAGGCGAATTTTAAATTAAAAGGGAAGAATCGAGGGAAGAATCTGAGGGAAGAATCGACTGCAAGTCAAAGTAAAGACGAGATCACACATTGAAAATAGAGACTATTGGAGAAGCTCCGCGATTATTGATTTAGACACGTCCAACTAACACTTATTTTTTTCACCACCGCATTCCATGTACAGGCGATTTTTAGTTAGCTTCTCTAGCACCTACCATCATTGAAATATATAATGGATACCTAAAATATAATATAGTACCCTTCAGAGCTTAAATTAGGTACAAATTTTGCGTGAAGTAATGACTGAGGTGCAGAAAAATTTATTTCAAGCCTTACTAAAATTTTTCCAGGTAAAAGCAGAGCATGGGATATATCTGCGATGTGCAGTGGTTTCAAGCAAATTGAGTATGGATTGCCAAAAACTTTATCGGTCCATTAATGCAACAGTGTTCTTTTGGGTGATCCCGCGTCAGGTTTTTAAAAAGCCATCGTTTCCTCTCCTTTGCCAGAGACCTCGTCAGGGCTAACGATTTTGGCCTTTATTACGCATCAAATTTATACCCTCGAGGAGGTGGAGGAGGGGGGGTTGATCGAGATGAGGGGCTAGTGCCGAGCATTTATGGAAATGACTGGTAGTCATGACTCACTGATTCTCTCTCCTTTGTCCCTGTTAAAGTTATTCTTGTGTTTCCTAATTTCCAATGCCTCCCTATAGTTCCTAGTCTTGAAGAGTTATTCTTAGGCGAGGATTTTAGGGTTGATGACGTCAATTTCATGGCCTTGGGCGGCGTGCTCCGCGACCGCTGATTTCTCAGTGTCCGAGTCGGATTAAGGCGCTATGCTCCACTCCTTGACTCTGGTCCTAGTTCTACTGCCCGTCTTCCCCATGTATACTTGGTCGCTTGTCTGGCATGTAAATTGGTAATCCCCCTCCGTCTCATTTTATCTTTATCCCAGACGTTCCGGATTATGTCCATTATTTTTCTACGAGGTTTGAAAACAGTTCGTATGTCATACCTCCGTAGTATTCTCGATATCTTATTGTTCGCATCCTGGGTACAAGGCAGGTACGCTCTCTTTTGTTCAATTTCTTTCTTTTCTTCCGATGGCTGCGTTGATGATTTTATAAGAGTCGTCCGGAAGACATTCGACGTTAATACGGCTAATTTCGCTGAGATATGCTTAACTACGATGTATATTAAGTGGGAAGGGTAATTTAATAACAGACAGAAGGAGCAGCAATGACCCCTCCCATCTCCCCCGCAGTAGCTAATGTATCGTAACGGTTCAATCCGTTACACCTCTTTGTTTTTCCGCCCACACCACTCCTTCGTCCTTCCTCTTCCTTTTCCTTTCTTATCGGCTTGTTGTGGTGGGATGAGGTGTGAGTGCGAAGATTCGTGTGAATGTGCGCGCGTGTGTGTAGCAAGGTCAAGTGAATGGTGTAGAAAGTAGTGGACTGACCGGTGTGGGTGAGTGATGAGGAATGTTAATTTCTGGCAACTAGTGAACTGTGAAGGTCCCTCTGTGTGCCCCCTCCATCAGTCTCCCCCTCCCGCAACGTCCCCTTCTCCGCCGTGAGACGGTATAAAAGGGTCATCGCCGAAAAGAAGAAAAGAGGAATGCACTGAGAAAATCACTGTGCGGAAGCGCTGTTGGAGCTCGTGGGTGATTAGGAGGCAGAAGGGTACCGATAGAGTACCTAATTCCTAGAGTACCGAAGGGTACCTAATTCATTGTGTGGACCACATCCCCCCCACATCAAGATATTCTCAAGTTCACGGAGACCGCGAGTGGCGTGTTCGAGCCTGGCGTCCGCGGCAGAGATTTAAGAATCCGGATAGAACGACCAAGTGCCTGGCCCAGCTGCCGTCCTGCGACGAAAATCCAGGGTCGTCGGTCAGGTAAGGTTGCCGACCCGCCAAAAACTTCCCCTATTTCCAGCCTCCTAGCTATTTAGCCAACGATACCCGGGGGCACTGTGTATAGAAAACCAACCAACACCAATAGGTATTCTGCTGGATCCCACCACCTTCCAGCACAAATCAGAGGAGTAATGGCGACAACGACAAGCTCCCCCATCCCACGTTTTCGACAGTGTGCCTCGCTATGGAGAGTGATTAACGTACTAAAACCAGTATTCCTTTTGGAAAGTATTTTGCCTTAAAAGGGAAGGACTGATAATTACCTCCCTCTCCCCAATTTGTTCGTAAGTGGGGACAATCAATTGAATCACCTGTGCGCGATAGTAAGCTTTGTTTTTCTTTTGTTCTCTGTTTGGCTCAGCCCCCTGCAACTTCCCAAAAAAAACTGGGCCCCTTAATGTCCGTTTACTTCCAGTACTGGCCGTCGAGCGCTAGTGGTACTCTCGTCCTACTCCTACATGGGACCTTATGGGAAGGTCTCCTATTTATGTGCCGAGAAACGTATTGAGTGTGATTTATGTTTTAATTCCTGCTCGCATCGAAGGAAAACCATAATTGCTGAAACAAACACCTGAATATTTACCGAATTTAGGAATCTTTTTTCCTGTCAGTGCTACTTACCAACATAACTTTACACAAATCAAGTACAATTTCTTTCCATCAAACATGTTAAATACGACCTTGTTCTATTCCACAATTGTAAAAGTGTGGAATTTAATAAAGTTCCTCATTCAAAACGCATAAAGCTATAGTATTCCACACCGTGCCGCAAGTGACATTCTCAATTATTTTTCCAATATGAGACCGAAAGGGAAATACCAACCTCATGATACGTATAATCAACTATCGGCAACGTAACTTTGTGATGCGCACTAATCGCGATGATAAAATTTGTGTAGTAATTTTCTACTTCTCTTCGATATCGCTTTCTTAAGTCTAATGTTCTGGAATCTTGACTACCTCTTACAATGATATTGTAACCCGTCAGGCCAGCAACATGAATAAAATAATTAAATAACAAAGTGTTTTCCCCCTCGTAACCTCTTTATTACGATTTTGGCTCAGAAAAACCACATTCAGAGAGCACCTTAAAGTTTCTTTATGGATTTCCTCTTGAGGGCTGAATATTGGGTAGCAGAATTGAATAAATAAATATTAGTAAATCAAGCAGTTTGTGCATTGTTCCTCACAAAAATTTACGTCATAGAAAATTTGGACAGTTTTTTCTTCAATGAATATTCCATGTTAGCCTCAGAATTACGTGTTTGCAAATTTCCTCATTCGCATGTTAACATAATAATGGATTATGAAGGCCATAGCATCTTAACAATGTTTTGATCCAGAAAAAAACAAGATTTTTTTGCAGGTTATCACTTATAGCAAGTTCAAAAACATTTGCTTTCATATAATATAAAATTAAAACGTGTTACGCAGAACGTATGAAACGAAATAAATTTAAATGTTGGTGCAAAAGAGCACCTTTAGTTTTTAGCTCAACTAATTTACCCACTGGTGCACCGAATTTGCCAGTGGCTTTAGAAATTCTGAGCGGAAAACTGCATAAAGTGAATACTTAAACATTTGCTTTGAAACATAATTTGCGTGATAAATTACACATTGAACAACTTCAGGGAGCGCTTAGTTAATGATATCAATACGGTGGTAAAAAGTAAGTTCGTCTATTTTCCGATAACGCAGTAGTGTACAGGGAAATTCTTTGCTCAAACGATAAAGAATATTTAAATGATGACCTACAAGCAATAGAAAAAGGGTGTGATATATGGATTAGAATTAATTTTAAAAAAATGTTTAGTAATAAATTTTTGAATAATGAATTGTTCTCCTCCTAGCATATACAAAATAAGTATTAATGAATTATAAAACGAGGAATCAATTAAATATCTTGGAATAAGACTAACATATGATCTTTCCTGGAGTAAACACATACGTGAAATAATGGGTCAAACGAATCGTAAGCTGGGGTTCGTCAAAAGAGTACTGGGTAAATGTGACGATCATGTACGAGAAATCAGCTACATTTCTCTTGTTAAACATCATTTAGAATATGCTACCAATGTATGGATTTCTACGAAATCGGTTTAAATAATGAACTTGAACGTGTGCAGCGAAGATCGGCAAGATTGTAAAGGGAGGGTACGATAACCTTATTAGCGTAACCAGTCTATTAAATGAATTGAAATGGGAATCATTGTCAGATCGCAGGTTGAAATTTAGACTTAATCTCTTAAACAAATTCCAAGACCATATTTTTAGTGATAATGTTAAAAATATGTTGCGAACCCCAACTTACTATGGTAGACTGGACTATAATCACAAAATTAGTGAAATTGATAGCCGAACTAACGGATTAAAAATGTCCTTTTTTCCTCGTACAATTAGGGATATGAATAACGGTAAATATATCCAGTACGAGTGTAGCAATGGATAGCGTTGGTAGCTGCATGTTGGTATAAGGACTTCAAGCTTACGCAACTAACAGCATGTTTTTGCATGTTAGCTTACCTATTTTTATCTTTTTTTAAATAGTGTAGTTTAGAACAGTATATAAATACTAATCCTTTTTTTATGCATGATATGTAGTGCATGTTTGGTGAGAATTCACCCCCTGCCATACACCTTTATGGTGGCTTGCAGGGTATTATGTAGATGTAGATGTAGTCATGATCAATGATGACTTCTTCCACATCTCTTAACCCTTTTCCAGCCACAGCCCTCAGTTTTTCCTTGAGAGATTTCCTCAAGTCTTCTTTGTTTTTATATATTTCTTTGATTTCATGCTGTGTAATCAAGAGATACAAAAGCTTATCCTGAAGTATATATATATATATACTTCAGGATAGGCCCTATACTACTATAATATCGAAGAGAAGTTGATAATTACTACGCAAATTTTATCATCGCGATTAGTGTGCATCACAAAGTTACGTTGCCGATAGTTGATTATACGTATCATGAGGTTGGTATTTCCCTTGGTCTCATATTGGAAAAATAATTGAGAATGTCACTTGCGGCACGGTGTGGAATACTATAGCTTTATGCATTTTGAATGAGGAACTTTATTAAATTCCACACTTTTACAATTGTGGAATAGAACAAGGTCGTATTTAACATGTTTGATGGAAAGAAATTGTACTTGATTTGTGTAAAGTTATGTTATGTTAAAGTGTGGACATATATATGGACCACATTTAAAATGAAGTGTAGAAGGTTTATATCTTAAATGGAGATGGACGCAGTAATAATGATATTAGGAAAGTAATTTCTTTGGCGAAAGAGGTGCTTACTAATAGGAGAGAGCTTTTGACGAGAAATTTGAGCATATATATATATATATATATATACATTTGCATCTACGTGGTACCCTGCAAGCCCCCGCGAGGGTGTGTGGCAGGGGGTGAAAAACACCAAACATGCAATATTGACTGTGACTATGCAACTAGAGCTACCATGCAATGCTAACCATGAAACGAAGAGCTACCACTACAGGCTACTCTAACAATATTTCACCTACCTATAAATATACTATGCCGCCTATTATGTTTTCTAATGGTAAGAGGGAAATATGACATTTAAATCTATCGGTATAACAAGCCATCCCTCTAATCTTATTTATCTGGTCAAATCTAGCATAATTCCATTCCATTTCTTCTTTTACAAGGGTTTGTTGCCCTTTCCTGTCCCACTTGCAGCTTTCCCCCTTGTAGGGAGGCTTTTATGGGAGTGATTTAATTGAGTATAATTCTATGTAGTGTCATTTATTATTTTTAGTGTCTAAGTGTTGTTCTGGCTTTTTTTTTTTTTTGGTGTAGGTGTTTGTTAAAGGGAATGTGGTGTTATTTGTTCTGTGGGTTCTGTGTGTCAGTTTTCAATTTGATGTAGGTGATTTTATGAGTTGAGGGGTTTTGGGCTGTAGTTGTTTAGTCTGGGTCTGGTGGAATGTGTTTCGTGATTTGGATTTGAGTAGGGGTAGCCTTGTTAGGTGAAGGTGAGTTTGCTATTTGAATTTTTGATGAGGGGGAAGCCTGTTTGAGGGATGGAAGGGTTTGGGTACTTGGGATGTTAGGGTCAAGGTGAATGATTGAATCATGAATGGGAACTTTACGTTTAGGAGAGATAAATTTTTCGACGGAAACCAGTATCGATTGTGGGAAGCAGATATTTGTAGAATCTATGGGTTTCCATAAGGAGTTTAGTTGAGGGTTTGGGTGCCGGGTGATGGATTTATGGAAACGTACACATTTGCGGAGCAGGAATTGAGTGACGTATTCCACTCCGAGTTCTGCTTGGAGTTGGGCGTTAATCTAGCATAATATGCAGGAGTTCTTAATATATACCTAACATCTTCAGTAAACTTTTCCGTTTTAAATTTCCTTCTGTACATAAATGATATCAATAAGGAGGTAAAAAGTAAGATTCTATCTGCCGATGATACAGTGGTCTACAGAGAAATTATTAGCCCAGCGATAAAGAATCTTTGCATGATGACATATTTGCAATTGAGAAATGGTGATATACATGGCAGTTAGATATAAATTTTAAAAAATATGGTAATGAATTTTTAGAAAAAGACTACTTCTCCCCCTAATACTTATTACATAATGAATAATAAATTAGAAACATGGAGTCCGCTAAATATCTTGGAATATTACTGACACATGATCTTTCTTGGGGTAAAAGCATAAGAGAAATAATGGGTCAAGCTAATCGTTAAACTGGGATTCGACAAAAGAGTACTGGGCAAATATGACGACCATGTACGAGAAATTAGCGACTTTTCCCTTGTTAGATCTTATTTAAAATACGCTGCCGGAATAGGGGGTTCTTTATCTAGACGTATCTCTCTTATTGTATCTTCATGGTGTAACCTGCTATGTTACGCTGGTATTGATAAAATACCAGCGTATTTTATCAATAGCAGCGTGTGAATCATTATAAAATCGTAAGTTGAAATACAAAATAAATCAGGCTATCAGAAGAAGACTGCAGCTTCTTCTGATAGCCTTTTAACCTTATATTTTTGCATGTGATTTATTTTGTATTTCAACTTACGATTTTATAATGATTCACAGCTTCTATTAGTTTTAATATTTGTAATACTTTCAATGCATTGATAAACAGTGTAGTAATTAAATGAACATCTTTTTGTGAAGATAATACAACTTTATTTTTCAGTCCAATAAGAAAAATTCTAAACGCTAATATAAAATATAAAAAAATATAGTAAATTACGGGAAACAGTAACTGAATATCAGTAGCAAAATGGTATTTTGGTATCGGCACGTCTTTATGAGTAGTTTCATATAATTAAACTCACTCTTCTGTATGTCCCATAAAAATAGTCGTCAATTTAATTTATAATTTTTAGCATTAAGGCATGTTGCCTGGCAAGGCATGATCATTTTCAACAGTAGCTTTTTAAGAGTTGTCTGTTGAAGAAGCAGATACTCAGTGCCTATAGTATTTTTACATGAGCATCTGTCCCGGTACTTAACATCTCTGTTCTCCGCGCCGAGGTGGGCCTGCGCCGAGATGGCCCGCGCCGAGATGGCTTGCGCCGAGACGGCCGCGCCGAAGTGGCCGCGCCGTAGTGTCCCATTCCCCTTGTGGAGAGGACTCTCATTTTTTTATCCGACAGGTGACGGAGTTATTTCCCCGCGTGTCTCTGAAGCGTGAGGGTACGCGTGGGTGGAGTATCCGTGTCCCGTTCGCACTTCCGAAAGGACGGGACCGGTACAATATATAGGGAAGATTTTGGAACCACCGCCTTGGAGAACGCCGCCTACAAACCTTTTATGTGGTTGCGGTACGTGTATAATACCTCCGTCGTATGGAGACACGGCCGATAGAAACTGGAAGAGTTTCACAAATATCTAAATAGCATAGACGAGAACATCCAATTCACGAGTGAAGAGGAAAACAGAGGGAATTTACCCTCCCTCGACGTTCTTATTAGCAGAAGAGGAAACGGAACCCGGGGGCAATGAGTATGGAAAACCAACCAACACTAATAGGTATTCTGCTGGATCTGCTGGATCCCACCACCTCCCAGCACAAATTAGAGAGGTAATGGCGACAATGATCCAACGATCCATCGCCCTTTGTGACGAAGACCATAGGAACGGAGAACTGAATAAATTAAGAGTAATCCTCAGGAAGAATGGAGATGAAATAAGGGAAATCCGAAGGAAAACCCCCCGCAAATTGAAATCATCAACGCATCCATCGGAAGAAGAGAAAGCACATGGACGAAAAAGAGCGTACTGCCTTATACCCAGGATGCGAACGGTAAGATATCGAGAATACTACGGAGGTGTGACATATGAATAGTTTTCAAACCACGTAGAAAAATAATGGACATACTCCGGAATGTCTGGGACAAAGATAAAATGAGGTTGATGGAGATTACCAGTTAACATGCCGGAGAGGCGACCAAGTATACGTTGGGGAGACGGGCAGAACAATTAGGACGAGAGTCAAGAAACATAGCGGCTCAATCCGACTGGGGCACTATGAAAAAACAGCGGTCGCGGAGCACGCCGCCCAAGGCCATGACATTGACGTCACCAACCATAAAATCCTCGCCAAAGAAAAAGACTTGAAGACTAGAATCTATAGGGAGGCATTGGAAATTAGGAAACACAAGAATAACTTTAATAGGGAGTACGGACAGAGAATCAGTGAGTCATGGCTACCAGTCATTTCCAGAAGTGCTCGACACTCACCCCCCCCCCTCTCCTCCACCTCCTCGAGGGTATAAATTTGATGCGTAATAAAGACAAAAATCATTAGCCCTGACGAGGTCTCCAGCAAAGGAGAGGAAACGATGTCTTTTTAAAAACCTGACGCGGGATCACCCAAAAGAACACTGTTGCATTAAGTATGGATGGTTACCTTTGACGTATCAACACTTTCTTCAAAATGTTATAATTTAATACTCTGAGATTAGGTATACCTTTTACTCTTACTTCATTTGAAAATACGTAGCCATACTTTTATGTCAGTTAATCAGCTAATCATATGTCATTGAATCACCTGCCGTCACCGTTCAACAAACACTGATAAACCATCAATACTTGTCGTTGATTAGGTAATTACAATTGGATGGTACTCTACGAACCTAGTCCATCGTTCTCCTGTAAGTCCACTTCGCTGTCTGCGGGCGCTACACTGAGGTCACTTCCGACTATGGCCCCGTTGTACACCACGTGCGTGCATATCGTCAGGTCGATATCTTCCGGGACGAACCGAACCTCAGGCTGCGGCAGCTTCGCGGAGAATGCAGTGAAGGAGCACAGGACGTGCTTGCCGCCTTGTCCTGTCGGCACAGGCGTCCCTGAAGCGTGAGAAAACTTGTAAATTCATCTTTGCATTGCCAAACGACTGGGAATCACATGTTAATATATCTATAATTATTGTTTGAAATCATCAGGAAGAAATATATAAAGATAATCATAAAACTTCAAAAGTATATTAAAAATCCAGGTGAATCACATCTCCATTTCTTTTAAAAATTTCCTGGGCTGTTATTGCAATTGGTTTAGGGTAAGAGACCGACCTTTTTTGCTTTTTAGAATGGAAGGGTGACGGGACTCATGGGTGGAGGTTTTTCTGGGAACAGATGAAGGAAGCCCGTTACCAAGATTATCCTAATTTTAACCCTTTCAATGCTACGGACATTTTGTTGAATATGCAGATGTCACAGAATACTCACTGTATTTTAAAAAAATACACAAGGATCATGTATTTATCCTGTAAATCGTTTGCGAAAGCATTGGTGATTTGTTTTTTATTCCTATGTTGTTTAAATTTATTTTTTGAAATTGTAATCTGGTTGGAGAATGTGATGAAGCGAGTGATATAGTTTCAGTAGAGTTTACCGTTTCCTTAAAAAATATCCTTAAGAAGTGTAGTACGATTTGAGTGATACTTACGAGACGGTACATGAAGATAATATTTGATGTGAAATTTTAAGGAACGAGCGCGAAGTATAGGAGCCGTTCTACAAAATACTTGATAAATCTCAAGAGTATAATATCGTATTTTTGCTCGCATAATGATGTATAAGTCTTGGCTTTGTCCCATTATATTGGTCAATCTATTATCTAATATTGCAATCCTCATACAAAAATACCACAATAGGACAATTAAGGAAAAATAAGAAAAATCAATGTGAGAAGTTCTCGGCATCGCCACTGGGTCAGGGATTGCAGGGCTGCCGACGTTTTGCCGACGGCCTGACCCCGGAGGAACTGTATATAAGCTGGCCAAAATTTCCTCCTCGACACTCTCTGCCCTGAGGACGATGGCCGTGTCGGACATCGATACGTCGTCGGCCCTGCAATCCCTGACCCGGTGGCGATCCCGAGAACTTATCACATAGTGCTTTCGCCGGGAAAGTACGAAATCTTTCTTAAGAAAAATCAACTTTTGCTCTGGTGCCTGTTTCATCTTGGATATATTTGTTCATATCATCAAAGTACCACATCAATGACTACCATGCAAAAATGAATTTTTTCATCATTTTTAGTGTAGATGTAGTTAGTGAGGTCTAAATTAATGCCTCGCTTTTCTGTGAAAGGGAACTCTTAACATATATCTGTTATTGTTTCAAAATCCTTCATCACACTATCGATTTTTATAAGACTCTTCAATTGCCTTGGTTATCTCAATCAATTTTTTTAATGTATTAAGAACTTGAGGCATTGGAAGGTTCAGAAAGAAAATTAAAAGCTACACACAAAAATAATTGCCTTAACCCCGCCAAAAAATGCTGAAGTATTGACGGTTAATGTGCGGAAATAGAAGACGATGGTCTTCATGTGTTCAAAAAATTCCAAAGTCACAAATCCGTACCTTTGGCCAGTAGAGTCACGAGCAGTAGGTTGAAAATGCAGCAGAAGATTTTGATATCCTGCAAGTAAAATTAAAAATCCACTTCAGTGAATAGCGTCGAATCAAGCCATTCATAAGATGGTAATTACTAGCAAAAACTCCTTATTTAAATACTTCATTAGGAAAATCAAGTCGTCGTAGTTGTGCCTACCTTTACCTCTCAGCAAAGCATTGTTTAACCTTAACGTAGGTACTTCTTCTGAGAGTGAGATTTACTAGGTGCATACGTAGAACGTACCATAGAGCTACGTTGACGAATGATAGCGTTGCAGGACTAAAAATCACCAAATATTCCTAAATTTACTGGACTCTATAGGCTGTAAAAAAATTAAACTCAGATTTTATTTTATTTTTATTAATATTGGCAGTGCACAATGACCTCTGTCGTAGGAAAATCCATTAAAACTAACTATAACTATTATAAACCCGGAAGTATGTTTATTTCGATAGGTTTTTGCTGAATAAGTACTCGCTAACAAATAGAACCTCCCTGCTGGATTCGGATTGGTGCAGTGGCTTGAGTGGTTAGAGTTAGAATCCTGGCATTGGAAGATGTTTCATTGATAAAGCGGCCTTTAACTTGAGTGCTTTGTGGAGAATATTCGAGTACTGTACGCTGTCTGTCGGATGGGTCGTTTAGCCATGGTCCCATAGGCGCCTTTATTTTAGAGCTGGCTAATGCTGACGCCGGGTTTCTCTCCATCCCTCTCCATTCCTTATACATTTCCAGATTGTTGCTAGATTGCTAGATGTATAACACAGTAAGTTAGCTCTTGCAAAGCTAGAAATGGACTAAACCATCTCCTGATTTCGAACGCGGAACCTACGTTCAGCGATCCAAGTGAACCAGAACTTCGGGAAATTAATAAAAGAACAGAGGTTATTGTTTATTATATTATGTGAATAAATTTTTGGCAGGAAATTTATGGCGAAATAAAATAGTGATTTAAAACTGCCGAATATCAACATTAATACTTCCATTTAATACCCAAGTGCGTTTTACTTGAACCTTGTTTTTCAGCAGAAAAGAGAAACTTCAACAACATTCAGCCATGATAGCGGAAGTGTTTTCCCCTGATCCAGTGAGCGATAAATGCAAAATATTTCGTTTTCATGGCATGATTAATCTCGCTTTGCTGTCGCTATACGAGGGGGAGAGGGATTCCGCGGGTCTCACCTCGTAAGACTATAAGATTCTCCCTTCCTTAAAGACATGACTTAAAAGATGAAGATGAGCAGCGATTTCATCTCTGAGTCCCGTTAGGATACTTTCAGTCTAATTATGTTTTTGCTGAGAACAATCGTGTTGTTGTCAGTTATATTTAAATCTTGTTTTTTGACCAACATTACTGAATTTAAAATTCATTGGAACAAATAAATGGGGAATCGAGTTAAATATATGTTTTTAAAACTGTCCAGATACCCCCAGGGTTTTAAATCAAACCAGGCTAGACATTTTTATCAGTGTATTCTGGGCCGCTTTTTCACGTACTCGATCTACCCTGGAAGCTACCTCAAGGGTGTGTGGCAGGGGTTGAACACTATGTGAACATGCATTCATTATATGATGGGCTAATAGTTAATAGTGATTTGTTAAGAAAACTGCTAGCCATCCACCCACCAGCGTCATGAAGCTAAAAGATAAGTGTTAATAATACATTTCATCCTCGAATTACTTAGACATATGCAGGAATGGATTATACACTATTTGCAAAATGATCGCATGAGGATGCATTTAGCGTGGGTTCGTAGAGGCAAATACTTTTTCAAAAGCACTACTGAGTACCTACAATAAAACTCCTTGTTCGGTTACTGCCCTGCCTAGCTTTCAATAGCCCTATCCTTAATGCCATAGGCAGTCCACATTGAATGTGAGAACAATATTGAAGTGTTTTCCTAATAAAATCTGAGTTGAGTATTAGCTTTGTATCAAGATGGTCATACTACGCCTCAGCAGTTACAACTTACTAAGATGATTTCTCATTTTTATCTTGTATGATAAGGCGTAAGTTTCCCGGTCAGAAACAAGCTCGTAGTCTGTTGCCCAATCAAAAGAGCTTGTGGAATCCGTGGTTGAGACATCGTTGCGATAGGAAAATGTTCAGGTGGTAAACACAATAATATTCAAGATGTCGCCCGTGCTTCTGGAACTGATAAAGCCAATATGTTTATTAATTCAGTGCTTCTAAACCCTCGCGGCTACGCTTAAAGCGACAGAGTGCGTCCACCGGGATGCGGATGGTGGGTTGACCTCTAGATATAGAGGTTAGCTGCCAGATAAGCAAGTTGGAGGTTAACTGCGTTGTAGGAGGCAAGTGGAAACAGCACATTATTATCCCTAGCAGTCGCAGCTACTAGGCTTTTTTTCAGTCAAGACGTGATGGAAAACACTCTATTAAAATATTCCGGATGTAAAATAGTCCCCCATTCAGACCTCCAGGAGAAGACTACCCGGGAAAGTACATCAGTCTAGTGTGATATATAGTGTAGGAATATGGACCGTGAGAGATCGCTACGGGCCTGCGGAAAACTGAAATACCTAAAGGTGGAAATGAGAAGAATGGTCCTCGACGTATTAGGAATCAGAGAAATGAAGTGGCCCGAAAAAGGAGACTTCTGAAGCAGAAGCCACAGGATTACACACGGGATCATTAAATGGCAATGCTGGATAGGCATAATGCTGAGGAAGAGCGTCGAAATGGGTGTGAAGAGCTTCCTGCAGTACAATCAAAGGATAATAATGGTGTAGATCGAGACAAAAACCTGTAGATACCGGAGTGGTGCAGGTTTACATGCTTACGTCTGACTACGAAGATGAAGAAGTGGAAGATGTCTTAGAAGATATCACGGAAGTTATAAAACATGTAGAAGGAGAAGTAAACCTAATTGTTTTAGGATATTGGAACCGGGTCGTCGGCGAAGATCAAGATGGAAGAACAACTAGGAAATATAGATTTGGAAAAAAAAATGAAAAAGGAGAAAGAATTCTGGAGTTCTGCCCACAACATAAGATGATTAATGCGAAAACATTGTTTAAAAACCACAACCATTGAAGATACTTGTGGAAAATGCAAGGAGATATAAGAAGATTTCAGATGGACCACATTTTAGTGAAGCAGAGATTTAGGAACCAGGTAAAGGACTGCCAAAGCTACCCTGTGGAAGACAGCGAGAGTTACCATAATGTAGTGATGATAAAATGCCAAATAAAATTTAAAAAATTGAAGAAAACAGTGAAGAAGTAGAAAAACTGAAGTTGGATGACTCTTGGATGAAGAGAAGTTGCCAAGAAGGGAATAAATCAGGTATAAGAAAAGTCTTAAACCTGATTGAAGAAAGGTTAAGAAAGCGAAAACGGAAGAAGGGAAACATTGTTACAAAAGAGTAAGGAACTAAATGACACGCTAAGCCAGGAAAGCTAGAGAAATGTGGATGAAGAACCTATGCGAAGATGTACAAAACAATCTTGCTCTTCGAAAGGTGGAAGCTGTCTATAGGATAGTGAGGAACCACCTCAAAGAACGGAGCACAAGTTGCAATGCAATAAGAGAAAAGAATGGAGAATTTTGATTGAAAATGAAGTCAGAATGAAGAGATGGAAAGAATACCTGGAAGTGTTTTACAACGGAAACCATCTCAGCACGAAAGTGAACGAAGAGGAAAGCGAAGTCGGAGACGATGATATTGGAGCATCAATATTAAGATCGGAATTTGACGCAGCAGTAAGAGAGCTTCGCATGAATAAGGCATCTAGAATTGATGATATTCCTACCTAACTAATTAAAAATGTAGGAGAGAAAGCATTGACCTATCTTTACCAAACCATCAGCGACATGTATTCAACAGGAGAAATACCGAGGGACTTCGAGAAAAATATCATAAATCCTATTCCCAAAAAGAAGAAAACGGAGAAATGCAAAAGTTTAGGACTATGAGCCTTAAAACACATGCATCGAGGATATTGACGATGATTATTGGCAGAAGAATAGGACGAAAAGCTGAGGTGTTCCTTGATGAAGTTCAATTTGGATTCAGGGAAAGTAAGGGTACAAGAGAAGCAGTACTGGCCCTTAGGCTGCTCTTAGAGAAGAGAATGGGGAAGAAAAAACCGATGTTCATTGCATTTGTGGATTTAGAGAATGTTTTTGACAACGTGGATTGGAATTCAATGCTTAATATTCTGAATGGTATTGGAGTGTCCTACAATGATCGAAAAATTATCCACAGTTTGTGTAAAAACCAAGTAGCTGTGATTAAATCTGAAGCCAGCTGGGAAGGAGCAAGAATAAAAAAAGGAGTGACACAAGGCTCTGCACTGTCTCCCATAATTTTTTATGTTTACATCGAGAGAGCCATCAACGAAATTAAAGAGAAGTCTTTTAGAGTGCATATTCATGGAGAAAAAATAAGCATGCTGCGATTCGCTGATAACATAGAACTCGTAGTAGAAACAAGGAAGAATCTGCATAAAATTCTAATAACCATGGAAAGGACAATGGCCAGATATAATCTTATGATCAATAACATTAAAACTAAGATATTGGTGTCCAGCAAAAAGAAATATACCAAAACGAACGTTAAACTAGAAAAGCAAAAACTGGATGTGGTGAAAGCGTTCTGCTACCTGGGAAGCCGAGTGACCAACGATGGACGTAGCATGACAGAAATAGTCAGCAGAATAGTTCAGGCAAAGAGGGCATTCTACAAAAAGAAGAACCTACTTACATCTGGAAATACAAGCGATGAAGTTAGGAGACAATCAGGACGCACATCTGGAGCATGTTTATTGACGGCAATGAGGCGTGGACGATGACAGCAGTGGAGTAAAAAAAGGTTGGAAGCATTCGAAATGTGATGCTAGAGAAGAATGATGAAGATAAAATGGATCGACCTAGTGACAAACGAAGAAGCCTTAAGAAGAGTGGGAGATAAGAGAAGGCTGCTGAAAAATGTAAGAAGTAGACGGCACAACTTAATAGGCCTTATCTTAGGACACGATATCCTGATGAAGACAATCGTCGAAGGACAAATGGAAATCCTAAGAAGAGTGGGAGAAAAGAGTAGTCTTCTGAATACCCTAAGAAGAAGACCGAACAATTTAATCGGCCACATGATGAGACATGACGGCCTGATGAATACAATCATCGAGAGAGAAGTGGACGGGAAGAATGGCAAAGGAAGGCCTTGAGTGAGATACATGGAACATGTGTTGAAGGATGTGTAAGAGAAGAATTATGTAAATATGAATATATTAGCTGTAAGAAGAACTCAGTGGAGAGCTGCGTCAAACCATTATGAGGATTGGTGAATAATGATGATTCTTCTAAATTGGTGGGACCCATTCCACGTAGGGGACTTAAAATTCCACTTGGTGAGACATGAGAGGGCTGCAAGAGATTCCCGAAAATTAGCTATCGCGAAAATTTTATCCCTAATATACATAGTCATTAGCGTACGTGTGCATGAAAGTGGGAAAATTGAACTTCTCCTTATCTCTGGGTGGTACTTGGTTTTTCTGATGCTATAGTCAGACGCAGGGATAAAAGGTTGTGATCTAATTGCCTATGTGATAAGAAGCAAACGTTTCGTAAATGTGAGATGTGTGTCGCATGGTGAGAAATAGGTTCGATGTTCTAACCGACCACCGTATTTGTCTCATGTCAGTCATAAGTCTCCCAATTCGCTCGACGCCGGAAAAAATATACAATAAAATTTTACATCTATACAGGCCAATTCAAACTAAAATAAATGTTTGGAATTTTTCTTACAGGTGGTATTTATTTTATTCTTTTTAACACAGCCAGCAGTATGCGTTCACAGTTTTATTAACCTGTAAAATATAGAATGATTAATCAGAAGGGGATTTCTCATGGCTAAGTTTAAAGACGACAGAATGTTTCCAATTGATTCCCATCCTATGTAGATGTTTGGAGCCTACGTAGATGAAATCAAGAAGACCAAGAACAGAAAGTGAACCAGTAGAACACCAAGATATATGTTTTATGCAGATCAAGTTATAATTTGAAAAATTTGGGGAAACGACTTTATACAGTCGGCAATAAGGAAGATTATATTAGATAAGTAGTGTTCTGTCAGTCGTGGCAGGTTTTCTCTGGTGTTCAATTTCACACTGTATTGACATACCTAAACGCATCTATTGCTTAGCTGAGCTCTTTTCTTTATTTAATCAGCACGTTCTACACTATATTCTGTCTACAAGATTTGTCTATCCAACTCTATTACCCTAATATTCTGACCACTGCAAAGATTTCAGTAAATCAATCTGGCGAATTTATAGCCTACTCCTTCTGATGTTCACCTGTAGCCATCTCTCCCCAGTTTTTATATTTGAGCATTTCTACCGTCAGGACTATTAACATTGTGGAAAACATGGCGATATTTTGGAGATAACGCATTATTAATTGCAACTCAAAAGGCCGATTCCTTAGTAACCCTGCACCTACGACGAAACAATGATAATCAACAAGAGGCGAAAACTTGAAAAAACCTTTATTTCAAACGACGTTTATCGATGCATGACCAAAACAACTCACCATAATGATGCCTTCTGAGTTACTCCTCCGCCGAAGTCCGATGTGTGACTGCTGCCGGGACAATGCTGGCAGTGGAAATTGATGTGCGATATTTATGTGCGATATTGATGTGCGATAGGCGTAATTATCTTCGAACTCCACTGACCTAACTCGTTCTATGACATTCACGACCTTTTATCGCCTAGCAAATGCAGTTACGACTCGGAACCAGCATTCAATGGGGAAATTTCTGCTTTGCACATACGGCCACCCATGAAGGTCATAGTCTGCCGTTTTTGGGATGAAAACTAGGTCTTTAATTCCTCTTGAATGATTTCTTCCCCCTCAATTCCAGTTGACACTATCCCCAAAGAAATATTTCTTCCCTCTATATATGAACCATGAAGGTAATTATAGTTTAAAGGCGTGATTGAGGAAAGAATATTGGGTAAGCAGGAAAGAGGGAGGAAAGAACGGGTATTTTAGATAGGTTGGTGGGACGTAGGAGGTATCTGCATCAACATAATATCCTGAAAGCCACCAGTACGTTACTTAAAGATATAAGTCTCAACAAATCTCCTGGCCCTGATCTCTCCAGCGTATATACAGAGCTAGCTTCCGAAATTTCCCCCTACCTTGATATAGTATTTAATAAATCCCTGACCTACACGTCGTACCGATGGATTGGAAAGCAGCCGATGTGACACCCATTTTTAAAAGTGGTTTTATGGAGCAGCCATCAAACTACCGACCTATATCCCTCACATCCATTTATTGCAATGTCCTGGAACATATAATTATCAGTTCAGTCATGGGGTATCAAGATAGCCAAAATTTATTGTCCAATGTTCAGCATGGCTTCCGGAAGAGTAGATCATGTGAAACTCAACTTGCTCTCTTTTCCCACGATATTTTAGTTTCCGGCGAAAATAATATTCCAGTGGATGCAATATTTCTGGATTTCAAGAAAGCTTTTGATAAGGATCTCTTAGCAAACTAATTTTAAAACTTAAATCTTATGGTTTAAACAGTAATATAATATCATGGATAAATGATTTCCTTCATGACCGGGTACAAAGGGTTGTTCTGGACGGTGTTACCTCCCCGATATTTGAAGTCATATCGGGTGTCACACAAGGTAGTGTGAAGGTTCCAGACCTGTTTCTTCTGTACATAAATGATATAAGTAAGGTGGCAAAAAGTGAGCTTCCCCTATTTGCCGATGACGCAGTTGTGTACAGGAAAATTCTATGCCCAAATGATAAAGGATATTTAAATGATGACCTCGCAGCAATTGAAACGTCGTATAATACGTGGCAGCAAGAATTAAATTTAAAATGCGTAGTAATGAATTTTTGGAAAAAGAAATGTTCTCCTCTTAGCAAGTGCAAAATAAGTAATTATGAAATAACAAACGTGGAATCCATTATATATCTTGGAATAAGTCTGACACATGATCTTTCCTGGGGTAAACACATACGTGAAATAATGGGTCAAGCGAATCGTAAACTGGGATTCATCAAAAGAGTATGGGGTAAATGTGACGAACATTACGAGAAGCCAGCTACTTTTCCCTTGTAAGACCTCATTTAGAATATGCTACCAGTGTATCGGATCCCTTCGAATTCAGTCTAAATAACGAACTTGACGTGTGCAGCGAAGATCGGCAAGATTTGTAAAGGCACGGTACGATAACTATATTAGCGTAACCAGTATATTAAATGAATTAAAATGGGAATCATTGTCAAATCGCAGGATTGAAATTTAGACTTAATCACCTTAATAAATTCCAAGATAATATTTTCAGTGATGACGTTAAAAATATTTTGCGGACCCCGACTTACTATGGTAGACTGGACCATAGTTGCAAAATTAGAGAAATTGATTGCCGAACTTTCAAATTCAAAATGTCTTTTTTCCTCGTAGCGGTAAGTATGTCTAATACGAGTGATTGATCAATAGCATAGGTAGTTGCATGTTGGTGTAAGGACTTGAAGATAACCCAACTAACGGCACGTTTTTGCATTCGTAGTTTCTATTTTTATCTTTTTAAATATTGCAGTTATGGCTAATATATTAATACTATTCCTATTAAATGCATGATATGTAATGCATGTTTAATGCATGTTTGGTGAGAATTCACTCCCTGCCACACACCTTTGAGTTGGCTTGCAGGGTATTATGAAGATGTATATGTGAATAAGGTGTGTGGAAAACGGTAAATTCTCACCAAACATGCACCACACATCATGCATAAAAAAGTATTAGTATAAATATATTAGTCTAAACTTCACAATTTAAAAAGGTAAAAATAGCAAAGTAAGCATGTAAAAACATGCTGTTAGTTGGGTTACCTTCAAGCTCTTATACCAACATGCAGCTACCTATGGTAAACATTGATTCACTCGTATTGCACAGTGTTGCACATTCTCCTACATGCGCTCGAAGGAAACGGTCGTGTGGAGAGAGTGCTCCAGCCTTGAGCTTCCCCTTACACTTCCTGCTATTCGACCGCTGTCAATACTAATATCGCGTAGCTGGGCACTTAGTGTTGTTTCTTGGTTGTGTGTTTCCTGATTAGCCTCTATTTCTTAAGATTTACGTTTTTATTTAAGTAGTAATTAGAATGTGTTTAGTGTCTGAGTGTTTTGAGCTTGCTGTGGCTGGAGTGCCTATGTGCGTCTGCCGAGAGTGTGTGCCGATAGCAATAACTAGAATTAACCCGTGTTTTATTTATTACTTTTATATATTATGATAAATACGAATCTCGACTTATTGTTTCACATCGTTGTGGCTATTTCATAGCTAGCGTATTTCCGTTTCCCATTAATATTTTATCACCACCGTAGATTTCGTTTGTGCTATTTTAAACTTTTCTCAGTTTATAGAACAGTTTGTTATAACCTATTGTTAAAAAGTATTCTTCTTAAACTGGATTCGGCTTTAATTTAACCTTATTCTTTCTAGCGCATCTGCATTACTTATTGCTTCATCATATCCGTGGTTCCGTACCGCTGCTTAAATCTCCGTGATATTGTATAGAGTTGTTTTCCTACTAGTGGTTTTCTAATACAAATTAATTTATTTATCAATTTTTATTTTTTAAATTTATTTTCTACTACCACCGAAAACAGCACATTCGGCCTTCACATCGGGGTATTTAACAGTGTAACAACAGACGAGCACACACAGCCATGTCCTGAGTGGTGAAAAAACCCACTCAGGCGGGACGAACCACCCGAAACCCACTCGAACCCGCGACCCTCGGATTAGCGGGCGAGGACTTAACCACGCCGACCGGGGCCGAGGGCCGATTTTTTGTGTTATTTATATATAGTTCTGTGTAGCACCGTATAATCCATCCTAACGTGTAGTTCCCACCGTGCCTTCGACCTCGTCCTATTCATCGTCTTCTATAGTATCATCACAGTAGCCCTAAGACTGCTTTTATTCATTCACTTTCTTCATGGTCCATGTTCCAGTACCGAACTATGCCTATTCGTAGTGTACATATTTTAAATAAGAGTGTGGTGTAAGTATCATCACAGAGCGTTTCAGAAATTTTTCTTGAAGAAAATTGTTGAGAAACAACTTCGCACTTAACACAAAAGGAGTCATTATAGTACATCCCAGCAACAACATTTATGTAGGAAGGGGATATCAAGTATTGATATATATTTCTCTCCTTTATAGATAAGATGTGCTCAGTGTTGGGTTAATCCTTGGGATACCGTCTTTGGAGCAGTGGAGCGCCGGTCTTAATGAAGACGTTTCTTCAGTGGGTGTGAAGAAGTTTTAGGTGGGTGAGTTATGCCATAATTTTTTGAAAAAATATGAGACTCCCTCTTTCTCCTACTCTGGTGAATACATATGCCCTCGGACATGTTTTATTTGTACTTTTCCCCCCATGGTCTCCGGTTCTGTCCTGCTCATCTTAGGTACTTACTCATATGTCCATCCTCAGAATAATTACGTTCATATGGAGAGGTTGGCCGATTGAAGAATCAAGTGGAGGACTGCGTCAACCCTTCAATTGGTGAAAAATCTTAGGATTGTTTTTTTTTTTGACTGTGGCAAAATCCAGTTGAATAACTGTGGACCTATTTCCCTTAAGCTCTCTCTTAAATGAACCAAACGTTTTGGGATTACTATTTAAATAATCTCCAAACATCTTGCTCTTGAACTTTGATAACGCTTGCCAAAATGTTTTCCATTTTTATAGTCTTTGAACTACTTCATTTCTTTCATCTGCCGAGAGTCCCTGTTCTACATTTTTTACCCTTACCTAGCATTCCCTTAGTCAGTTTAATTGTTTTCCTAACCTGTGTGTTATACCACCTTGGCTCTGCTTTATCATTTTTAAATTTATTTGTAATGTATTTGTTGACTACTTTTCGGGTGACTTCAGGAAATAGTTCCCACGAATCTTCTGCATCTTATCCTAAATATACTAAGGAATTTCCTCAACTCCTCTTTCATTCCCTTGCAATTTGACCTAACAAACAAGTAAACTCTACATTTTGGTTTCTAATGTATTGACACACCTAGGATACATCAGGCATGCACTCTTCTATGATAACTAATACCAGGCTTTGTGACTATGTTAAGGGTTTTTTCGAGTATATTTTTAGCTATTACGTCTAGATTGTTGTTTACGGTGGTTTGTGCTGTTTCTAGCTCTTGTAAAGAGTGTTGCGTAAATATGTTCAACAGTGATTCGCAGAGTTCTTTATCCTTAATTCTTGTTATAAAATTATTAGTATTCCAATATTGAAGGAAGATGGAAGTCCCCACTTATTATTAATCCCTTATATTTGCTCCTAGAAAGTGGTGTACCTATCTCTGACTCTAGTTCTACTAATGAACTGACGTCTGCATCCGGTGGACTGTAATATTAACCCATTTATATGTATCTTTTTTGCGTTTTACCTTTACTTTTAACAGAACACCAAATATTTTTGATAATGCTCTCGAAAATGCTCATCACGTCACTTACCTGAAGATACCTGCTTTAATGCAGGTGAACCTGTTGTCCAGCAAAATGGAAAAAAATACGGGGCTGGAATCCGTGAAGACAAGAGTATTCAATCTTTCACCAAGTCTGCAAAAATGAAGCATCGTGTGCATTGAATTCATTAATGTAATTTTTCATCGTCTATAATTGTTTATATAACTTTTGTGATAATGTGGTCCATTTAGCACATTCATATCTTTGAATCAGGTTTTTTGAGGATATTTTATATGCAGGCAAAGGAAAATCTCGATAACGCTGATATTAGTATGTATTATATTCTTGTACATGAAATGTTATTTTCCTGTACCTTCCCCGTTTACTGAACATATTAAACTGCGGCGGAACGGGATACGTTCCATCTCACGATTCTCCATTCAGGGAGTTGTATGCGGCCCTAGTCAGCGGATAGGTCTCTCCATTCTCTGTGTACGCTCCCTTGAAATCCTCCATGTTGACTTCTATGATCGCTGCCCCAGCGAGGTTCCGCTCGAGAATTACTGCTGCCTGTTACGAAGAAGAGATAGGGTAGGCTTACTCGGAGACATAATCGCAGAAATTTTAAGATATTTATAGAATTTCAATGAAGACCAATTCGATTCGATGAATAAGGGATTTATAAGGAGATATTTAGGCATTTAGATACCTATTGAGAAGAGGAAGGTGAATAATTTACTGAAAAGCGAAAGAGAACTCCTCCTCTCTCTGAGATTTAAAGTTATACAATCACCACCGACTTTTGAAGTATTTAATCACAAATTTAGTGTTTACAATGATGAATAAAAAACATGGCAATGAATCCGTCAGATAGCTGCTGTAAAAAGTACTAAGGTCTGACTAAAATGTTTTTAAAAAGAATATAAGATGGCAGCAGCATCAACCTTCAAGGAACAATGCGCTATGCGTACCAGTACGCTTCCGGTGATTGGGGCCAGATCCAGATCGCGTACCAGTACGCTTATGGATTGGAATGGGGTAATGAACTCTGGTTTCTGGCCAAACTTGATGAAAAATCATGATCACTGAATATGAAAAATTCGTTTGTTTTACGTATTATTTAATCTTTTATGAACAGTTTCTTTGCTTAGGCGATATCACCTTTAGATAAGACATTCAAATTAAGCAAATATTTAATATAGGGTACGTTCCGTCTATTTTTAATATTCTTGGTCAAAAGTTAATAGCCCCTAAGTCACGATTTATAAATAAGGATAAACAGATTTCCTCATTGATTAACCAGGTAAAAATTTTAACGATGCGAAAACACGGCGGCCAACTATTGCTTGCCGGTTAATTTTGCGTGTGACGTCAGAGTTACGTGCACACTTTCATCTCTCTGCCACGAGATGGTGCTGTGGACGCTTCTAAATAGACGGTTCACTTCGTGAAAGATTATTAAGTAGTATGTGAAGAATATTCATTAAGTTATAATGATTTGCTTTTAGCCTGTTCATTTCATTTATTATTTTAAAAACAATTATAGTTCATTTTTACTAAGAATGCTTTTAACTTGGCTCATAGCAAGCACGTAGCCAGGGGTGCTACAGCGCCCCGCCCTACTCACCACGAAATTTTTTGGAAATTTTTTTGTCGTTCTGATTTTATCTGGGAATGATGATTTGGATCACACTGGGTAATATTGAAGTGTTAAGTGTCTTAACGCGATCACTAGTTTGGCATGTGTGTGTCTAATAATTGTTATTTTCAATCTGATATTCATATATTATGCGTTGAACGTCAGTTCTGGGACCGGTCAAATTAACCTCTTCATGACAAGGTAAGCAGTGAACTTTTCCAGTGAGAAGGGATAGGATTGGGCACTGTGAAAGTAAATACTTCAAATAAAATAGTGATACGTAAATACTTATAAAGTAAATAATAGAGGGGACTTTTCAAGCTTTGATACTTTTCTTAGGTGGTTAATAAAACACGTTTTTTAGAGTTTACGGGATGTGAAAAACAATTCATAATACTTTCAGGAGACGAGTATTCGTTACACTTGGTGAAGTAAACTATGTACCTGTTTGGTAAACAACACTTTAAAAAGCGATCTGAATTTCAGATGTAACATTTTAAAGACAGTGTATGTTGAATTTCAGTACTATTATCTTGTCTAAAAATAAGGCAGGTGCAGGACTGAAAATCAGACCGGGTGAAACTAATTTTAAGATTGGCTCATGCTGAATTTAAGACCAGGGCTGTCTTAAATTCAGCCTCGGCCTATTTTAAAATAAGTCCCCCGTAACGATCCGGGTTGCTGTTGAAATTAAAACCTACTAATTAAAACCAGCGATTCTGAGCCTTTTCAATTGAACTGAAAAAGAACATTATATTTTATGATAAACTGGGATTTCTCAATAAAAATCATATGCGATTAATGAGTGAATTTAATGGTGGGGTACTATTCACAGGTTCATTTCTGCGGTACGTATCTGGGCCCTCTGGTTACAACTTAATCTCAATTGATGAATATTTTTTGTCTTTGATTAAGAAAACTGCCCATTATCATGCGACCAAGAGATTGATCGTTTTGGGGAATGGAAAAAAAGTGCTTGAGATGGCAAAGTGATTGAACCCAAGGAACTTGGAATCACAAACTCTAGGTTACCCATTACCGTTCCTTACCTTTGCTCTCACGGATTCGGGATCTTCAAACGAAACCCATTGAAGGGTTTTGCTGTAGCCGTAGGACACTTTGGACTCCGGATCTCTCCTAACTACCCACCCCTCGGTCGAGTTGGATATCTTCCTCAGCAACTGGAATAAGAAAGAAATTGAAGTAATCCACCATCGCTTTAACTCGCGTTTATCCTAAGGCATAGAGGTCCGCGAAGACGTCGTAGCACTGCAAAGATCTTGCAAACATCTGATGTGGACTACTTTAAATTCAAAGATCGCGAACAAGCCGCGAAATCTTAAACGGTGTCACCGCAGAAATTACACAATAGCAGATATATAAATGGTTTTTTCAGAAGTCTAGGTCCTTGTGAAAATGATGATAATTTTAGAAATGGATTATCAGAGCAAATAATAGAGTCTTTAGAAAACACATTACAAAATAGCACTTAAAAATCATAAATCTCAGCATAAACTTGTATATTAAAAACTGAAATCTGAAACCCTTGATCAGTTAAAAAATAATGTCGTATATTTAATACCATGTAACAATTGTAATAATAACTATATAGGCCAAACATGACAAAATTTAAAAAACAGACATTCACAATACAGAATGTCTATAAAAAATAAAATCTAATTCTGTTCATCGATAAATCATGCAATCGAAACCAATCATACTTTTAATTTCGACCAAACGAAAGTTTTAGATGAAGAAGAAAATTAGTCAAAAAGGTTATTTAAAGAAATGTATCATATCAGATCAAAATATTAGTAATTTAAGTAAATTATATCATAACTTAACACAACAAAATTAAAAATTCACAAAAAAATTAAGTCGTGACAATTAATTGCAAACAATTCACCTCAAAAAAGCATAAATGTATGTAAAATTTACTTCGTGTATTTTTTGTCGTTAAACTTTGTACAAGAATTATACTGAAAAAACATTTTTGTATTGAAAACATGTTGTAAATCAATTTACCTATGCTCATTGGTGATTCATCCTATTTTAGCCTGGATGAAGGAAAAAAATATAATTTCCGAAACGTCAGCCAAACATTTCAATCTCATCATTTTCACAAGGACCTAAACTCCTGAAAAAAAACATTCATATATTTATAACAGAGGTCTGGAAATCAGATTACTAGCAATATAAGATATTCCCCAGTGAAAAATTCATTCACCTTGACCGGGCCTCGAACCCGAACCCCATGATTTCCGGCCATGTGATCTACCAGTTGAGCTACGAAGACGTCCTCTTTCTCTGTGGAAATAAACTATTCGTAGTCCGTGGCACCATGTGCACGGCTTCGGATGCATTGTGTCAAAATGTATACAGCATTCCGGCAACATCTTGTTCCTTTAAAGCCTCGATTATTTTCACAGAGAAACAGGACGTCTTGGTAGGTTTTTTAAAATTCTTTTTTGGAGAAGGTTTTCTGGGTACCCACTACGGAGAAGGAAGAGTTGTAGATTAGAAAGGTGTAGATTAGATCATCTCTCTCACTGCTCCTCACTTACTCAAAGATGTTAACATCATTCTAGGCTCCGCTTTACGATTTCATGACAGGAGACGCATAGTTCCTTGCACAAAATCTCTGCCCTTTGCATATCTCATTTCCGTGAGGGCCTTTCCCTTTCCCTCTCACTCTCACCACCTCCTCAATTCTCTCCGCCCCTCATTGGCGCCAAGCCAGATTTAGCCTCTCTTAACAAACTTCCTCCACCTCCTACATCTACATCTACATCTACATAATACCCTGCAAGCCACCACAAGGGTGTGTGGCAGGGGGTGATTGCTCACCAAACATGCACTACATATCATGCATAAAAAAGGAATAGTATTAATATAGTAGTCAGAACTACACTATTTAAAAAGATAGAAATTGCAAAGAAAACATGCAAAAACATTCTATTAGTAGGGTTAGCTTTAAGTACTTATACCAACATGCAGCTACCAATGCTATTCATTGCTACTCTCCGATAGGACATATTTACCGTTATTCGTATCTCTAATTGTGCGAGGGAAAAAGGACATTTTGAATCGGTCAGTTCGGCAATCAATTTCTATAATTTTATGAATATGGTCCAGTCTGCCATAGTAAGTTGGGGTTCGTAAACTATTTTTTACATCATCACTGAAAATATTGCCTTGGAATTTGTGTAAGAGATTAAGTCTAAATTTCAACCTGCGATCTGACAATGATTCCCATTTCAATTCATTTAATAGACTGGTTACGCTAATATAATTATCGTATCGTCCCTTTACAAATCTTGCCGATCTTCGCTGCACACGTTCAAGTTCATTACTTAGACCGATTTCGTAGGGATCCCATACACTGGCAGCATATTCCAAATGAGGTCTAACAAGGAAAAAGTAGCTGATTTCCTACGCTGCCGGCCAAACCCCTCGATCGTTCCGTCCGTTCCTTTCAAAGCCCTCGCCTCCTCTCCGACTCTAGCGACCACATTATGCCCCTCCAGGGTTTTTTTTTCTAATCTCACCTTTCCTATGACTCTTTGCGGGAAGGTGGGAGATCCGTTTCGCTCTCTTAATGATCAGCTCACTAACGGTTCGTGAATTGTCGAAGCTTATTTCGGTAGCGCTATATGTTGCCGATCTCGGTATGCTGAAGTTCTTCACGTTGTGCAAATTCCAAAAATACAATTTAAAATCGTTTGTAACTTTCTCGCTCTTGCTTTTTTTTTCCAACTCAAGCTTCAAGTAGAAACGATGGTGGCTCCATTTCACGTTATTTATGAAGATGAGATGGGAACTAATGGCAGGCGGAGATAATGAAACGGTTCAAGAGTCGAAAGATACGGATGAAAGCGGATGAATCGTCTATGGTTATTTATATGGTCTTTGATGATTAATACCATTCGCTTTGATGATAAAGTCCCTCTTTGATCACCAAGCCCATTTTGAATAACTAGGTCTACTCATTGAAGAATAATTGTAGAGTAATATGCAAGTTCTCAATTGACGAATGGGGAACAATTTTGAACGTAGCTAAAGAGGAGAGTGGAAGACAAGGTAAGTAGATTCTAAGGTATTGCCCATGCATTCATAGTTGTTTTCAAAGATGTGTTACCTCCGAGCTGTAGAGTACCATCGGCGATGACTCATAGAGCCCATCCGTTCCAAAGCCACATATGGTGCTGTTCAGACCATTTTCTTCGGCATTGCATATCTTCCACGAGACGCTGAAGGCCGGGATAGGCACCACAAGCCTCTCTGTAGGAATGCCATCGGACTTGAACTCATCCACAGCCATTTCCTATGCATAATTTAAAACTAGTTAGCAATGTCTAGATCCATAAAGGTTATATTTCTTGATAAATATAAATGCGTACTATTGAAGGGTTGAAAGTACAGTTTTTCTTTCACAAAAGAAAGAAGAAATAACTTTGTACAATTCATTCCAATCGATAACTTTTTTGGCACAATCCTGTTCACAGATTTAAACTTCAAAGGAGTAATTATTTTAGCACAGAAATATCTCTCTTTGGAAAATACAATTTCTAAGTGATATCGAGCAAGAACCGCTAGATATATTTTTCATTAGATTCTTGGCTAAAGATATTGGTAGGCTTAAAAAAATGTTGCTTGTGTTACGATTCTTTGAACCGTACATTGTTGAGATATTACACATGTACATGCATATGAAATTGAATTTATTTAAAGTTAGTGGTAAATTATCATATTCAGTGTTAGGAGTAATACCTACCAGTTTTTTCAGTGACGAAAATATATTTGTGTGTCGTCTTGGCAGTTGCCAGTACGAGCCAAATACGATGAGGTCAAAGTTCCTGAGAAAGATGGTGTTTACACATTAGAATTTGACATATATTTATACCACTTGAGGGTCACTATTGCTTGACACAAACGTAGGTAATACTACTTACTACCCATAGATATTAGGCCACGAATATTCGGTCCCAACTTCTCTCTGGTGCAGTTATTACTTATATAATTAATCATTGATAGTAAAAATGATCCAAAATTGGTACAAAAATATTAAGTATAAATTGTAGTTGCTTGCATATTGTTATATGTATTAGCACTTCATTAGTATAGCAATGTAGAACTTTTATTGATCAATACATTCAATTTACTTCATATGGGCAAATATTACAGAATTTCTGCGGAAATTAAAATAGAAAAAATGATATAAAAGAACCGAATAAGAAGAAAATCTCTGTATACACTTCTAACGCTCACAGTGAAGGATATTGTACCAGCTAAAAATACCGCGGAATAAATTTGTTTGCCACGTATTTCGGCTAGGCGCTTGGAGTAGATAATCTTAACCAAATGTGCTACTCAACAGCAATCTACACTCTATTATCCATCATTTTATTTGGCCTCCTCGTTACAACACTCCATATTTAATACGTCTAGTTTGAGATACAACATTAAAAGGTGTAATCGGGTAAGAAAAAGGTTAGGGAGAGTTGATGGAAATCTTAAGAGTGATCCTGGTTGAGTATACTCCCTGAATAATCTCCTTCATCACTACTCGGCTCCCTTCGAGGTGATTATAAGTTCATGAGACTTCGCTATGTTGTGCTTCAGACAAGACTTATTGAATATTAGTCATTTTTATGTTTTTGACAAAGTAAGGTTTATTAGTAATGCATGATATCACCTCGAACAATAAGCTAATTTTAAACATCACGAAAGTAAGAGACTATCCAGCAATTTTCCAAGAAAGGAGAGGATTTCTTGGAAGTTGTACACTTGTTAACGAAAGATAAGGAGCGTCCGTTACTTACGTGAGGCGATTTTTCGAACCCTCCTATCCCCTTGGTGAGATGTCGTGAGATTTGGCTCGACCCCAAAACCCCTTGTCTCACGTGAAATTTTTAAATGCGTTATTTTAGTATAAATGCGTTAATCTGTGCTTGATTGCGTTGGATGTATTTAAAAAACATAATTTGCTTGATTATTATTATTTAAGACCATGTAGTTAAGACTATGTAGTTAAGACTAGTATTTAAGACTACAAAGAACGTAGTCTAGAATAACAGCGAAAAAATCTCGCTTTTTCCTGGCCGGTGGTGGCAAAACAATCGACTGGCTAATAAAATGAGGATTGGTAGTAATGCACGATATCACCTCGATCAATAAGCTAATTTTAAACATCTCGAAAGTAAGAGACTATTCAGCAATTTTCCAAGAAAGGAGAGGATTTCTTGGAAGTTGTACACTTGTTAACGAAAAAGGAATTTTTTCGCCGTTGATAATGAAAGTGGAAGAATTCTTTATTGTTCACATTTGTGAATCACAAGTTTAAAACTGCCACGAATTATTAGTATTAACGTAAATAGCAAAAATTTGTAAACATGTCACAAATACACGAAAAACGCGTCAACAAGGTCCCAATATGACCTAGAAACCGCTGACCAGTCACGTAAAGCGTTTACAGTCACAGTCACAGTCACGATCTTCTCTTTTTTAAGTCATTTTGAAATACAGGGTCGTCATAAGGATCGTCACAAGGTCAATGATCGTGTGATAACTTATAAGACGGTTCCAATCAAGATAGATTCCGTCCTCTATATCAAATAAGGTCTAACATAAGTACTAGGACTTGTGCTAGATAAAATATGTGTGAAACTGGCTTTATGCAAGGAGAGGGTTCATTCAAGAGATGAATCTATGTTCAACTGATTATGCAGCCTAGGAACTAAGGAAAATCTTATTAGAACTTACATCTAGAGCATGCTTTTTACGGTAGAGATGTATGAAAGTGTCCAGCTGCAAAACAGTCAATACGGGAAGACTTTTAAATATGCTATTACATTATAATGCCACAAGTTCTGAAGATGCATTCCTCTACCAAGGAAGTTCATGAGTCACTGTTCTCCAAACGTATTTGAATGTATGTGCGATCAACGTTTTTCAGTGGGTGAATCGAAGTATTTGTGAAATTTACAACGTAGTATTTGTATCTTGATGAGCTATTGCTCATCTGCTGCTTTTTAAAGCTGGTAATATTACGGAGTAAGTTCATGGCGAACATAATTTGCATGGTTCCGGTTAGTCACAGCATAGAAATTATTCTAATTTTCATATTTATCATACCCCTTGATATCGTAAAAATAATTATTGTATATACCTAAAGGATTCCGTTTTAAGCCTCTTTTATAGTGCCGGCAAAAAAAATAATAAGATAGAGAAATTTTTCCGGCTGAACATCTATTACAGAGAGACTATGGAAAATAAAAGCAGAAACCACGGTCAACAATGGATGCATTGCTCCTAAAATAATCGGCACAGAAGGGAGATTTTCGGAATAGGGTCACTTTGACTTTTGAATGCCGTAGTACTGACTGACGGAGTACTGGTCTTCTTTTGCCATTCTGCGGGTCCACTTATTCTTCAACGATTGCCTTCATCATGCCATCATTAATTTGTCCTGCCCTCTTCTCTGAGTTTTCAGGAGACTTCTCCTTTCTCCCACTCTTCTTAGGACTCCCTTGTTACTTACTCGGTCGATCCATTTAATCTTCATCATTCTCCTGTAGCACCACATGTCGAATGCTATCTTCCCTTAACTTCCCCGCTGCTGTCATCGTCCATGCCTAACTGCCATAGAGAAACATTCTCTACATGTACGGTCTGAAGGACTGGGACAATTCATTATCGACACTGAAATGGTATTCCAGAGCTAATGAGACGACCATTTGAAGATGCGTGCGTTCTCACCTCGTGATTGTCTACACTGAAGTCCACCCCGTCGAATCCGTTGTTTTCGACGAAGTCGGCGACATTCCTGGCAAAGGCAGAGAGACTTTCGTGGTTGCTGTAGACCTGTAGTCGAAAGAAAAGCATAAAAGCATGAATATGAATGGAAATATTAAAAATGACCCGAATATTTGGTAACATACTCTTAAGTTCATGGAATTCACATCATGCTGAATGGGGTGATACAGTGCATAATATTACTTACCACTAAATAGGGGAGAAAGAAATAGTGGCCCGGGAGGCCTTAAATGAAGATGGAAGATGAAAAGATATAAAGAGCAATTCAGTGTAGGAATATTAGATTGCCTGAGAAGGAAATTAGGATATGACGCTCCTGTCTTTGAAATAGCTGTCAAGAACTACCTAAGAACCTATGAGCGCTAATAAAATACATATGATAATATTTGCATCTCATTTATTGAATAAATGGGCTTCGTATGCCCATCTGTCATCTACATGTATGAAATAACCTGCCAGCCACGGTAATAAATGTGTGGAAGGGGCTGAATCGACGTAAAAATGCATTAATACCTAAATGCATTATCGTGCTTAAAAAGGATTATTAACTATATTCTAGTCGAAAACTGCATTTCAAACAATTGTAAAATCCCGGACCCCATATTGTTAAAATCAAACAGAATCGAATTAATTGGATGAGTTGAATTAATCAAATAATTAAAATAATATTAAATCAGCAAGTTTGAAATACATAACAGTAAAAATTTTTCCTATCTTCTTCATGGATGTGATCTAGTTGCCTTCCATCCTTTACAACGTGTTATAGTTTTCTCTAGGTTTAATTTGTGACAGAAAATACTAAAAATGGCAGAAATCTCTTATTTATGGTGTCGTTAATGTTTAAAGAACATTTCTGACACTCATTCTACGGTACTTGGTCCAAGCGTGAATACTAGATCTGAAAAAAATATCTGTGCTGTAATTGATTGCAATTTTTTCCAAGCTAATTATAAGTGATTAAGTATTGGGCAACATAAGTAGACTTAATGTCACATAGTCTATTCTAACTGTGGCTTCTGCAAAATCGCATTAACATTAATAACGCACATTAACTTCGCCATCAATACTTATTAAAAAGGAAGTCTATATTTTAACATGGATGCCAACTTTTGCTGGCAGTTACCCTCTCTAACAGACGACGCCCTTTGGATGGTTTCATAGTTTGACACCGAAACGAAGGCATTACAAGAAAGCTCTCACCCGGTTGATTACATAAGTGAACATTACACACCAAGATAGCTCCAAAATTAAGTAGCATTTTTGTGAATAAAAAGATCAGGTCAACTCATTGCTTTCCTGATGTTCTTCTTGTTGTCAGGTTTCAACAACCACCGAAGAAACTAAGCATCTCAATGGATTATTGATAAATATTAACAGGTCCATTGACTATAAGTCGTGCATATGATATATTTAAATAAGAATAATTGACAGATATTAGCTGAAAATAAAAAAATAGGAAAACTAGATATTTTTATGTAGCAAGAGAGAAGAGGCCTAAACCAACGTTAAACTAGGAAATCTGAAACTTGAAGAGATATATAATAAGAGTTCTGTTACCTGCGAAGCCGAGTACTCAACGATGGACAAAGCAAGAAAAAATAGCCGTTATAATAGGTCAGGCGAAGAGAGCATTCTACCAAAAGAAAGATCTTATTACAGCTGAAAATATAAGTGTAGCAGTAAAGAAACAGGTCATCGGAACTTACTTCTGGTGCATGTTTCTGTGTGGCAGTGTGTCATTGGCGATTGCAGCAGCAGAAAATTCAAGGCTGGAACAATTAGGTGCTACAGGAGAACGATGAAGATTAAATGGACCGAACTAGTAAGTGATCACAGTAAGGGGAGAAAAGAGAAATTTTATGAAAACCCTGAGAAGAAATGGGACCACTTAATCGGACATCATGACACATGATGGCATGACGAAGGCAATCGTTGAAGGATAGCCGGACGGGAACAACGGCAATGAAAGATTTTGTATGAGATATATGGATCAAGTGATGAAGGATGTGAAAGAGAAGAAATACGTTACTATGAGTAGATTAGCTAATAGAAGAATTATTGAGTGGAGAGCAGCGTCAAACCAATCCTAGGATATTTGACCGATGATGATGATGATGACCTGAAATACACTAATTGTTTACTTAACTAGACAAGAGTTTACTTAAAGAAGAGGAGAGTTAGCTCAATTGTAGATTATACATTTTTAAACAAAAATACATTCTATAGCAAGGAGTTCCACAGAGAAAAAATCATTCGCCTTGACCGGGACTCGAACCCGGACCCCCTGATTTCCGGCCAGGTGCTCTACCAGTTGAGCTACCAAGACGTCCTCTTTCTCTGTGGAAATCAACGAGGCTTAAAGGAACTAGGTGTTAACCTAGGAAGGAACTAGGTGTTAAGAAAATACATTCTGTAAGGCCGGGAAAATGGTGCCAATATTTGTGTGCCAAATCGTGTGAAATAATCTTACCGCTACATCAGCCAGGACAGCATTAATGTCCTGAAGGGCGACAATGACTTTTAGTCCAGGTTGGCGTTCTTTCAGGGCCACTGTTCGATGGAATAAACCTGTAGGAAGGTAAAACAGCGATAAATAATTAAAACCAGCCTGATATCATTGTAGCGAGTTTTTTATATCTTAGATTTCTTTTAGGAATGTTACGCTTTCAATATTTTGGACATTAAAGTAATACCACAGAAGGCAAATTTTAATGCAAAAGGGCTAGCTGAGGGAAGAATCGACTGCAAGTCAAAGTGTTCGAGTCGGGCTTAGGCCATTCATAAATTTTTTTTTCTTCAGTTCCTTTTGAATTTCCCCCCTATTCCTGTACCCGGTGGTCGGCGCTCATTTGTCTAGTATATTAGTGTGTGGTAGTGTTGACAGGTGTCGTTTTCTTTCTTTTTAAAAATGTATGCCTCGAGCTGAGGTCAGACGAAGGAGATTTTTTCAATGAGTGCAGTTGGAGACCATTGCAACCCCGGGCCCGGGTGCGATCAAGCTGGAAGTCACCAAAGGTGAGTGAGCGCCTTCCTTCCTTTTTCCTGCTTCCTTCCTTTCCTCTCCCACATCACGACTCCTTTATTTCCTTTATTTCTCTTTTTCCGATTCACGCCAGACCCATTCCCAGCTTTTTTTGTCGAATGGAATAAGTCCGGTGATCGAACATTTTGGTGACCCCGACGTGATAGTGGTAATTTATTTGTCTCCTTTTTTCGATGGGCATTGTTTCGTTTTCTTTATGTAATCGTCATATCTGAATTTGCCTGACGGCGAGGAGGTGGTTCGGAAAGGAGTTGCTGCTCGGGAGCAGTTTGACTCACGACTCAAGTTGTTACGGTTCCAAAGAGAACAATTTGAAGCGTCAATCTCTGTTGCCTACGGGTTGGCAGAACAATTGGATCTGTCCTCGGATCCGTTGTCAGCTTCTCCTACGTTTCCAATGCTTCGTACTCGTTGTTTACACCTTAAAGCGGTGTATGGAAATTTTCTTGAGGCTCAGAGGAAGATGTATGAACACTGCCTTCGTTCCAATTTGACGGAATCTTATGAACCTGATCGATTACTCGGTGTTACTCTCGATGAAAGGTATTATTTTATTCTTTCCGTCTATGAACGTTCAGCTGTTTCGGCTGTTCAAAATCCTTCGGGTCCTTCTGACAGCTCTACTGAGATGACAACAATTTCTAAGTGTCGGCTACCCACTATTCATGTCCCGCGTTTTTCGGGTGCCTTTAGCGAGTGGGAATCATTTCGCGATCTCCTCCGATCAGTAGTTAATGATAGAGCAGATTTAGCGCCTATTGAAAAGTTCAGCTATTTGAAGTCTGCTCTTTATGGAGATTCTTTGGCAATAATCTCTTCCGTTCCCTTTGGGGACACTCATTATGATTCTGCGTGGAAGGAGCTGTGCGATCATTTTGATAACCCACGAGTGCTGGGATTTAATTATTTAGATAAATTGTTGCATTTCAACTCGTCGTCTACGGGTGCATTGCAGTCCCTTCAGAACTTCTCAAATGTCTTTTCTGAAATGTATTCGGCACTCCTCACTTTGAATATCCCCAACCTTGGGGAATTCATTTTATTCAGACTGGCTGCAGACCCTGACGTGCTCACGCATTTTGAAGAAACTGTGGCAGACGAGACTCTTCCCTCGGTTTCACAACTTCTCTCTTTTGTTAAAAGACGTAATAAACTCTTGCAAACTTCTCGCGGAATAAATGAGAAGAGTTCTCAAGCTCATAGTTCCAATCTCAGGAGCTAGACCGTAACGTCTACTTCCGTTGGGATAGATACTTCAAACTCTAATGCATCTTGTCCAAGTTGTGACTTATCTCGTCTGTTAGCTGATTGTCCAAAATATTTAAACGTGAATTCTGAGCAAAGGGGTAATTTTGTGCGTTCAAAAAAACTATGCTTTAATTGTTTGAGGAGTGGTCACTGCGCGCCGAAATGTCGATTTTCGAACTTGCGGTGTCAAACGTGTAAGAGGTATCACCATACCACCCTCCATTCCGTCGTTGAGCATAGGGAGCGGAATTCGCGATTGAATGCTCCCGTCGCGGTAGCTAGTAGCCAGCCTTCGCCCTCTGCCCACCTTCCTAGCTCGTCGCCACCGGACTTAACTTCGAGTCTGCGGTCCGCCGAAGCGATCCCACAAACGTATTCGTCATGCGTTGAATGCGAACTTTCTTCGACTGTTGTCTTAGGGACTGCAGTGGTCAATTTTTTGGATGGCGATGGAAAATTGCAACCTCTTAGAATTATGCTTGACTCGGGTTATCAGATTTCGAAGATCTCTGTCGATGCCCTTACGCGTTTAAAACTGCCAATGTCTGCGTATCATGGGGCCTTGTTTGGGCTGTCTCAAACCCCTTTAAATCGGCCGGTCGGTTCTGCGACGTGCCGTCTTTTTCCCAAGCATTCTTTCAGTTCTGGGTTGAGAACAAGGGCGATAGTATGCCATAAATTGTTAGGAAAGCTTCCTGGGGTTCCTCTTCCACAGCTCATAAGGAACCATGTTGACCATTTGGATCTGGCGGATCCTCATTTTGACCAGCCATCGTAAATCGATTTTATTTTAGGAATGGATCCATATCCTAAAATCATAATTGCGGGGCAGAAATTGTTTCTAAATGGCGAACTGATTGCAGTATCTATTTATTTGCAATTCTATCTTTGGTGTGGTTATTTGTGGCTCTATATCCGCCTTACCGGTGGAAGAAGGGTCTGGTATCTCGTCGTTCTCCATTGTGGAGGATAGGGAATATTTAGAAAATGATTTGAGAAGATTTTGGGAAGTGGAAGAACTTCCATCTGAAATCTTGCATGACCCACAAGATATTCAATGTGAACAGCATTTCTTAGAAACTTTTCGAAGAGATGATTCTGGAAGATTTATTGTTTCACTTCTTTTCCTATCCTTTCCACCTAAGCTCGGGGATTCATACTCTCAAGCGGTTTCGCGTTTGATGAATCCCGAGCATCGCTTAACTCGCCGAAAGGAGTTGCATGATAATTATTGTGACTTTTTGAAGGAATACCTTCGTCTTGGTCATATGTCCGAATCAAAATCCCAAGGGAAATATTATATTCCACATCATGCTGTCTATAACTACGTTAACTCAAAATTTCGTGTAGTTTTTGATGCCTCTGCCCGTACATCTTCGGGTGTCTCACTCAATGATGAATTACTTACAGGCCCCAAGTTGCAAAGCGATATTTTTGATATTTTGTTCACCTTTCGCATCCATAATGTTGCCTTTATTGAAGATATTTCTAAGATGTACCGGCAAATTTTAGTCGCCCCAGAGCACCGATGCTATCAGCATATTTTGTGGCGTGATGATGCGACTCAAGCATTGGTGGATTATGAATTAAATACAGTCACCTATGGAGTTTCTTCCGCACAGTTTTTGGCGATGCGAGTTGTACGTCAATTAGTCATTGATGATGGTCATAAGTTCACTCTAGCAGCTCAAGTGCTCAATACCGAAACTTACGTTGATGATATAGTGACCGGGGCTTCTTCTATCTCCGACGCGCTAATGCTTCGACAGCAACTGATCGATTTATTGTCACTTGGGGGTTCCATTCAGTAAATGGGCGAGCAACTCCACCGAATTCTTAGCGGGGTTTTCTCCTAATGAAATTGAGCAAACCTCAAAATTTGATGCGTTTGAATCTCCCTCGCTCAAGGTGTTGGGTTTGATTTGGACCCCGACTCAAGATACCTTTTCTTATCAAGTATGTTTCGAAATCTCAGTGAATTCAAAGCGAAGGCTTTTGTCGGATATTTCTAGAATCTTTGTCCCTATTGGTGGGTTGTCTCCTATTGTCTTTTGGGCAAAATGTTTGATGCAGTCAGTGTGGACTTTAAAATTAGGTTGGGACGAACCCATTCCTGACGTTATTCATTCTCAGTGGAGTGAATTTGTTTTTCAGAGCTCGTACTTATCCCAAATTCATTTGCCACGAAGAATTAACTTCACTGATTAACAGGTTCAACTATTAGGGTTTTGTGATGAATCAAAGCGTGGCTTTGGTGCCATCTTATACGTCAGAACTGAGGCATGTTCCGGGGTAATTAAGGTTTCTTTCTTAACTGCAAAATCGAGAGTTGCACCTTTGAAAACTATTTCTTTACCAAAACTAGAATTACTGGGAGCTTCATTGCTCGCAAAATTCATGAAGAGAGTATGCGACGTATTTAAAAATCGTGTTCATTTTGAGGAAATGTATGCGTGGTCTGATTCACAGATTGTATTATCTTGGCTAAGGCTCCCGCCATACCGGCTAAAAACTTTCGTTGCGAATAGAGTTAATAAAATCAATCAACTTTTGCCTAATTGCTCTTGGCGTCATATAGAGTCCGGTCAGAATCCAGCGGATTGTAGCTCTCACGGTCTGTTGCCAATGCAACTTCTGGAGGCAAATTTATATTGGGAAGGGCCGCAATTCTGCAGACGTGACACTGAGGTTTGGACTCCTGAGGTTGAATGTGAATTGCAACTTTCATTCCTCCCAGAGATTAAGCAGCAAGGTTTAACTTGCAGCGCTATTTGTGACAGGGTGATCCTCTTGAATGGATAAAACGATATGCCTCATTTATAAAAGTTGTCAGAGTAATGTCTTATGTTTTGAGGTTTGTAAAGGCTTTCAAGGGAGTACGTTTTCCTCCTAATTCCCCTCAATCCAGCAAAGAATGGCAGGAGAGTCTGTTGCAATTGGTAAAATTAGTTCAAAATTTTCATTTTCAAGGGATTTTAGTGTCCTTACGAAAGGGAAAGAGATTCTCAGGCTCGATAAGAAGCCTTCGTCCAATTTTGGACTCTCAAGGCTTAATTCGTGTGGGGGCTCGCCTACGTCATTCATTACTCCCAGCCGCATCGCGTGAACCTCTATTGCTTCCTTCTGATACTTATTTTTCTATTTAAGTTGTTCGTCATTACCATTTAGTGTCTTTACATGGCGGTCCAAGGGCCGTGGAAGCAATTATCTCGCTGCGGAAAATCATTCGGTCACAAGTAGCTAAATGCGTTACTTGCATCCGGTATAAAGGGGCCACTCAACACCCTTTAATGGCTGATTTGCCTGCTGCACGCGTTGTCCCTCAACGGCCATTTTCATCAGTGGCAGTCCATTACGGGGGACCATTTCGTAGCTATCCGAGACATCTCTGAGACGTCTCTGAGAGGTACCCGTGAGACCAATGCAGTGGTATCATGTGTAGCTATCCGAGACGTCTCTAGGAGAAATCCGAGATATTTAGTATACGTCGCTTTAGTTATCTGATATTACCACCTTTTAAATCTCCTTCCATTGTTTTGTTTTGCAAAAGCTATCTCAATGGTGCATTTAGCGGCTATCAATATTACCATCCGAAATAATTACGGAAAAAACTTGCAAGATTGTGCATGCAGTAAGACGTACGCCTTTTCAAGAAGACCACTTTTCGTAGCAGGAGCAGATGGGTAAAAGCTATGTGCTTACACAATTTTATACTGATATCGCATAAGATATTCGTGCATTGTTTATTTCGACTGTCACTGGAAAAATGGTAAGCAGAGCCGTTATACACTAATTTTGGTGAAGTTTTCGTCAGAATATAAATTAATTGGGCCTGATTCTAAATCCGAAAAAATCGTTAGGTATATTTTCGAATTAAAATAATGTATTTTATACCCTTTTCAGTGAGATGGTGTTGTACAAAGACAGCGATAAGCGGTTGAGTAACGCATCGGAAGTGAATGCATTTCTTGGCATAGAAAAGCATATTGCCAAATTCTAGTCAGAAAGTTCTACGGTGTTAATTCCTCTTTACAAATCGTCGAAGACAAACACACCATTTAAGTGGAATATGATGGATTGTGATAAATGTTTCAAGTGACATAGGAATATATAAATCTATTATAACCTATGGGTTAGCACCGCGTACGGATATGGTGTTCTCTGCTTCCGCTCCATGTCAGCTTTAATTCAATTATGACTACTTTCGTATTATTTGAATGCAAAATAATTTGGAGAAACTCGCGGAGTTGTTTTCCTGTTTAGCAGCACTGTTACAGTCACTCTCATCTGCTTTATTGCACATTGCTCCTCAGCGATTGGCACATTGATGAGGAAAATCTTATTAATTTCTCCTAAAGTTGAAATAATATCAGTTATGTGTATTTATAAAGAATATGATTATTTTTAACCACATCATTATTATTGAGGAAATGTTTTAAGAGCCCAAGATACCCCATGTGAACCTTTTAGTCAAGTTAATTATGACAAAGGACTAGCTAGCCAGTAACTGTGCATATATGACCTCTCAATGAGGTAGCAACATTCAGTATGAATTAGATCTTCAGAATGTCTAAAGTAGAATGGTAGGCCGCTTAGGATTAGAGTGTACGTAGTCGAAATTAAGTGACAAAGAAGATATCCTTCAACTCTGATCCTCAACTCTTAATGAATACAGAGATGTATCGGAGACGTCTCTGAGAAATCTCACGAGTGGTATCAGAGACGTCTAACAAGACGACATAGAGTTCTCTCTAAGACATCTCGGTCTACTTTGGAGATGTCTCTGAGGGGTAACACGAGACATTTGAGACGTCTCTGAGACGTATCTAAGATGTACTTGTGCTATGTGGGGCTACCAGTCATTTCCAGAAATGCTAGACACTCACCCTTCATCTCCACCACCCCCTCTCCTCCACCTCCTCGAGGATATAAATTTGATGCGGATAAGGGCAAAAATCATTAACCCTGGCGAGGTGTACGGCAAAGATGAGGAAACGATGAGATTTTAAAAACCAGAAGCGGGATCACCCAAAAGAACACGGTTGCATTGAGTATGGATGTTTACGTTTCACGTGTCAAAATTTTCTTCAAAATTGTAATTTAATACCTTGAAATTATACCTTTTACTCTTACATCATTCGAAAATGCGTAGCATTACATTTAAGCCAATTAATCCGCTAATCCGACGTCAATGAATCTGCCGTCACTGTTCAACGAACACTGATAAACCATCAATGCTTGTCGTTGAAAGTATTGTCGTTGATGTAGGTAATTACAATTGGATGGTACTCTACGAACCTAGTCCATCGTTTTCCTGAAGGTCCACTTCGCTGTCTTTGGGCGCGACCTTGAGGTCACTTCCGACTATGGCCCGGTTGTACACCACGTGCGTGCATATCGTAAGGTCGATATCTTCCGGGATGAACCGAACCTCAGGCTGCGGCAGCATCGCGGAGGTCGCCTTGAAGTAGCACAGGACGAGCTTGCCGCCTTGTCCTGTCGGCACCGGCGTCCCTGAAGCGAGAAAAGACTTCGCAATACAGCTTTGCATTGTCAAACGACTGGGCATCACTTGTTAATACATTCATAATTATTGTTTGAAATTATTAAGAAAAATAAATCATGATGTATTGGGTGCGACCACTTCAGAAGTATATAAAATATATGTGATTATAATCTCCATTTCTTTTAAAAATTTCCTGGGCTGTTGTTGCAATTGTTTTAGGGTAAGAGACCGACCTTTTATGCTTTTAAGAATCGTAGGGTGACAGGACGCATGGGTGGAGGTTTATCTGGGAACAGATGAAGGAAGCCCGGTACCAAGATTATACTAATTTTAACCCTTTCAATGATACGTAGGTAAATTTTGTTGAGTACATGCAGATGTCTCAAGAATACTCACTGTATTTAAAAAAATACACAAGAATCATGTATTTATCATTTTAATCGTTTCCGAAATCATTGATAATTTGTTATTTATTCCTATGTTGCTTATATTTATTTTTTGAAATTGGAATCTGGCTGGAGAATGTGACATAGAGAGTGAGATAGTTTCAGTAGAGTATCCCGTTTCCTTACAAAATAGCCTTAAGAAGTGGAGTACGATGCTTACGATGATGATGATGAGAGATGCTTACGAAATGGTACGTGAAGGAAATATTGATGTGAAATTTTAAATGACCTATAGCGTGAACTAAAGAAACCGTTCTACAAAATACTCGATACATCTCAGGAGAATGATATTGTTTTTCTGCTCGCATAATGATGTATAAGTCTTGGCTTTCTCTCTTACTGTTGGTCAATCTATTATCTAATATTGCAATCCTCACCCAAAAATACTACAATAGGACACATAAAGGAAAAATAAGAAAAAGCAACTATTAGCTATTGTGACCGTTCCAACTTAGATACATTTGTTCAAGTCATCAAAGTGTCAAATCAATGATTACCATGCAAAAATGAACTTTTTTTATCATTTTTAGTGTAGCTGTAGTCAATGAGAACCAAATCAATGCCTCACTTTTCTGTGAAAGGGAACTCTTAACATATATCCGCTATTTTTTCAATAGACATCATTCATTTATCGATTTTTGTAAGACTTCAATTACCTTGGTTACCTCAATCAGTTTTTGGAATGTATTGAACACTTGGGGCATTGTTAGGTTCATAAATTAATTAACGTCTACACACAAAAATAACTGCCTTAACCCCCCCAAAAATGTGCTGACGCTTTGACTGTTAATGTTCGGAAACAGAAGACGATGGTCTTCTTGTGTAGAAATATTTCCAGTGTCACAAATCCGTACCGTTGACCAGTAGAGTCGCGAGCAGTAGGTTGAAAATGTAGCAGAAGATTTTGATATCCTGCAAGGAAAATTGAAAATATACTTAAGTAAATAGCGTTGAACCAAGCCATTCATAACATGGTAATAACTAGCAAAAACTCCTTTTTTAAATACTTCAGTATGTATATAAAGTTTTCTTAGTTGTGCTGACCTTTACATTCCAACAAAGCTCGGTGTTTAACCTTAGGGTAGGTACTTTTGCTGAGAGTGAGATTCATTAGGTGCATACGTAGATGGCACGACAGAGCTATGTTGACGAAAGATAGCGTTTCAGGAGTAAAAATCACGAAATATTCCTAAATTTACTGGACTATATGAGCTCTAACAACAAAATTACTCCTAATTATTTTTTATTCTATTAATATTTGCAGTACACAATGACCTTTGTCGAAGGGAAGTCCATTAAAACTAACTGTAACTATTATAAAACCCGAAGTATGTTTATTTCGATAGGTTTTTGCTGAATAAGTACTCGCTAAGAAATACAACCTCCCTGCTGGATTCGGATTGGTGCAGTGGCTTCAGTAGATAGAGTTAGAATCCTGGCATTGGAAGATGTTTCATTGATAAAGCGGCCTTTAACTTGAGTGCTTTGTGGAGAATATTCGAGTACACTACGCTGTCTGTCGGATGGGTCGTTCAGTCATGGTCCCATAGGCGCCATTCATTAAGAGCAGGCTAATGCTGACGACGGGTTTCTCTCCACCCCTCTCCATTCCTTGTACATTTCCAGATTGTTTTTGCAGCTAGATGTATAACACCGTTAGTTAGCTCTTGCATAGCTAGAAATAGACTAAAGCATCTCCTGGTTTCGAACGCGGAACCTAAGTTCAGCCACCCAAGTTTACCAGAACACCTTTAAATTAATAAAAGAACAGAGGTTATTGTTTATTATATAATGTGAGTAACTTTTTGGCAGGAATTGTATGGATAAATAAAAGAATGATTTAAAACCATCGAATATCAACATTAATACCTCCATTTACTGTCCAAGTGCGTTTTACTTGAACCTAGTTTTTCAGTAAAAAAGAGATACTTGAACGTCAGTCAGTCATGATTGCGGAGGTTTTTTCCCTTGGACCATTGTGCGAATATTGCAAGCTATTTTGTTTTCATTGTATTCGAATAAACCCGCTTTTTTGTCGCCATAAGAGGGGGAGAGGGATTCCGTGGTGCTCACCTCTTTAGACTACAAGATTCTCCCTTCCTTAAAGCCATGACTTAAAAGATGAAGATGAGCAGAATGATTTCATCTCTGTGTCCCGTTAGGATACTTTCAATCTAATTATGCCGTTGTTGAGAATAATCGTGTCGTTGATATTAATATTTAAATCTTATTTTTTGACCATCCTTACTGAATTTAAAATTGATTGGCACAAAGAAATGGGGAATCGAGTTAAATATATAGTTTTAATAATGTCCTGATACCCCCAGGGTTTCAAATCAAACCAGGCTAGACATTATTATCACTGTATTCCAAGCCGGTTTTTCACCTACTCGATCTACTCTGGGGACCTATTAGCTAACTTTCGTGTTTCCGTGTCCAATTCCCGATTCGTCGACTCGGAAACCCCGATTCCGAGTCGACGAATCGTCTCGGAAACAGATTGAATGCTATCAGCTAGGCTTTTCGGAACGTGATCCACGGAATCCACGATCGTTCCTTGTTCACGACAGGAGATACGAAAATCGGTAGGGTTGCAATCTAATCATCGCCATCGTCCTGCCGGGCAACGTCATAGATTCAATGACGCATCACCTTTGAGCCAATGATAGAAATTCATGAAGCATTTTGTGTCATCGTCTGCATCATATGAAAAATATGGAGCGCGAAGGATGTTCGTCAATGAATAATATCTATTAACTTACAACGTGAAGTTCATGTCGTCGTTAGAAGACGACGCAAGTGATACCATGTAATTATGTTGTGGAATAGTAAAATTGTCCTTTTCTGTAACATTACGGGCACTTTTTACTTTTCTCGTAACAATCTTCGAAGAGGTGCCTGAACTAGTAGAGTTTACCTGCATTATGTTAGTATCTTATACAATTTCACAAAGAATTTTCGTTAACTCATCATTAGAGAGATTTCTTTAACTTTTCAATTATATTATGAGTTGGTAATGGGATGGGATATGGTAGAGTTTTTATTAAATGATGTTATGCACACGTAAAATATATGCATTCATCCCGGGTTAGGCGTTTTCCAGCTGCCGCTCCGCCGACCACCTTGGAATTCCGAGAAAAAACTACATTCATTTTATGCCGGGGAATTACATAACGGGAAGAGGCTCGTAGTCTTAAGTTGCCCAATCAAAAGTGCTTGTGGAATCTGCGGTTGAGCCATCATGGCGATAGGAAATTATTCAGATGGTAAACAAAATAATATTCAAGATGCCGCCTTTGTCTCTGGAACTGATAAAGCCAATAGGTTATTTATTTCAGTGCTTCTAAACCCTCGCGGCTACGCTTAAAGTAACCGAGTGCGTCCACCGGGTTGCGGATTGTGGGTTGACCTCTAGATATAGAGGTTACCTGCGAGATATGCGAGTTGGAGGTTAACCGCGTTGTAGGAGAAAAGTGGAAACCACCACATTATTTCCCTAGCAGTCGTAGCTGCTACACTTTTTTTCAATCAAGACGTGATGGAAACCTCTCGAGTAAAATATCCCGGAGGTAAAATAGTCTCCCATTCAGATCTCCAGGCAGGAACTACCCGAGAAAGTACATCAGTCAAGTGTGATAAAAAGTGTAGGGACATGGATGGTGCGATCGCTACGGGGCTGCAGAAAACTGGAATACCTAAAGGTGGAAATGAGAAGAATGGACCTCGACGTATTAGGAATCAGAGGAATGAAGTGGCCCGAAGAAGGAGACTTTTGGAGTGGAAGCTACATGATTATACATACGGGATCATTAAATGGCAATGCTGGGATAGGCATAATGCTGAGGAAGAGCGTAGATATGCGTGTGAAGAGCTTCCTGCAGTACAATGAAAGGATAATGATGGTGTAGATCGAGACCAAACCTGTAGATACCGGAGTGATGCAGGTTTACATGCCTACGTCGGACTAGGAAGATGAAGAAGTGGAAGATGTCTACGAAGATATCGCGGAAGTTATAAAACATGTAAAAGGAGAAAAAACCTAATTATTTTAGGAGATTGGAACGCGGTTGTCGGCGAAGGTCAAGATGGAGGAACTGGGAAATATAGATTTGGAAACCAAAAGGAAAGAGGAGAAAGACTTCTGGAGTTCTGTACACAACGTAAGATGGTGATTGCAAACACATTGTTTAAAAACAACAAACGATGAAGATGCACGTGGAAAATGCCAGGAGAAAGAAGATGATTACAGATGGACAACATTTTAGTGAAGCAGAGATTTAGGAAATAGGTAAGGGACTGCAAAAGCTACCGTGGGGTAGACATAGACAGTGACCATAATTTAGTGATGATGAAATGCCACCTAAGATTCAAAAAATGAAGAAAACATTGAAGAAGTAGAAAAACTGAAGAAGGACTAACATCAGCAGGCATTTCAAAAAGCGGTGGGACACGTCATAGGAGAGCACCTGACTGAGAAATCAATGGAAGAGCGTTAGGTAAAAATTAAATGTGGACTAAAGGAAATCCCAAGAAGAGGAAAAGCTGCCAAGAAGAGAAGAAATCAGGTTTAAGAAGCCTTAAAGCTGATTGAAGAAAGAAGAAAGATCAAGAATGCGAAAAGAGAAGACGGGCAACTTTGTTACAAAAGAATAAGGAACTAGATGAGTCGCGAATCCAGGAAAGCTAGAGATATGTGTTTGAGGAACCTATGCGAAGATGTACAAAACAATCTTGCACTTAGAAAGGTGGAAGCTGCCTACAGGATAGTGAGGTACTACTTTAAAGAACGAGGACAAGATGCAATGCCATGAGGGACAAGAATGGAGAATTTTGACTGAAAATGAAGATAGAAAGAAGAGATGGAAAGAATATCTGGAAGAGTTTTACGACGGAAATCATCTCAGCAAGTGCATCGAAGATATTGACGAGGATCTTTGGCAGAAGAATAGAACGAAAAGCTGAGGTGTTCCTTGATGAAGTTCAAATTGGATTCAGGAAAATTAAGGGTACAAGAGAAGCAATACTGGCCTTTAGGCTGCTCATAGAAAAGAACAAACCCATGTTCATTGCATTTTTGGATTTAGAGAAGGTTTTTGACATCGTGGATTGGAATTCAATTTTAATATTCTGAACGGAATTGTAGTGATCGAAATTGAAATGATGGAAAAATTATCCACATGTTGTATAAAACACAAGTAGCTGTGATTAAATCTGAACCTTGCTGTGAAGAAGCAAGAATAAAAAAGTAGTGAGACGAGGCTGTGCACGGTTTTTCATAATTTTTAATGTTTGCCTCTAGAGAGCCATCAACGAATCAAAGAGAAGTCTTCTGGAGTGCACATTCATGGAGGAAAAATTAGCATGCTGCAATTCGCTGATAACATAGCACTCATAGCAGAGACAAGGAAGGATCAGAATAAAACTGTAATAACCATGGAAAGGACAATGGCCAGGTATCATCTGATGATCAATAACATTGGCCTACTATCAATAACTAAGATATTGGTGAGCAGCAAAAGATAAAATTCCAAAACGAACGTTCAAGTAGGGAAGCAAAAACTGGATGGGGTGAAAGCGTTCTGCTACCTGGGAAGCCGAGTGACCAAAGATGGACGAAACATGAAATAAAAATCAGCAGAATAGCTCAGGCAAAGAGGGCATTTTACAAAACGAAGAACCTACTTCCATCTTGAAATACAAGCGTTAAAGAAAGGAAACAAATCATCAGGACGTATATCTGAAGCATGTTTCTTTACGGCATTGAGGCATGGACGATGACAGCATTGGAGAATAAAAGGGTGGAAGCTTTCGATATGTGGTGCTACAGAAGAATGATGAAGATTAAATGGATCGACCAAGTGACAAACGAAGAAGCCTTAAGAAGAGTGGGGGACAAGAGAAGGCTGCTGAAAAATCTAAGAAATAGACGGGACAAATTAATTGGACATATCTTAAGACACGATGGCCTGATGAAGACAATCGTTGAAGGACAAATGGATGGGGAGAATGGCAGAGGAAGGCTTCGAGTGGGGTATATGGAACAAGTGATGAAGGATGTGAGGAGAAGAAGTTCGTAAATATGAATATATTAGCCGATAGAAGACCTCAGTAGAGAGCTGAGTCAAGCCATTCTGAGGATTGATGACTAATGATGATTCTTCTAAATTGGTGGGACCCATTCCACTTATGGGCCTAAAAATCCACTTGGTGAGACAGGATGGGGGCGCGAGATATTCCCGAAAATTAGCTATCGCGAGAATTTTATCCCTAATGTGCATATTCATGAGCGTACGTGTGCATGAAGGTGGGAAAATTGAACTTCTCCATATCTCTGGGTGGTACTTGTGTTTTATGACCCTATAGTCAGACGCAAGGATAAAAGGTTGGGATCTACTGGCCTATGTGATACAGGTTTCGTAAATGTGAGATGTGTGACGCATGGAGTGAAATAGGTTCGATGTTCTAACCGACCATGGCAGTCAAAAGTCTCGCAATTGGCTCGACGCCGGAAAAAATATACAATAAAATCTTACATCCGTACAGGCCAATTAAAACTAAAATAAATGCTTGGAATTTTTCCTACAGGTTATATTTATTTTATTCTTTTTAACACAGCCAGCAGTAGGCGTTCACAGTTTTTTTAACCTATTAAATATAGAACGATTAATATTAGAAAGGGGTTTTTCATGGCCAAGTTTAAAGACGACAGAATGTTTCCAATTGACTCCCATTCTATGTAGATGTTTGGATCCTATGTAGATGAAATCATTTACATTTCGTAGGACACCAAGTTATATTTTATGCAAATCAAGTTATAATTTGAAAAATTTGGGGAAACGACTTTATACTGTCGGCGGTTAGGAAGATTATATTAGATAAGTAGTGTTCTGTCAGTCATGGTAGGTTTTCTCTGGTGGCCAATTTCACACTATATTGACGTATCTGAACGCATCTGTTACTTAGCTGAGCTCTTTTCTTTTTTTAATCAGCACCTTCTACCCTATATTCTGTCTATCAGACTTGTCTCCCCAAATCTCTTACCCTAATATTCTGACCACTGCAAAGATTTCAGTAAATCAATCTGGCGAATTTATAGCCTACTCCTTCTGATGTTCACCTGTAGCCATCTCTCCCCAGTTTTTAAATTTGAGCATTTCTACCGTCAGGAATTTTAAGATTGTGGAAAACGTAGCGATATTTTTGAGATAACACATTATTAATTGAAACTCAAAAGACCGATTCCTTACTTTCCCTGCACCTAAGACGAAACAATGATAATGAAAAAGAGGCGAGAACTTGAACAAACTTTCATTTCAAACGACGTTTATCGATGCAAGACGAAAAAAACTCACCATGATGATGCTTTCTGAGTTACTCCTCCACCGAAGTCCGCTGTGTGACTGCCGCCGGGACAATGCTGGCAGTGGTAATTGATGTGCGATAGGCGCACTTATCTTCGAACTCCACTGACCTAACTCGTTCTATGACATTCACAACCTTTTATCGCCTAGCAAATGCAGTTATGACTCGGGACCAGCATTCAATGGGACAAATTTCTGCATTGAACATACGGCCATCCTTGAAGGTCATAGTCTGCCGTTGTTAGGGTGAAAACTAGATCTTTAATTCCTCTTGAATGATTTCTTCCCCCTCAATTCCTTTTGACATTATCCCCAAAGAAATACATCTTTCTTCTATATAAAAAACCGCCATCTTAAAGGTACATCCATAGATATACTCTGCCTGTGTTTTCTGTATGCATAGCGTGAAAACATTTCTTCAACGAAGCAACTTTGAGCTAGGCCAATCCAGGCTTCTGTTTGGAATGATGAATAGAAAGGGGAGTGTTAAAGTAAAATCGGAGAGGGAGACTCGTCTCTAAGTGCAATTGCAATGCTCAGCGAAGTAAACGATGAATTTGCAAAGGAAAAAAATAGTTAACGAAAAGGCGCCGACCGGCGACATTTCGAATGTATAGCTAACACGATACCTACGACGCTAATTGATTTTTAAATAATTATGGAATTTTACCCTGAATAAATATAACAGAAATTACAGAATGAAAATGTATACATGACTTAAAAGGTGATAAATAACATAATTACGTATTACGAGAATACTTTTCGCTGTTCCGCTATAATTTAGAATAAGTATATACTTTGTGTAGCTGTGTAAATTATTAAATTTTTAATATAAGTGAATAGCTTTTTCTTCATATATCCAAGCGTTTGCATAAAAATTTTATTATGACATACTTCTATTTTGGTCATTATAAATAAATGCATGACGTTTTGACGTAAGTACTTAAGTCTTTAGTTAGATGGTTCGAAACGTAAAAAAAGTGTTTGTTTGTCGGACTGTAGTGAATAAAAAATAGTAACCGAACAACATCAGCCAACACCGATATCCAGGGTGAATGTCAGCCAAGCAAATTACATGAAAGTCCGACGGGTAGATTATGTGTTTTTTTAAAGCATTTGTTTTTTACGATGTAGATGATTTATAACCTCAGCTGATTTAGCATTGAAAAATCTTTGTGGTAGCTATTTACGGATTTTGGAAAATAATCTCACACGACTAAAGTCAATAATAAGTTTATACTAATTAGGTGAACGCGAATTAAACGACCTTAAAAAGAAACAAGAAAAAGCGATCAAAGTCACCTTCGTGCAGGTTAGGCATCGTACCTTTTTCGAGCATATTATCATCTACCTTTTGTGTAAGGGAGAATGAAGATTTAAAAATGGAAATATGTGGAATGTGCGGTTGACCCCTTAAAAATTGACGGAAGGCGATTATGTCCCATTCTGCTGAATTTGAATTTCTCTTTACTGGGGCCATTCTCGTATTCGATGATAAAATGGATCGACCGAGCGGCAAATGAAGAAATCTCGAGATGGGTCGAAGAAAAGAGATGTCTACTGAAAGCTCTAAAAAGAAGACTTAATCGACCGTATCTTAAGACACGATGGCCTAATAACGGCAGTCGTGCAGGGAGAAATAATAATAATAATGATTTTTATTCCAGATTTGATGTATACATTTTTCAATTACACAGTGATTTGTATGGAATATAGTTGCCATTGGACAGTATCTCCGTTTTGGGGTCACCAACTCGACCATCGCAGATGAAATACAAAAAATAGGAACATAGAACTTGTGTGTTGCAACTATATTCGCATAGGTGCTATCAATTGTGCTGGATAATTTACTCTTAGTGAACAATTGAATAGCACAGCATTATTATACATTGGATTAAGGACTTGTGCTTAGGCTAACAGAGAAATTGAAGCATTTAGTAACATAAACACCTTTGTCAGTAATCTGCGATATAAATATATATTTTTTACACTTCAATGTTATTTAGCACTGCAAACAGAATAAAATGTAACATAAAAGGAACAGTGAAACGTATCAACGATTATATCTTTTTGAACTTATTTTTAAACATTATTCAGAAAAAAGGACTTGAGACCCTATAAAAAGGTACTATAAGAAAGTTAACTAAAAAATTTTTTTAATATTTGTTTTTGACCTACCTACATTCATTTTAAGCAACATACAAGACAATTTTATAATCGTTTTATAAGAACATCTAGGAACTTATTCTGCACCAGTTTCTTATTATTTTTATGTTTGTTAACTAGTTATAATTACAAATAGAGTAAAATTTTAATAAACGGAAAAGTAGAAATCTTTTTTAGTTGCTCATTTCCTTAAAAATTATAATTCTCAGATAACTTTTGCAAGTAAGTGCTTTACATCTCTAAAGATAAATAACCATTTCCTTAAGCGTAGTGCAAACCCCTTTTCATTGCTAGTTTTAGCTATTTCTTCAGGCAGAGATGAAAAGATTTTAGGCCCTAGATATAGATAACTCTGTATAAACAGTTCATTTCTAGGTCTTGGTACATGTACACCAGGGTTTCCTCTTAATTAATGACCTCTCGCTTTTTCTCTTTCCCCTCCTTGATTATAAAAAATTCTTAAGACCTTAAAAGTAAAAAGATATCTAAGAGGTAGGATGTTCATCCTTATAAACAGAGGATAGGAGTGTGCAGAGCCTTGTGCTCGTACCATTGCCCGTATTATCTTTTTTTGAGCTACCAAAAGAGGTTGCAAATTTGTTAGGTATGCACCTCCCCAACACAATTATCTTTTTTTGAGCTCCCCTCCCAACTATCTTTTTTTGAGCTACCAAAAGAGGTTGCAAATTTGTTATGTATGTACCTCCCCAACACACAATACCATATTCCAATCTTGAATTTACCAATGCGTAATATACCATTCTAAGAACCGAAGCTGGGCAGATAAATAGTAATAAGTAAAATTTTCTTAACACATAAATTAAGTCTGATTTTAGTTTGTTGATATGTTGTTACCAGTTACAATGTTCATCGATAAAAATGCCCAGATATTTGATGTGACTCACTCTTTCAATCAAAATACACTGATTACAAGACAAGGCATTATCCTTAAAACATTTCATGCATCTATAATATATCAAACTGTTATCTGCTGTAGTTATATTTTTTAGATTAAATTATATATATTTTGTTTTACTACCTAGTGCCATCGAGTTGATGGAAAACCAATACTTGAGATTATCCACGTCTTTTTGCATATGCATATGTAATTCATACATACTGCTATCAGAGTAGCAAAGTGCAGTGTCGTCGGCAAATGAAGTAAGTATTCCATGAAACTTTCCGTTACACAAATTATTAACTTGAATTAAAATGAACGGGAAGATTGGAAAAGGCAGGCTTCGTATGAAATATGTGTAGAAAGTGGTGAGTGATGTACAACAGAAAAATTACGTTGATGTGAAGAGGTTGTCCGATAGTAGAAGCTAATGGAGGGCTGCGTCAAACTAATCCTATTGTAGGATATTCTAAGCCTGCCGCGTGAACGGCAGGGAAATTCGCATAAATTGCCTTTCGAAAAATTTCACCTGGACCTGGAGTCGGACCACTGGCCTTTGGCTTTCCGGGCAACTGCGCAGACCACTACGCTACCCAGGATCCCTAATTCGCATGGAAATTTTACCGAGGTTCAAGGTACTAGATGTTGAGCCCTGGCGGTACATCAAGGATAGCAACGCAAGAGAGAAAGTCCTTCAAAGAAGCCACGACCAAAGATGAACCCCATCCATCGCTTGGCGCTGAAGGTATGATATTCCAAGCCTGCCTCGTGAACGGCGGTGTAATTCACATTAAATGCCATTCCAAAAATTTCACCTGTGCAGGGAATCGAACCACGGGCCTTTAGCTTTCCGGGTAACTGCGCAGACCACTACGCTACCCAGGATCCCTATTTCGCATGGCAATTTTACCGAGGTTCAAGGTACTAGATATTGAGCCCTTGCGGTCCATCGAGGATGGCAACGTAAGGGAGAAAGTACTTCAAAGAAGCCACGACCAAAGATGAACCCCATCTAGCGCTTGGCGGTGAATATATGATATGAACGGCGTGCCTTTTACGCTGCAGGCTTGGAATCATGATACAAACAGTATCAGTGGAAGAAATAACACGATCGAAGTCACCTCCGTGGAGGTTTGGCATCGTGGTTACAGTGCACACATGCGTCAGTTCGGGCGTTTCATTATCAATGAATTTTGGATCGCTAATGTGCACGTGAAACGACACAGCAGGCTTCGTATCGTGGAATGAACGATAGGCATACTACCTACAAAAAATTAAGCCTTTTGCTGGGCGACGGAAAGTTTTTCGACTATTAAAAAGGAAAATTCCGAAATAGTTTTATTCCTCAAAAGCCAGTATCCCTCTCGTTTGTCCATTACTATATTCCGTAAATAATCCTTAAAACCATCATACAATTCGTGTTCTTATGCGTTCAGATTCGTGTCAGATTCACAATATTGGGGCCGTCAGGTTTGAAATTTTTGTAAGCCCTCCTTCATGTAAAATGGGGTCGTTTACCATATTTTTTTTATTGCCGAATCCGATAGAGTTTGTAAAATAAAAGGACCCGTATTTTTCCGTTTTCTGATCTGACAATTATTTCCCGAGTTATAAGCGGCGAAAAACTGTTGTTTTTAACCCTTTCGGAAAAGTGGGTGTGGTGCAACCTCTGACGTATATTGACTTCGTCCAATCACAACTGAGCCCGCGAAGCTACTTCACCTTATCGCAAAGGGGGGGGACACAGCTGACTCGGCCAATGGGAGCGATTTCGACAGCATCTGTGCGAGCAGACCTTCCTAGAATCCCCCTCCACTCCCTTCCCCCTCTCCTGAAAGCAGTCAATGACGGGAGGAAAATGACGTCAATGTTATCACAGCAGCATTTTCGGTGGGCGTCACCTTTTGCTTATTTAAATTTTTGATTTATGAGTGAATGGTTATGGTTAAAAGATTCATTTTTTCACTAAAATTCGTTTTTCGTTTCCATCTAACGATTTCGTGTACAAAATTGCGATTTCGGTTCCGAGTAAACGCCCCCATTATTAGAACTGGACAGAAATGAAGTAATTACGTTCAGTTCATTAGGACATGACATAGGTCTGAAGATTAAAATATATTAGTTGTATTTAGTTCCGCCACTGCTCCAGACCTAACTGGTTTCACCATGACCATTTTTATGAAAATAAGTGTATGGATCGAAGGTAGGGTTGCCATGCGTCATGGTAAAATGCTGAGTAAATTTTTTTAAATCTTATCTACTTTATGCATGGTTTGACGGCGCCGTAAGTTAATGCATTTATCAACATTTGGTATTGTCACTTTTAGTTGGATAAAATTTTTAAACACCTGCTTCTTCGTAGTACATTTGCATTGATTTCAAAAACTAGATATACCATTTAATTGCTTGGTTAATTTCTAGTTTATAAGTGATTTCTAGTGAAAGGCAACTCACTCATACATAGTGTTGTTCTATTTTAGTTTTAGTGCTTATTGCTGTATAATATTAAGTATAATTTTTATTGGGTTTGAGAATTGATGGCTATGAGTATTTGTGCTGTTATAGTTCTTCCCGCGACCGTATACACCACCGGCGGTTTTGGTGTTTTCTCTCTAAAGGGACAACCGGATGCACTTGTATGAGAGAGAAGAGCCTATCCAGGAAAGGAGAGGAAAAAAAATTGATTGATGAAATTAATAGGAGGCAGACCAAGTGTGGATAGTCAAGGTTATAAGGGTCGAAAGACGTGATTGAGGGAAAATGTTGAGCAAGTAGGAAAGAGGCAGGAGAAGAACAGGTATCTTAGATAGAATGATGGGAGGTAGGAGGTATGAGGGGCCGAAGAGGATCATCGTGTGTAAATTAGGGTATGCGAGAATTAAATTTCCATAAAGGCGTTCCATCTCCGGTAGAAAACTATTTGAAATAAGGTTGGAGATGTAAATTTGTGTTTGAATCTTCCGCAAATGTGGTTTAACTAAAAAATTTGTGAGACATATTATTATTTTTTCCGCAAAATCTCCTTGCTTGTTGAGTATACAATGTACGATTGTTCTCATTGATACTACTAATGGAAGTGTATTGTACTTCTAGTGAAACAGATGATATTTAACAGTAGGAACATATTTTTAAATGGTCTTATGGTCATCAGGTATAATGGTTATGTGAAAAAGATTATAATTCATAATGCCTGAATATGATTTAAATCCATCCTTGGCGATCCTTCATCCCATACCACACACTTAAAACTTACGTAGAATGCATAATCGGATGAGGAAGGAAAAAATAATCGTAATGGAACCCACAGTTCTCATTTCTCAGAACCATTGAACCTACAGCGAAAACCCGTATAGGTGTTTTGGTTAGCGCACGGTACTTATATGTCATTCTTTGAGCTATGACGAAGTTGTGATTACCTTTGCGTCCTTGCTTTCCCTGTCGCAGCAATAAGAGCGTGTCTTCTTCCAACTTGATCGAATGAATGGCATTCGTATGTACAATATAAAGTAGATAATGTAATTTTTGTCTAAAATAAAAATTTTGTCAAATCTGACACTTAGTGTTACCTCTCGTACGTTGTAAAATAAAATTTCTATCACTCGTGTGTTTCATGGCAGTAGAAGACTACCTTTTTGGTGTTTCATATGTCCCTTTTAAAAAAAAAACATGTTCCATTGGACTGCGTACATCTTGCAACATTGTTTATGAGGATTTACAAAGAAGCATATGTGAAGCGTTGCAGAACCAGTGAAGAACACCTTTTCATAAGTGTATATTTTGAATACATATTTGTTCCATAGTAATATAGCTCATACCTATGCTAATATATCAGTAAAACCACCATTTCATAATTAGCGAGGGTGATTGATCTTAGGACTGTGTATGCCCCGCACTGATACCTGTACCGAAACAGTGGGTTATAAAAGAATTCAATGACAATGTTAGGATCAGTTTAATTTCCAGGGCGGCAAAGGTAGTGCATAGATCATCGGCAGAAGAATGGAAAAGAGAGCAAACAATTTTCTAGGCGAGGATGAGTTGGATTTCAGAAGGGAAGCCACTCGAGATGCGATTTGGATGATGAAAATTCTTGTGTAAAGGAATGTAGAATTTAATCAGGGTGTATTCGCGTGATTTGTTGATTTCAAAAAAGGTGTTCAACAGAATGAGGAGGGAAGTGTCAATGGGAATATTGCGGAAGATATTGGTGGACTGGAGAGACTGGAGATTGAACCTGAATACATAAAAATGGCACAAAAGGCGAAAGTAAGAGTATCTGATGGATAATAGGATTGGCCCACGATTGAGAGGGGAGTTAGGGAGGACTGTCGCCAGTACTTGTTAACATTTACTCAGAGTAAACGGTAAGAGAGGCATGTGATGATCTCGAAGCTGTCGTAAAGGTCGGTAGGAAATCGATACTAAAATCGGTGAGGTTCCCTGATAAACAATCGGTAGTCAGCCAGTCAGTAATGCGTTGCAGTGACAGTATGCCTTTTCAATAGCAGAAAAGGCGTGTTTCAGTAGAAAAATGGGAAGCTAGAGGAGTTGGAGCAATTTAGCTATATAGGTAGGATATTGGAGGAAAAAGGGCAAAGCCGCCTTGAAGTGAGAAGGAGAATCACATTGTTTAAAGTAGCTTTTACTCGTAGGCGTGAGCAAATGACCAGGGCATTGAGTAGGGAAGGTAAGAAAATACTAATGAAAGTTGAATATGGAGCGTGGGTTTTTCGGAAGAAGACGAAAATAAACGCAGTTGGTTTGGGATGTGAGTGTTGGAGAAGGATGGGGAATGCGGGTGAAAGGAGGACAAACGATGAAGTGCTAGAATTTTTAGGAGAGGATATAAATGTGATTGATGATATTAGGAGGACGTAGATCAAGTATGAAACATGAAGATAATTAGGGTTGAAAGACGTGATTGAGGAAAGAATATTGGGTAAGCAGGAAAGAGGGAGGGGAAGAACGGGTATTTTAGACAGATTGGTGGGAAGTAGGAGGTATCTACATCAACATAATATCCTGAAAGCCACCACTAAGTTACTTAAAGATATTTGCCCCAACAATTCTCCCGGCCCTGATCAAATTCCCTTCCGCGTATATAGAGAGTTAGCTTCCGAAATTTCCCCTTACCTTGAAAAAGTATTTAATAAATCCCTGACGTCCCTGACCGAACACGTCGTACCGATGGATTGGAAAGCAGCCGATGTAACACCCATTTTTAAAAGTGGTGATAGGGAGCAGCCATCTAACTACCGACCTATATCCCTCACATCCATTTCATGCAATGCCCTTGAACATATAAATGTCAGTTCAGTCATGGGGTACTAAGATTGCCAAAATTTATTGTCCAATGTTCAGCATGGCTTCTGGAAGAGTAGATCATGTGAAACTCAACTTGCTCTTTTCCCATGATATTTTAGTTTCCGGCGAAAATAATATTCCAGGGGATGAATTATTTCTCGATTTCAAGAAAGCTTTTGACAAGGTGCCTTATAGCAAACTAGTTTTGAAATTAAAATCTTATGGGTTAGACAGTAATATAATACCATGGATAAATGATTTACTTCATGATCGGGTACAAAGGGTTGTTCTGGACGGTGTTACCTCTCCGGTAATTGAAGTCACTTCGGGTGTCCCACAAGGAGGTGTGATACGCCCACTCCTGTTACTTCTGTACATAAATGATATAAATAAGGTGGTAAAAAGTAGCTTCGTCTATTTTCTGATGACGCAGTAGTGTACTGGGAAATTCTATGTCCAATTTATAAAGAATGTTTAAATGATGACATCCAAGCAATTAAAAAGTGGTGTCATACATGGCAGCTAGAATTAAATTTTAAAAAATGTGTAGTAAAGAATTTTCGGAAAACTAATTGTTCTACTCCTAGTACGTACAAAATAAGTAATAATGAATTAAGGTAGAACCTCTACTACAAGTTCCTCCGAAAACATGCCTTGATATTTTGATATATTGTAGAGAAATCTTTCCTTTGTCAATCCATGAAAAAATATTTGGGGGTCATCGGCCAATTTACGCTTATTACAGGATTTGAAAATCGTCATTTTCAGCCTCAAATTACATTGCTCTTATGGAAGAATGGTGACGTCCCTTCCTTAAAAATTTTATTTCTCAAAATTTTCCCTGAAAACACCATCTCAAAAACTAGTATATTTTGGCTGAATAATAAACGGATAATATGTATTTTTTTCAGGTTGCCTCATCGGCCATTTAAGGCTAATATTTATGATTGAAAAACGATGAAAAGTCTAACTTCCGTTCCTTAGCCACCATAGTGACAGAAGTCTGGCAACGATGTTAGGGGAGTAATGAAAACAAACTGGCCCAGTACCTACGTCATTTATTCCTTACGTCACGATTGCAGACGATTTATGCTATGAATGTGTCTCTGATTAGTACCATTTGTACTGTACTCTCTGTTAGTACTGGTTACTTGAAGAATACCTGAGTGCGCTAAAATATTTTGCACTTATCAGTCGTCATACACGGAATATCATAGAGCCCTGAAAATAATAGGTATAACACTGTTTACTCGATAAAGTCGCTTCTTTATTGCTACTCACGATGGTCTATTAGTTATTTAAAAGAATAGTTCCTATATTTTAATGTATATTTCGTAGTATAAAGTCATCGTTTTCACCTAGCACTAAATAATACTTTGTTTTGAATACGTATTTATTATCACCCGATAATATATTTCTCACCAAATAAGTAAAATTGAAAATATAAGTCAATAATATGGTTGTAGGAATTTGAAACTAGACTCGATGCATACTGTTAATAGGCACTAATATGTTTGGTAATACAATTTCCCAAACCTGCTCACTGATCAACTATACAAGCATTCTCCAAGAGAATAAAATAGTTTCTCAAGGAAAAACTGATGGAAATGAAGTTCTGAGTTCTGATGAAATCTTAATTCTAGTTCCTCCAAAAGAGAGTTGCTTAGCCGTATATATGTTTCGCGAGATCCCAATCATCATGGCAGATTATTGGCTGTTAACTTAGTTGATAGTTCATAGCCCTTACAATTTTCTGATACGGGTCAAACCGTGTAAACACTTATCAAATATGAACAATATTGTACATATATACCCATGAAGCCCGAACTACTAGTATCAGTATACCTTTTACCAAGCCTGTAGCCAGGACAAAAATTGAGGAAGGATTTACTGATTGGGATTTAAAGACTATGTCCTCTAGCAAAACAATGTTTTTTAACAGTACCAAAATAGTAATTCATCTTTACTGCCTTTTTATTATCTGTCATACACAACAAATAATCTTTTGTCTTCTCATCACATTTCCCAAGTACTCTTTTTACAAATCCCAGCTTTCTCTTCGCTCGGCCCCATATTTCCCGGATGTGTCTTCCCCACGATAAATCTTTAGTGATTGTTACACCTAAATATCTTATGACTTCAACGTTTTCAATCTTCGTGTTACTAATTTTATATGATCTCTCTATCGAATTATTCCTCAGCCAATAATTGATAGATACACATTTTTTAAGGTTAAGTTCTAACTGCCATTTGTCGCACCACTCTTGAATTGCATCTAAATCCTTGCTAAGCGATTTCCTGTCCTCTTCTTTTGATATACCCCTGTACACTACCTCATCGTTTGCAATAAGTCTAAGCTTACTACTATCTACGGTACCCAAATGGTTAATGCATAAAAGAAATAGAAGTGGACCTACTACGCTACCCTGGGGAACACCCGATGTGACTTTGATTGTGTCCGACGTGATACCATCTATGACAACCCTCTGCTCTCGCCCACTTAAGAATTCTCTTACCCAACATACAACGTTTTTATATACCAAAACTCTCTAACTTCAAGATTAATTTATCATGAGGAACTTTATTGAACGCCTTTTTAAAATCTAAAAATATTGTATCAACTTCAGTACTGTTTACCCCGTAGACTAAAATATCGTGTACGAATAAAGCTAATTGTGTCTCGCAAGATATACCTTTCCGAAACCCATGTTGGCTGTTTATGAGATATCCTTGACTAGTAAAATACTAGTCACTTCACTTACCTGATGATGCCTGCTGCAATGCAGGCGAACCTGTTGTCCAGCAAGATGGAAAAAAATACGGGGCTGGAATCCGGGAATACAAAAACTATTCAATCTTTCACCATTCTGCAGAAATGAAGCATCGTGCAAATTGGCTTTATCAATATAAATTTTCATCGTCTGTAATTGTTTATATGATTTTGTGATCCTGAGGTCCATGTTAGCACGTTAATATATTTGCATCAGGTTTGTTGAGGATGTTTTCTATGCTGGTAAAGGAAAATGTAGATAACGCTGATTTTAGTATATATTATATTCTTGTATTGCGTGAATTTAATCTATATCAAAATATAGATTATATTCTTGAACATTAAATGTTATTTTGCTGTGACTTCACAATTTGATGAACATTTTAAACTGCGTCAGCAACAGGGATACGTTCCGCCTCACGACTCTCCATTCAGGGCGTTGTATGCTGCCCTAGTCAGCGGATAGGTCTCTCCATTCTCTGTGTACGCTCCCTTGAAATCCTCCATGTTGATGTTCATGATCGCAGCCCCAGCGAGGTTCCGCTCCAGAATTACTGCCGCCTGTAACGGAGAATAGATATGGCCGGATCACTCAGTGGCAAAATCCACAGAGAAATTTAAAGAAATTAATCGGAATTCAGTGAAGACCAATTTGATTTTCAGGAAAAAGGGATGAATAGGAAGCTATTTAAACCTTTGGGCTACTTGTGGGGACGAGCAGAGAAAATAATTTACTGAGAAGCGAAAGAAAACTCCTTTCTTGAACTCTGTGGTTTCTGGCTCAACTTCATTAAAAGCCATGATCACTGAATATGAAAACTTAGTATGTTTTACGTAGAATTTGATCTTTTACGAAGAGTTGCCTTTAGATAAGGCAATAATTATAAAGCATCCGGATTAAGAAAATATTTAAAACTAGCTGAAGATGCCCGTTACAAATTCAATGGGAGAGGGGAATATAATTAATCACAAATTTATTATGATATCTAAACTTTTTTTGATGAAAGGGTGAAAACAAGCTTGTGTTATAGAGTTAGCTATGGCTCCAAGTTAGTATCCGAGCCATAAATAAAACTTAAACCAATGTAAACATATAATTACGGCCTGGACTCATGCCTGGGATCTTAAAAAATAAGAATATTATTTAGGAACTTTCAGGCCGGAAGAAACGAAGGATTTTAGAAGGGGAGGTGCATGCGAATTTCTGCTTATTGTTGACAATGAGGCCAGATTTGGGATTTTGGGAATGGTACGACCCACCTCTTCATCAAAAACTTTTTCTCTGGTCTTTTATATATGTTATCTTTGTCTCAATTCTCCAAATTCATAACGGTGGCGTCATTGAAATTCCTATGGATAAGTATTAATGAATTTTATTCCAATTTGAGTAAATTCTGTTATTAATGCCTAGTACAGATTCAGCCTACTTAAATCAGGTAGTTGTCGCTCGGTTGCGTATATTCACACCTTTTACTGTATATTTAACCTATAACTATATAACAATTTTTTTCATCTTCCTACTCTAATTTTTGATTTGACTAAATTTAAGTTTTTTATCACTTTCTTGTGCCTCAAAAGACAGCATATTGTAAGCTGTTCACTTAGGAATATGGTATAACTAAATAAAATATTCACCTTTTGATCCCTGCAGAAACTTTCATTTAAATACTTTTAGTTTTACCGAATGCAAACCAATTGATCTGGAGTTGGTGCGAAAAATAAGCCCGTATGATTTTTCGAAATAAAATGGCCGATTTAATTTCAAGAACAAGCTGCGATACCTCTTTTAGTACCTTTCAATATCTTCATGAAAACAACAATGCATTTTACGTCATCGCTTTTGGATGAACTTTTTCAGCATCATTGCAATGACGTCAATGAAAATCCCACGGATACGTAATGAGACATGCTCCATTGGGATATGCATTTTATTCCCTGGTTTTTCAAATTTCTCAATTTTCAATCTCAAATCTCAAATTTCAAGCTATCCTACAATGCCTTCAGTACCTTCCTATATCCTCGCGAAAAGCACAATTCCGTTTAAGTTATCCTTCTATGACGCACTGTTTAAGGATCTACGATGTTTTCATTTCGGAGACGACAATGACATAGGCCTCACCAATGTTCGGGAAAGAACCGAAAAAAAAACAGTAAATTTCAACGTAAATTACACAATGCCCAGAAATCTCAGGGACAAAGTATATAAATCGGTTGTAAGAATAACAAAATTTAAACAATTTTCATTAACTTTGGAACGAATGAAAGAAATCGATTGACATTTAGTTATTTTACTGAGCGAATGACATAACTCTTGCGCTTCTATAAATTGAAGAAGTCAATTTAAACGAATGTAAATACATAATTGGCGTCAGGAATCGAACCCATGCATTGAGCCTTTTTTTAAATAGCCTATAGCACCTTCTAGTGTATACACTATAATCCTAGAAAATTTCAGCTCAATGGGTTCAGTAGTTTTTGAGGAGATGAGTAACGAACATAGAACCGGCGGACAGACAGACAGACACCACTTCTTTTTTATATATTAACTAGCTAAACCCGGCAGACTTTGTCCTGCCAGTATATATTTATTTCATCTTTATACAGAGTCATCGAAAACGTTGTTCGTGATTTCATTTGTCAATTACTCGAGAAATAATTATTATCGAGGCATCAATATGAAATGAATGCGTGATTGAGCAGCACTTGTCCGATATTTGATGTCAGTGTTGATGTTGAAGTCACTTCAGCATGTCAGCCAGCATCTCTACAGAAAATTCAACAAATGTAGGCCTATCCGTTGGTTTGATTTCATGCCTCAGTTGAATATTGTAAGCATACAATTTAAGACTTCATATATAATTTTGAATAGTTATTTTAGCAATGCCAAGTTCCAAACTGCGTCGAGAAATGGACATCTTAGGACATCGCATATATGACTTTCTCAATCGCTCAACATTCTCTTCCGACGCGACGTGGGTGGATTCTATATAAATCTAGCGAAAATGCCAGGCTTCGCTAGTAGTAGTAGTAGCCGGCGACCGACAACTAAGGTCATTTGCGCCAAGGGAAACTGTACAGAGAAGAATGGAGGGACACCTGGCGTCGGCATCAGCTTCGCTCGAGGTCATTTCAAAATATATACACTTGACGTGGATAGTTACTCAATCAGCATACTAATAACAGTTATGCATAGTTAGTTATCATGGGTAAATGTTTAAATTGAAGTTTTTCTTCATTGTCAATGCCCTATTTTTAAATTTCCCATTGAAAATTGATATATATATTTTTAATAGCTGTACCTGTCCACGCGATCCGGTGGCACAGTCTGATTAAATGGAAAATAAGAAAAAGGGAAATCACTCGTTTTTAATATGTTAAGTTAGATATAAATATAAAAAAGTCAGAATTTAATGTCAACCAAATGACTTATTTTCTCCCATTAAATTTGAAATCACACGAATCTCAAGGTGTTATATGTGCATTTCGATTTCGATTGCAAGATCGATGTTTAAGTATAATCAAAGAAAAGAAATGCATTGTTCCTATTTCTTTGCTGCGGCATCAATATTTTTTGTTAATGCAACGCTGTATGATACACGACATTTTTTGTTTTGTTGTTTGGCGTGTAAACAAACAAAGCTGATTATTTTCCGACACGGGAACAGGCGACATACAATTGACCATGCGAGAAGCATGGATTTTCAAGGTTAATGCCGCAAACACTCAATGGCTGCCCTTGCGATTTGTTTATTGTCATTGCGAATGCAAGCCACACTGGAAACTACAAGCGTTTGAAGTCGAATGGCATATCGGTTGGAATCATTGGGATTCGTGGTATCAAAACGTCTTCTCCTTTGTACTTCCCTTTAAGAATTGTTGCTTCGATGACGTTGTTAGACAGCTTTTTCACCGCAAACCGGGTGCCATTACAAAGACGTGGTTGGTTGATATTCCGCAACATTATGGTTACCGATCTGACTTTTAATGGGGACTTTTTACCATATTTTTTATTGCCGAATATGATAGAGTTTGTAAAATAAAAAGACCCGTATTTTTCCGTTTTTTGATCCGTCAATTATTTCTCGAGTTATAGGCGTCGAAAAACTAATGTTTTTAACCCTTTCGGAAAAGTGAGTGTGGTGCAACCTCTGACGTATTTCGACTTCGTCCAATCACAACTGAGCCCGCGAAGCTACTTCGCCTTATCGCAAAGCGGGGGACACAGCGGACTCTGCCAATCGGAGCAGTTATGACAGCATCTGTACGAGCAGGCCTTCCGAGAATCCCCCTCCACTCCCTCCCCTTCCCATAAGAGCAGTCAAGGACGGGAAGAAAGTGACGTCAATGTTATCACAGCAGCATTTTCGGTGGGCGTCACCTTTTGCTTATTTTAATTTTTGATTTATGAGTGAATGGTTGTGGTTAGAAGATTAATTTTTTCACTAAATTTCTTTTTTCGTTTCCATCTAACAATTTCGTGTACAAAATTGCTATTTCGGTTCCGAGTAAACGCCCCCATTGGAGATTGTGAGGTGGCAACCCGGCAATTCCAGTGACTTTAAAAATTCGGTTGGATAGTTGACGACATCATCTTGGGTAGTAACGGAATCCACCGATTTGTACGTCATCAATTCGCCAGGAATTTCGCTTTGAATCTTGAAATTCAATTTGTCTACATCAATGTTTTTCGCAGCCAATATAGCACGTTCGCTCAACCAAACATGATTTTTGTAATTTTGAGGAATGTTTGGGAACACTTTTCGGATGAGTTCGGTCTTTGATTAGGTGAACTGGCTGGCGTTGACTGTGGAATCACTGGCGATGTTTGGCGAAAGTCACCTGACAACAGAATCATCGCACCACCAAACAGATTTCGGTTGTTTTTTAGATTTCGGACGTTTCTAAATAGACTTCTGTTTCTCGAGGTCATTTCTAACTCCGTAAAAGCTTATTAAATTATGTATGCAGGACATTTATTCAGTTAATTAAAACGATTTTATTCTTTTAATTTAAATTTATTCATTTCAAAATTATTATGATTCATTATTACTAAGAATGCTGTGAACTTGGCTCATAACAGGCACGAAGCCGGGGCGGGGAGGGGGGGGGGGGGCTTCTGGGGCTTCAGTCCCCCCGATTTTTTTTCCAATTATTTTGTCGTTATGATTTTATCTGGGAATGATGATCTGGATCACACTGGGTATTATCAAGTGTTAAGGTAGAACCTCTACTACAAGTACCTTCGATGACATGCCTGTATATTTTGATATATTGTAGAGAAATCATTCCTTCGTCAATCCATGAAAAAATACTTGTGGGTAATCGGATATTTAACGCTGATTAGAAGATTCGAAAATCGCCATTTTCACGCTCAAATTACATTGCTCCTATGGAAGAATGGTGACGTCCCTCCCTTAAAAATTTTATTTCTCTAAATTTCTCCCGACAACACCATCTCAAAAACTTGTTTTTTGTGACTGAATAATCAACGGATAACATCTATTTTGGCTATTCAGGTTGCCTCCTCGGCTGTTTAAGGCTAATATTTATGGTTGAAAAAGGATGAAGAGTTTATCTTTCGTTCCTTAGCCACCAAAGAGACAGAAGTCAGGCAACGATGTTTATGGTGTAAATAAAACAAACTGGCCAGGTACTTCCGTCATTCATTCCTTACGTCACGATTGCAGACGATTTATCCTACGAAGTGTGTCATTGATCAGTACCATCTGTACTAACTCCCTGTTAGTAATGGTTACCTGAAGAATACTTTAGTGAGCTTAACTTTTTTACACCTGGCAGTCGTCATACGAGGAATATCATAGATCCCTGAAAATAGTAGACATAAAACTGTTTACGTGATAAAGTCGCTGTTTATTACTACTCACGATGGTGTATATGTTCTTCAAAAGAATATTTCCAATATTTTAATGTATATTTCGTAATACAAAGTCATCGTTTTCACATTGAAATAAATAATACTTTGTTTTGAATGCGTATTAATATCACCCACATAATATATTTCATCAAATAAGTAAAATTGAGAATATAAGTCAATAATATGGTTGTAGGAATTTGAACTAGACTCGATGCATACTGTTAATAGGCACTTATATGTTTGGTAATACAATTTCCCAAAGCTGCTCACTGATTACTAAGTACCCAAGAAGAACTACCGCCTAGCATTCCCCGAGAGAATAAAATAGTTTCTCGAGGGAAAACTTAATAGTTATGATGAAAATTATGATATCTTAATTCTCGTTCGTCCAAAAGAGTTGTTAAGCCGTACGTATATCTGTTTCGCGAGATCCCTCTTATTATGGGAGATTATTGGCAGTTAGCTTAGCTGATAGTTCATAACCCTTACAGTTTTCTGATACGAGTCAAACCATATAAACACTTATCAAATACGAACAATATTGTATATACCCATGAGGCCCTTAGTAATAGTATAAGGTATACCTTTTACCAAGCCCGTAGCCAGGGCAAAAATTGAGGAGGGATTTACTGATTGGGATCTAAAGACCATATCCTCTAGAAAAAAAGTGTTTTTTATAGTACCAAAATAGTCATTGATCTTTACTACCTTTTTATTATCTGTCATACACAACAAATAACCTAACCTCTATGCTACTTCCTTCTTCAACTCTACATACATTTTAACCTCAACCTGAAATTTTGGAGGGAGTTTTGAAACCCCCCTCCAAATCACTACAGCCGTCCCTTTATCCATATAAACGTCATGGTAACGTTCCACGCCCCACAGTATAATCAGCAATAGGATGTCTAAATAATTCCTTCCTCTTTTTATTAATAGTATTTTTTTCATTATTTGGCTAAAATAATATACGACTAAGGCGAAAATAATTTTATAGCTGCCATTAAGAAATGGCAGCTTTCAAATTAATATCGAAATATTGCCTATTCCTCTTCGCGTTGGTTTGAGATTTGGATGTCAAGACAGTATTAAAAACGCCGCACGCTCTACATTTTATACCCCAATTAAATTCCAGCCTGATGAGTAATTTTTCTGCTATATCAATTAACGATAACACTGAACTACACGCAGTACAAATAATCTGCTTAGCCAAAACATTTACTTCCACGATTCGACATCCATCAATAGATGCACTCAAAGAGTTGATTTTAAAAATACTTTCAGCAATATTCCTTCTCTTCCGATATTACAAACTATTATCCTTACACTTAGACATAAATTTGCCTTTAAAACGAATTTACGAAGCCATTACTTTAGCCCTCAAACGGAATTAGCGATTCAAAAAGGCAAATTGCACTGCCCAAGGTAGCCAGTTATAAAATTTATCGCACTATAATGTAATAGAGAAAGTGTAATTTGTAATTACAATACAAAAAACCGTATTGTAAAACTGAAGCTAAATGCTTGAAAACTAATAGCAGAAGGCAACGAATCTCAATTAGGTGGCGCAGGTGAACGAGGATTTACAACCGGTGTGAAAAACTGGTGTCTATGTCAATATTTACACGTTCTTTACGGTGTTGTCAATTTCGTCGTCAGCAAATATGTCTAAAAAATTTGTTTTAATTAAGTTTCTTTGAAAAGACAAAAACGATTTTTAGGCCGATTTATTATTTAATATCTTATTTTAACATAATGAAATTTTATCGTTGCTCCTGAGAAAGTTTTTAAGTTGCCTCCGACACATGACGTAAATATAAAATGCCTTTCTTCATTATTTCAGTTGGAAGAAAATTCATGTTTCGTATAGCCATGTTGAATTGTTGAAAATCGCTTAAAATTATCATTAACAACGATTTGAGCAATTTTATGTTGTTCCGGCATACTATATTGGACTTATGAATGCAGCACTTCCAAGCGCATGTTCTACCCTAAAGTGTCTTAAAACGTGATCACTAGTTTGGCATGTGTGTGGCCAATAATTGTTATTTTCAATCTGATATTCATATATTATGCGTTGAACGTCAGTTCTGGGGCCGGTCAATTAAACTACTTCACTACCAGGCAAGCAGTGAACTTTATCTGTGAGAAGAGATAGGAATGGGTACTGTGAAAGTAAAAACCAAGCACTGAAAATTAAGGGAAGAGATTTGTAACATGTCGGCACCGAAGGTGCAAGGCTGATTTGTTTCAAGTTACGCTGCACTAGACATAGCCCCCAAAAACAAATTTCTGACTGCGTGCCTTTCTCACAGTCGTGCCAATTTCACGACATGCTTCGCGGTATCAGAGGACTCCACTAGCAGGAAGCGTAGTACCCTATAAAATGACTGTGAATTCAATCTTAAACGGAGGGGACTTTTCAAGCTTTGATACTTTTCGTAGGTGGTTAATAAAACGCGTTTACTAGAGCTTACAGGATCTGAAAATCACTTAATAGTGCTTTCAGGAGACGAATATTCCCTACACTTCATGAAGTGAACTGTAGTACCTGTTTGGTAAACAACAATGCTGTGCAGTTCCGGCGTTTCTGTGCTTTTTCAAATGAACTTAAAATGAACATTATATTTTATGATGAACTGGGATATCTCAATCCAAATCATTTGCGCTTAATGAGTAAATTTAGTAGTTGGGCAGTAATCGCAATTGATGGATATGTTTGGTCTCTGAAAAGCAAACTGCCCTATTCACATGCGACCAAGAGAATGATCGTTTTGGGTTTCCCCATAAGAGCAATGCATAAAAAACATTACAGGTTTTGCAACAAAAACAGTCACAAAAGTGCACTTGGCAAACAAGTTATGAAAAATAAGGCAAAAGTACAAAAAATAAAAAGTGTATCAGAAAACTGAACTATAATAATGTTATACATTTTGTACAATTATTACAATAGTTACATTACATTTACAAGTCCTACTTGAAATAATAATCAAATAGTTTTCCCGTAATAATTGATAGAAAGGCAGAGTTTTTCATGGACAAAGTCAATGAATTCCAAAAGTTGGAGCCAGATATGAGGAATGATTTAAAATATGCCTTAGTGCGAGGTATTGGGCACGTCAGAAAGGAGGGTTCAGTCCTGGAGGGTCTAAAAACAGAGACTGACCTAGGTTTAAACATAGAATATACGTAGTCCGGGATTTTACTGTGAAAAATAGCATAAAGAAGAGCTAAGTAAATATTCCCTCCTAGAAGATATCGTAAGCCATGGCAGATTGCGTAGGTGGTGAAAGATATGTTACTCTTTGCGGAGGTCAAGAATAAATCTTACACAGGATTTTAATAGCCGCTGAAGCTTTCTTTTTTTAATTCTGAGTGAAGGTCATTATATACTAACGCACAATAATCAAAAGTAGGGAATATGAGAGTTTAAAAAATCATTTTACGAGTACAAATTGGTAGAAGAGATTTATGTAATTTTAATTGTTATAAAGTTTTGTTAACTTTATTTGAGGCTTCATTTATGTGTTGATTACACGAGAGGTTTGCGGAATGGAAAAAATGTGCTTGAGATGGCAGAGTGATTGAACCCTAGGAACCCTAGTAATCACGGATTCTAGGTTACCCATTACCGTTCCTCACCTTTGCTCTCACGGATTCGGGGTCCTCAAACGAAACCCATTGAAGGGTTTTGCTGTGGCCGTAGGACACTTGGGACACCGGATCCCTCCTAACTATCCACCCCTCGGTCGAGTTGGCTATCTTCCTCAGCAACTGGAATAAGAAAGAAAATGGGAGTAATCCACCATCGCTGTAACTCGCGTCCATCCTAAGACATAGAGATCCGCGAAGAAATCGTAGCACTGAAAAGATCTTGCTATCCTCCAACGTGGACAACTTTAAATTCAAAGATCGCGAACAATCCGCGAAAACTTTAACGTTGGCACCCGCTGAAATTGCACAATAGCAGATATATAATTGGTTTTTTCAGAAGTTTAGTTCCTTGTGATGGGAAAATGATGATTTTTTTATAAATGGAATATCAGAGCAAATAAGTAGAGTCTTTAGAAAACAGTTTACAAAATAGCACATAAAAATCACAAAACTCAACATAAACTTGTATGTTCAAAACTGAAATCTGAAACCCCTTTTCAGTTAAAAATTAATGTCGTTTTTTAATACCACGTAACGATTGTAATAATAACTATATAGGCCAAACATGACACTATTTAAAAAAACAGACATTTACAACACCACCAAACTTTTAATTTCGACCAAACGAAAGTTTTAGATGCAGAAGAAAATTAGTCAAAAAGGTTATTTAAAGAAATGTATCATATTGCTTAAGATCGAAATTCTTGTAATAAAAGAACAGACATTAGTAATTTAAGTAAAATATATCATAATTTAACACACCAAAATTAAAAATTATAACATAAGTACTGGAAACCAAATTGTAAACAATTCACCTCATAAAAGCTTTAAGGTTGTAAAATTTATTTCGTGTATTTTTTGGCGTTAAAGTATGTAAAAAATGTAAAAAGTATGTAAAAAATGTAAAAGTATGCTGTAAAAACATTTTTGTATTGAAAATATCCTGTTAATCAATATAACTATGTTCATTGGTGATTCATCCTATTTTTTCCTTCATCCCTGATGAAGGAAAAAATACAATTTCCGTACCGTCAGCCAAATATTTCAAGGAGCTATATTCCTGAGAAAACCTTTCGTATATTTAAAACAGAGGTCTGGAAATCACCTTACTAACAATATAAGATATTCCCCAGTGAAAAATTCATTCATCTTTTTCGGGACTCGAACCCGTACTCCATTATTTCTGGCCATGTGCTCTACCAGTTCAGCACCAAGACGTCCTCTTTCTCTGTGGAAATAAACTCGTGGTCGGTGGCACCATGCGCACGACTTCGGATGCTTTATGGCATAATGTGTACAGTTTTCCCGCAACATCTTGTTCCTTTAAAGCCTATATAATATTATTTGGAATAGGACTTCTTGGTAGATCAACTGGTCGAGCACATGGCCATAAATCAGAGGGTGCGGGCCCGGGTCCCGGCCAAGGGAATTGATTTTTTCCCTATAGATTATCTGCCAGTGTGGGCTACATTGTTTCAGCAAAATATAATTTTTAATTAGAATGCTCGGTTGAGAACTGCTTATATTCGAAGATTAGTTTTTAGTTTTAAATGCCACTCGAAACGTATGAAACACACATATTTTTCGCAAGAACATTAGAAAAAAAACTACAAATTTATGTATTGATAATTTCATTTAGGTGTATTGATAGTGAAGTCATTGATAGTGAAGTCATTGATAGTGAAGTCATATATCTGTAGAGATAGTTTTCACTTTTTGGCAGCAAATTTTCCACCTTTCTCAACCCAACTTCCTACTGAACAATTTGTAACATATTCGAAGTCCTCCCACTTAAACTTCAACACTAGATATTTTACCTCACCCAAAATTCTAGTATCCTGGGCAATGAGCGTCCTCTCTTCCGGTGAATAATGGTGGTGTGTAGGTGGGATCATAATGAATTAGATTTAATCACAGGAGGTGTGTGCTTGAATCGATCAAGATGGATTCCGGTTCAGAATAATCCCCAACGCTATGTAAAAACTTACGAGGAAGTCCTTAGTCCTTGAATCTCCTCCAAATATTTAAGATTCTCTATAGATATCAAATATTTAAGTAAAATTGTGATTTATTATTGTTAAAATATTAAAGATTCTCTAGAGATGCTAAAATAAGATACTTAAAACTCCACCGTACTGCAAGTTAGATCCTACAGATGAAATTATGGAAGTAAGCAGTACGCCGTAGATGTTAAAAAATTCATCTCGACCGTACAAAATTTGGGGCAGTACTAGATTAATGCAAAACTCCAAGGGGGATATTGAATTAGATATTTTAGATTTTTGACCAGTACTTTGGAATGCCTGCAATATATTAGGTGTTTATGTAATTTCTTTTTCATGACTGAAATTATATTTAAATATTTATTCTCGATATATAGCATAGTAATGGATTCGGCTGTAACATTGAACGCTAAATTAGTGTAATTGTAGGAATTAGATTTATAAATATGTATTTTGAAAAAGAAAAGGATCTCTATTGTAATAACTATCATAGTATTTGCTCTCTTGATTTAAATAGCTTACTTAATGATGATGCAGTCTCTGTTACGCACGCTTACAGTTGCATGCAGGGTATTATATAGATGTCGATGGTTGAAACATTATCATAAAAACCTTATTCATCTCGCAATATTATCTTAATTCAATAATCATGTATTTTAAGCCATTATTATTCAAACAAAGGACACAAAATGTACCTTTCTCCGAACGTGACGTAAGTCAGGCTAGATCCCTCTCGTTAACGCATCGCGACCAACTTTACCCCCATTTAGCGGTATGAAATATTTGGACAGTCCCTTACCTTATGGGATTGTTTCGCGCACTTGAAATAGATAGATTGGGTCAACATGTAGAAATGGGTTTATTTTAGGGACTTTTTGCCCTATTACCATAATTGATTTACCATAATTATGAATGAGAGCCATTTTAAATATAACCTCCCCAACATTGTCCTCTGTATCAGCAGCCTTGGTTAACGTGGTGATTTGTACATTGTCTTCGTAGGCTAATGAACAAATGATGGTTTGTTGTCCACTCTAGTAAACCTTTTTTCCTTAGGAAAATATTTTCCTGAACCAAATTTCCAAGACCGGTAGAAAAAGGTTAAGGAAATAACAAATAGGCTCAGTTATACTGCACCAATTCCATCGAATCTCGCCTGAAACACCTTTGTCAAAGCTTAGTCATCTTTGAATCTCAAAAGACTTGAGAATCAAAGATTATTATTTACTACTATTGACTGCTAAGAAAAAACAATATTGGGAATAAAGAATCGACGTAGTAGTTTTTTTTATAAGGAATAGGCTTGGAAATAAAGGATACTATATCATAAAAGGCTAGCGAATTACTTGGTACTGTTGTTAACAATCTTTGTTGGTTAATACCTTTCGCTTAAATGATAAAGTCCCTCTTTGATCACCAAGCCCGTTTTGAATAACTGGGTCAACTCATTGAAAAATAATTATAGAGATATATGCACGTTCTCAATTGTAGAATGTGGAGCAATTTTGAACGTAGCTAAAGAGGGGAGTGGAAGACAGGCAAATCAGATTGCTAAGGAATGGCCCATGCATCCATAGTTGTTTTCAAAGATATTTTACCTCCGAGCTATAGAGTATCATCTGCGTTGGCTCATAGCGTCCTTCGTCTCCGCCGTCACATATGGTGCTGTTCAGACCATTTTCTTCGCCATTGCATATCTTCAACGAGGCGCTGAAGGCCGGGATAGGCACCACAAGCTTCTCTGTAGGAATGCCATCGGACTTGAACTCATCCACAGCCTTTTCCTATGCATAATTTAGGACTTGTTAGCAATTATCTAGAGGCATGTTGTTATTGTTTGATGAATATAAATGCATGCTATTGAAGGGTTGATAATGCAGATTTTTTCACAGAAGAAAGAGAAAATAACTTTGTATAATTGATTCCATTCGATAACTTTTTTGACACAACCCAGTGCATAAATTTCAACGTCAAAAGAGTAAATATTTTTGCACTAAAATATCTCTCTTTGGAAAATACAAATTCTAAGTCATCTCGAGCAAGAACCGCTAACTATATTTTTTATTAAATTCATGGCTAAAGATATTAGTACGCTTAAAAATGTTGTTCGTGTTATGATTGTTTACACCGTACATTGATGAGATATTACACATGTACATGGCATGTGAAATTGAATTTATTTAAAGTTAGTGGTAAATTATCGAATTCAGTGTATGTGAGGAGTAATACCTACCAGTTCAGTCAGCGGCGATAATATATTTGTTCCTCGTCTTGGCAGTTGCCAGTACGACCCCAATACGATGAGGTCAAAGTTCCTGTGAAAGATGGTGTTTACACATTAGAATTTGACATTATTTTATATCTCTAGGAGGCCATTATTGCTGGAAACAACATAGCTAATACTACTTACTACCTATAGATATTATACGGACGACAATTTGCTCCCAAATCTCTTCTGGTGCAGTTTTTAATCATCGATAAAAATGATCAGAATTGGGACAAAAAAGTTAAGTGTTTTATTGTAGTTGCTGACATATACCCATGTGCATTTCCGTTCATTAAATAGCAATGTAGAACTTCAGTTAATCAATACATGAACTTTACATTAATGGGCAAATATTACAGAAATTGAGAGGAAATTAAAATAGGAAAAATGATATAATAGCCCTGAATAAGAAGAAAATCTCTGTATACACTTCTGAGTCTAACAGTAAAGGATATTGTACCAGCTAAAAATACCGCGGGATAAATTTGTTTAGGGTATTATGGCACTTGGCATAAATAATTTTAAATAGATGGGCTACTCAACTGAAATCCGCACTCTGTTTTCAGCATTTTATTCTGCCTCATCGTTACTTCACTCCATTTTTAATACATCTAGTTTCAGATACAACATGGAAAATTCTAATTGGGAAAGAGAAAGGTTAGGGAGTGTTAATGGAAATGTTAAGAGTGATCCTGGTTGAGTGTACTCCCTGAAAATTCTCCTTTATGACTATTCACCTCCCTTCGAGATGATTATAAGATTATGAGGATTCGCCATGGTGTGCTTCAGACAAGACTTATTGAATATTAGGTATTTTTGTGTTTTTGAAAAAGTGAGGATCAGTAGTAATGCATGATATCACCTCAATCAATAAGCTAATTTAAACATCGCGAAAGTAAAAGAACTATCCAGCAATTTTCCAAGAAAGAAGAGGTTTTCTTGGGAGTTTTACACTTGTTAAAGAAAGTGGATTTTTTTCGCAGTTGATAATGAAAATGGAAGAATTCTTTGTAGTCCACATTTGTGAATTACAAGTGTAAAACTGCCAATAATTATTTTCATTAACATAAATACCGAAAATTTTGTAAACATGTCACAAATCCACAAAAAACCCGTAAACTATCACCTCCGTTCCCGTGAAGTCTTTAGTAGTGAAGTGAAGTCTGTGAATTTTAATACATTGGAGTAGATCTTGGATCAATCTTGGAGTAGATGATATTTCATCGCCAGGGCCGGTGACAGGATTTTCGGGCCCCTGGGCAACTGAGTGGTCCGGGCCCCCTAAATCCCGGCAAACCCCCTCACTTAATTTAGACCAGAACTGCGGACTTTCAGGTTATTTTATAACCAGGACTTACCTGATTATCAGCTTTTTCTTCAGAGGAAAGTTGCACACTGTCATACATTATCTTTTGATTTACTATAAAATGTCCTCTTTTTAAATTAAACACATGTCAGTGGAATGGGATGGGGAAACAATTTCAAAATGATAACTTTTTGACGATGTAACACACTTTACGCTTTCATTTTACAGTAATCAAAACTAGGACTTACTTGAACTTAAACATTTTACAAAAAGTCATAATAAAACGTACTTTTCTTTTTTTCACAATTGGCATATCCACAATTACTCCCATCTTTTCGAAGATACGGAGATAATTATATCGCCACCAAATTAAAATGAATGCAGATTATTCATTTCTACTAAGCTTTGCTTTCACTACAACTCTCTCAATCAAGCATAACAGCAGGGAATGGGTAAAAATTTCACACGTGTAGAGCCGGCGGAGATCGATAGCAATGCACACATATTAAAAAAGGCGAATAAGAAGAGTTATGTTCCTTATGGATGGAAAAAACTTACTCGCGCCACGTCATTTCCAGCTCCCGGCGTGTGTCTCAAGCTCCCGACGCGCGTACGAAAAATCAAATGTAATTTTTGGCGTTCAAACGAATTTTCAATTTTTTTTCAGATCTACCTTTAAAAAGCATCAACAATTGATAATATGAGTCACTTAACAGGCACTTAACATGCCAGATATTTACTACTTAAAATGAATTTTTGCGTGAAAATAGCGTCCGTCATTTTGTTACGTAATATCACCTACATTTAGGAAAAAAACTCCCAAAGTTAAGCACAGTGAAGTAAAAGTGTGGTTTTAACAGACTTACTAGTTTTTTATCCGACCAAATTCCTCCCACAGCGTCACCCTCAACTTAAATAGGAAGATTTTCGTAGAAAAAGCTGAAGTCGGGTGTAATTTTTGATATTTTTGAGCCCCTGCATCTCGGTAACGGCGACAGAACATGTCCAATGACATGCCATTCTATGGTTGCCAATAAATTATGAGTATTTGTAACAAGTTTCATGATTCCATCTCCAAAAAAGCCATTTTGGAATTTTGTAAATATTTTTCGATTTCAGCCTACTGTGCATCGGTTCAAATTTTCCTTCCTCTCCTTTCTATTAACAAAAACCACACAAAATCATGACAGTGCGTGCATGGACCTTGAACTTATTCAAGTAAAACAAGGAAACAAATGTAGAAAAATTTCAGAAGGATAAATTATACATCATGTTTAAGAATTAATAACTTTTTGAAATATCTATAAATTCACAAAATTTTAAATATAAAATATTTTTTTGCTTCCCTTTTTTATTTTTCCCGGGAGCTAAGGATTTAGTATAAACGAATCCCGGGATTCCGGGATTGACGTACACCTTTTCGCTAGTAGGCAGCGCTAATAAGTAAGTTTTCTTGGACATGAAATGCAACACGTTTGACGTATGAGTCCATTTACTAATACATTTTATTGGAATAAGTAATTTGTCATCATTTGCAATACATAAGAAAAACGGAAGTGAGCTTACGGTGCGCGTGTTAAAGACATATTGATCGCCAGCATTAAACAAGATGGACCAAATATCAGAAAATGTTGTCTAACTTTTGATGATGATCCCATAATCCCGGGATTGAAAAATCTCTCTGGGATTGGAATCCTTACTGGGAGGCTAGGTTGGGGGGCCGCAGTCACTCCCTACCCCTGTGTATGGGCGCTCATGTATACAAAACCAATGACACAAAACTAGAATTTGTAGCTTGCTACTGCTAATCTGTAACTTTGACTGCAGAATGAACGATTATTTACAGTCCAATAACAAGTAAACCATCATCTTAGTAAACATGATTTAGGCGGGGGATGGGGTTTCCCTGCTACAACAATGCTAATGTCATACTTCTCTATTGCACACTGACACATCTCTACCATGATTTGTTTTTTTCAGTTTTTAAACAACAAAATTTTGTATTCTATTTGGCATTTAAATTTATTCATACTTTAAATTTTTATTTTCAATTAATTATTTTGCCCCGGGCCCCCTGATGGCCCGTACCCCTGGGCATTTGCCCCCTTTGCCCCCCCTTGTCGCCGGCCCTGTTCATCGCTATTACTTTAGCGTTATCGATCTCCCTGGATAATATTTCACTCGTGTTTCAGCTTGTTTCTTTATTTCCACATGCAGATTTTCTTCAGGATTCACATCAGTCGACCTGAAGAAGCCAGATGGAATATGGGTGACACTTTGTCCTACGTGAGGCGACTTTGGCAATTTTTCGACACCCCTATCCCCTTGGTGAGATGTCGTCAGATTTGGCTCGACCTCCTTCCCCCCTCCATCCTTATTCTCACGTTAGATTATAAATGCGTTTTTTTAGTATAAATTTATTAATCTTTGCTTGATTGAGTTGGATTTATTTAAAAAACATAATTTGGTTGATTATTTTTATTTAAGACTATGTAGTTAAGACTAGTATTTAAGACTACAAAGAACGTAGTCTAGAATAACAGCGAGAAAATCGCGCTATTGCCCGGCCGGTGTCGGCAAAACAATCGATGGGCTACTGTGCTACTTTATGGTGTTATCTATATCTATATCTACGACATACCCTGCAAGCCACCTCGAGGGTGTGTGGCAGGGGGTGCATCCACACCAGGAACAATGACACAACAAACAAAATTGAACACTACAAAGCAAAGACTACACCTTTAAAAGTAATTGGGGAAAAAAGAAGAAAAACTACCAAATCCCAATCATGTAGGACACACCCATGAATACCATGCATGCCATGAAACCCGACACCAATTACATAGATACTCATGCATGAAAAAAAGGCAATGCATGCAAGTCACACGTTGATTTGAACATGCAGGTAATAAAAAAATATATACTATCGACCTACTTTGAATATTACCTCTATAATTATTACAGTTTTACGCGATGTTTAATGTTCTGATCACGAATCGTACACGGAAAAAATGACATTTTAAACCTGTCCGTCCTGCAATCCACCTCCTCAATTTTATTAGAATTATCGAGCCTACCATAATAAGTCGGAGCCAGCAATATATGATGAACGCCATTAATGAAATGTCCCTCCTTAAATTTTCCCAGAAGATTAAGTCTATAATTCAGCCTGCGTTGTGACAGCGATTCCCATCCCAATTCGGCTAACATACCAGACACACTGCTTTCCCTATCGTAACACCCTTTTACATATCTCGCCGCTCCTCTTTGTACTCGATCTAATTCGTAAATTAAGCCTGCTTCATTCTATTCGAGACCTCGAATAGAATAGTAGAAGGATAGAATCCGGATAGAAAAAGTTTAAAAGATTCAAAATCGAAGAACGTTCGTTAACATCGTCAGCTGTTGCCGCTAGATACCATCTTCGCTCCAACTCTTATTGATCATTAAGTCACACCATGTGTCTCTTCTTCCAACTCGTACCTCCCAAATAGCTAACGGATTTTACGCAAGAGTTACTGAGAACTCATGCCTCTACTCTTGCTATCGTGTTCGCGTAACCGCGATAAATATCGTGTAGAATTTAGCCATATTTTATTTGTGAAACATGTTTTACTTAATTTAACCCAGTTTTCTCGCAATGTTACCCTGTTTTTGCGGAGTAAAAATTTCATGATATTTGCCAAGACCCCCCCCCTTACCCCCACGTGAGATTGGGTGAGATTCGGCTCGAACCCCTCCCCCCCTAATCGCCTCACGTAATTAATGAACCCCCCCTCCAACCCCCTAAGTTTGTACGATCGGCTGGGGTTGTATTGGAAGTGTAGAAAAAAAAATCTTGAGCCCAAGCCTGTCTTCATGAAAAGGTTTCTAGATGCCCACAGATTTCCATCACCTCCAAATAACTAAGCAATAAAGATAAAGTACTCCGTATGTAACAAGTAGTAATCCGGCCGCCCGGCCTTATTCCTTGCTCGTAGCTGACGAAGTGTTCTAACTTACCTGGAAAGAGACTCTGTCATTTCATATGGCTTCAGAAAGTTGGGGTCTAGAGGCAAGTAGAAGGTCATCAGCAATATTCCTTTTCCGGCCAGCTCCTCGTGAAGTACGGGAACTATTTTGGTAAATCCCTGGCAAAAAATAATATATATTATTGTGAAATTTACGCCTTTGCTTTGCAAACTGAGCTTAAGAACGTTTCACACTTAACTTGATCCAGGAGGTGTGTGTTTGAAACCGTCGGGATTTTCTCGAATGGGTAACCAAGGAGTCACGTGGTACCAACACAAATGGTTTGCAAATTTACTGTGTCTGAATCGCTCATTAAATATCACTTATTGTTTTATTTGAGTTTTATCATCTGTCTTGACTTTAGAGAACCCCAGATGAGATAAAACATAAGTGCAAACAATGAATGAGGTTGTAATCAGCGTTTTTAACACACCAAAGTTGCGAACCTTTCTTGCTTATATCACGTGATTCCTTGGTTACCTATTCCTGATAATCTTGACGATTTCAAACATAACTACACAGGGGGATGTTCTTGAATCATTCGAAATAACTTCCGGTAGAAACTAATTTCGAACGCAATGTTAAAACGTGTGTGAGTCCTTAGTTACGCACCGGAATAAAAGTCAAGCGAGGTTCTACAAGCGCTCCACGCATTGAACTTCTAAGAACACCGAGAAGTGGTGCCCCCGGAACGGTGTGGGAAGTTTTAGTTTGGTCAATCGAATGGCTTGGGTGCATTATTTGGTAATTAATGCACCCAAACCAATGTTAAGTTGATGTAATATTTTTCTGAAATCGTCTGGGTGGTTAAAATACAAAATTGATTCTTTGAGCTTTAAATTGCAATGCACAGTACATATTTAACATTAAAAAATCCTTTTCAATTGAAAATAAACGTATTATAACTTTATATCAAGTGTTATAAATATATTTCGAAATGCCTTGCTCCGAAATTCACGTTTCAACAACATGATCGGAGCCGCCAAAAATTGTTTTCCCATAGTCGAATCGGTACAGCTAAACCGTCAATTAATATTTTCAAAATTATCTAATCGACTGATGACAGTAATTCCACTTTCTTCAACTTCTCCCACTTTGTCAATGCTCCTTTTGTCCCTTTACCAAAAACGTAAACACATTTTTTTAGCCACGTAAACAAATTTGCATAGAAACTCGTTCCCCACGTTAAATATATAGAAAATACCATATTTTGGCATGAATTTTCTACCTTTTCTCTCGGTCGATGAAAATAAAAATACACGTACGGAAAGCAACCATCATTTAAAGGACACCAACCAAGGATATTACCTCAAATTAATGGACCACCCTCGAGTAAGCTGGCTAAGAAGCATCATCACTAACATACGCATTGAGCTACTTGATTTCATACTTGATGAGGTACTAGTTTTCTTCTAGGTCCCAATATGCCCTAGAAACCGCTGACCAGCACGTATAGCGTTTGGAGTCACGGCCCCGATCTTCTTTTTTTTGAAGTCATTTTGAAACACGGTCGTCGTAAGGAACGCTGATACAAGGTCAATGATCATGTGAAACCTTATAGGACGGTTCTAATCAACATAGATGCTGTCCTCAATATTAAGTAACAAATAACATACCAGGACTTGTGCTAGATAAAGTATGGTGTGAAACTGGCCTTATGCAAGAAGAGTGTTCGGTCAAGATATTAATCTATGTACAACTGATTATACAACCTTAGAATTTAAGAAAATCTTATTAGAACTTACATCTGGAGCATGCTTTTTATGGTTGAGATGTATGGAAGAGTCTAGTTGCAAAAAAGTCAATACGGGAACTCTGTTGGCATCACTCGGGAGGTAGGCCTTAAATTCTCTACCTTCCCTACTTTAAATTTCCCACCCTCTCTCGTTGGGCGCTTTCCGGCCATCATTTGTTTATTCAACTCGACTACGGTCGTATGTATACGACTCGACTGATACTCGATTGTCGAATTTTCGTCTGCTACGAGAGTGTCCGGCTGGAGTCGAGAGGTGGCAGAAGTGAGTGTGTGAATTCGGTTTCTGGCGTGACGAGTCAGTCGTCGGCCGTCAGCCCAGTCGTGGGTCGGTTCGTGGAATTGACGTCCTCTCGTCGTAAACCACTAAGACGGTTTGAAATCCCGAAAATAAATTTTGGAGCATCAGAGTATGTCGATATGATTGTTTGCGATGATGTGGAGGTTACAGAACCACCTCTCACAAGTCATTTGACAAATCAGGGTTTGCAAAGCTTACTGGAAACTGAGAGTGTAAAGATAGCTTCTGAGTGCACTCTTTTTGAACTCCCATCACACGCTCAAGCGGTAGAAAGAGCCGTCAAAGAAGTCACTGCTTCCTCAAAATTGGTCTGTGATCAAAAGAAAAGAGAAAGCTTAATCAAAACTAGAATGTTTGATAGAAATATCTGTCCAATATATGACGCAAAGAAACAATTTACCTGTTGAAGACTTTTCTTAAAGATGTAAATACATGCTCTCATGGTTGGGTGGTTGGGAGGGCATGGGTGGGACTCGAAGTGCAACCACCTCCCCGTGGTGAGTCCTGCGTAGTTTAATATGAACTAGAGAAGAGTTGCACAATGCGAAGTTGATTAACGAAAGCTACATAACAAGTTTTGATAACAATATAAGAGGATATCAGAAATTATAAAACGTTAAAAATATCATAAATTTACGAATATTTGGATAAGTTTAAGCCTCATGTGCAGACTTAAACCACCGCCTAAAAATATTTTTTAAATCCTGTACTTATTTTAGGTCTTGTTCAACTATTAAGTGACTACCCGTCAGGGTTTTTTTTTGTTTCAAGTACTTAAAATAATTTGTACAAATGCAAAAAATTTCAAAAATTTTCAAACTTTAAGTCAAATGTGCAGACTCAAGATGACCTCGTAAAATTTAAATATTTTAGATAATTGTTACTAGGTCTCATAGACAGTCATTGAAGGGTACCCGTTTTCGTAAATAAAATATCGACTTTTTTCACTCCACCCTTTTGAGTATGGAGGCAAAACTACGTCGGAAGCCTCAGTTAAAAGATGAATATTGTCGATTTTTGTCAGAATACGAATGTCTTTCGCCCATGTCCCCAGCCGAAATCAATTCTGGCGCTTACTATATTCCCCATCATTCTGTGATTAAATCAACGCCTGGGACTTCGAAATTAAGGTTGTATTTGACGCCTCTGCGCATTCTTCCACGGGTACATCGTTAAATGATATGCTCCTCGCGAGCCCGAAACTCCAAAAAGATATCTTCGACATCTTAATTACTTTCAGAGTCCACCAAATCGCATTCACAGCGGATATTGTAAAGATGTATCGCCAAATTCAAATAAACCCCGATCATCGGAGGTTTCAACATATCTTGTGGCGAGAAAATTCCAGGAATTCCAGGTGATTCCATAAAGGAATTTGAACTAAATACCTAAAAATATAGCCCCCCATACCCCATAGGTGATCTCTTCTCCATTTTTGGCTATTCCCGTTCTCCATCAACTAGCCTATGATGAGGGAAGTTCTTTCCCGTTGGCCGCTTAAGCCCTGCTAAGGGATATGTATGTCGATGACATTGTCACAGGAGCTGATTCCATATCAGACGCCTTAGCTTTGCAAACTCAGCTCATTCAATTATTAAATTAAGGCGGTTTCCCTTTAGGAAAATGGGCTAGAAACTCTATAGAGTTATTGCGTAATTTCCCGGAAGATGAGCGTGAGGTTGCATCGTATTTTGAGGGGGACGAAGTTCCTTCCTTGAAGGTCTTGGGTATGTTTTGGTCACCCAAATCTGATATTTTCTCCTATTATGTTCATTTTGATTCTGATATCTCGTCCAAAAGAATGCTTCTCTCTAACATTGCAAGAATCTTCGATCCTATTGGGGCTATATATCCCGTTGTTTTTTGGGCTAAATGCTCAATGCAGTCTCTCTGGACATTAAAATTGGATTGGGATGACCCTCTTCCTAAAGAATATCTCCTTAAATGGGAGGAATTTATACCCCAAACTCCTATTTTGTCGGAAATTCACATTCCCCGATTCGTCGCACTTCCTAACCGTCCGGAGTGCCAATTAGTAGGATTTTGTGACGCTTCTGAGCTTGGGTATGGTGCTGTAGTTTACCTACGCTCTGTCAGAGGTGAGGGACCCAAGTTTAATTTTTTGGCCGCTAGGATCAAGGTAGCTCCCCTCAAGACAATTACCATACCTCAATTGGAACTATTAGCGGCGTTTTTGTTTTTACGACTCTTGAATCGTATTTATCTTACTTTGAAAGATAGGATTTCTATTTCCCACACTTTTGCCTTTTCAGATTCAACCATTTTTCTGTCATGGTTGGCTACTCCTCCTCATTTACTTAAAATATTCGTAGCCAATCGGGTGACAACGGTAAATAGTTATCTTCCAATGTCCTCATGGCGTCATATTGACTATTATCAGAACCCGGCTGATTGTGCTTCTCGCGGCCTTCTTCCGCAGCAACTAGTGCGTGCTGAATTATATTGGTCAGGACCATCATTACTCACACTTCCTATTAACCTTTGGCCCTCAGAACAAGTGCGTTTGGAAGCGTCTTCTCTCCCAGAAAGCAAGCAGCTGCAACCAACTACTGGTTTCATACAGGAGGAGGAACATCCATTAGCATGGATGCAACCATTTTCTCCATACATCAGGCTGGTCCGAGTGATGGGATGCATCCAAAAATTCATTGATGCGATTCAGGCCAAACGTGGAGTGTCTTGTGGTCCCGTGGATGTTTCAGAGTGGACCCGTAGTCTTTTTCAGGTGGTAAAGTTGGTTCAATCCTACCACTTTAGCGCATTGGCAATTAATATCCAAAAGGGTGGAAAACTCTCGGCCAGTATTAACAAACTAAACCCTTTCCTGGACCATCAAGGACTTATAAGGGTAGGAGGCCGACTCAAACACTCCTTACTTCCACTTGCCGCTCAACAACCCTTACTGCTTCCTAAGGATGATCACTTATCAAGGTTAATAGTTAAACATTATCATTTGGTCACTCTTCATGGTGGCCCAAGAGCAGTGGAAGCAGTGGTTGCGCGACAGTTTTGGATAATTTATCTTAGAAATCTTATTCGTTCCCAAATTGCTAAATGCTCAGTCTGTGCTCGTTATCGAGGTAACACTTTACAGCCGTTAATGGCCAATCTGCCTCAACATCGGGTTACTCCCCAACCATCATTTTCTTCTGTGAGAGTGGACTACGGCGGACCGCTTTTATATAGATTCAGTAATAGGCGAAATGCTTCGTGTTCGAAAGCATATTTGTGTTTGTTTATTTGCTTCTGTACTAAAGCGGTTCATTTAGAAATAGTGACTTTCCTATCCACTCCAGCATTTCTCTCTGATTTTCAGCGGTTTATTTCCCGTTGGGGCATTCCTTCAGTTATATATTCCGACTGTGGCACCAACTTCGTTGGAGCGGAGAAATTTCTGTCAGAATTATACCGTCATATTAGGTCCGATTCGCATAAGAAGGCGTTATCTTCTCTCTCTCCAGAATCAGGGATCATTTGGAAATTTAACCCCCCTTCTGCCCCTCATTTTGGGGGCTTGTGGGAAGCTGGGATAAAATCGGTTAATTACCACCTTCGTAGGGTAGTTCAGGGTCAAATTTTAAATTTTGAAGAACTTCATTCGTTGTTTTGTAGAATTGAGGCAATATTGAATTCGCGCCCTTTGTCGCCCGATGGGTCGGCTGACCCATCGGAAGTAGATTGTTTAACTCCGGGTCATTTCTTAATTGGCCGGCCCTTAATAGGATTGCCAGAAACCATTAATAACGACAACATTCCTCTCCCTACTCGTTGGAAGCTCCTCAAGCAAATTGATTTGAATTTTTGGCGGCGTTGGTCGAAAGAATATTTGCATACGTTGCAGCAACGCGCCAAATGGTTCGAGGGCTCTCCTAACATTAGTGTTGGCGACCTACTCCTTATTCGAGAAGGCAATATTCCTCCTGCAAATGGAGAATGGGACGCGTTGTCAAGCTGTTCCCCGATTCTGAGGGGGTTGCTAGAGTGGTCGAGTTAAAAACGGCTTCTGGAATGTTAACTCGGCCAGTCGTTAAATTAGTACCCTTGCCCACTTCGGGCTTAGGGTTATCAACAGTTATTATTTTTTTTCTGAGGGAGATTTTGTTCAGTTTTCACCTAGTTGGGTTTGTTTTTTGTTCCTTTACGGGTGAATTGGAGGCAATTCACCGGTGGGCGGGATGTTGGCACCACTCAGGAGGTAGGCCTTTAATTCTCTACCTTCCCTACTTTAAATTTCCCATCATCTCTCCTTGGGCGCTTTCCGGCCATCATTTGTTTATTCAACTCGAATACGGCCGTATGTATTCGACTCGACTAATACTCGATTGTCGAGTTTTCGTCTGCTACGAGAGTGTCCGGCTGAAGTCGAGAGGTGGCAGAAGTGAGTGTGTGAATTCGGCTTCTGGCGTGACGAGTCAGTCGTTGGCCGTCAGCCCAGTCGTGGGTCGGTTCGTGGAATTGTCGTCCTCTCATCCGGAATGGGCGAAAATAGACCAAGGTAAGCGCCCATGTCCCTTGACCTATCCCCACTCCCGTATTTATTTTGCTCTCGCATTACTTTCGTCCCGGTTTCTTTTTGTTAAGCAGTACCCGGCTCGTTTAGGCCTGCCTCCCTTTTCTATTTTTCTTGGTGCGGCAGTATCGGCCCCGAGTGGGTGCATTTGAAATGTGTTATTACATTACATTGCCAACAGGTTAATTCTGAAGATGTACTCCTCTATCAAGGAAGTTGATGAGTCCTTGTTCTCCAAACTGGTAATTGAATGTACGTAAAATCAACGATAAGCCAGTGCGTGAATCGAAGTCTTTGTGAAATTTACAACGCAGTTTTGCATCTTTGAGACCTATCGCTCGTCTGCTGATGTTTATGGCTGGTAATATTAAGGAGAAAGTTATTGACGAACATAATTTACATGGCTCCAGTAAGTCGTAGCATAGAAATCTAATCATAATTCTAATTTTCACCTTTATCATACCCGTTGATATCGTAAAAATAATTCTTGTACTTAAAGGATTCCGTTTTTAGCTTTTTTCTTACATCGTTGGCACAAAAATTTAGTAAGATAGAGAAAATTTTCCCGGTTGAACTTCTATGACTGTTGGACTACGAGGAATAAAAGCATAAACTTAAGATAGAAGGGGATGAATTGCTCCTAAAATAATCAATACAGAAGACAGATTTTAGGAATAAAGTCACTTAGACTTTTTAATGCCCTACTTATGGAGTACTGTCCTTTGCCATTCTTCGCGTCCAATTATTCTTCAACGTTTGCCTTCTTCATGCCATCAGGTCTCATGATTAGGCCAATTAATTTGTCCCGCCTTCTTCTTAGAGTTTTCAGCAGACATCACTTTTCTCTCTCTTCTTAGGACTTCCTCGTTACTTACTCGGTCGAACCATTTAATATTCATCATTCTTCTGTTGCACCACATTTCGAATGCCTCCATCCTTGACTTCCCCGCTACTTTCAACGTTCATGTCTAACTGCCGTAGAGTAACATGCTCCAGATGTACGTTCTGATGAAATGGGACAATTCATTATCGATATTGAAATAGTATTCCAGAGCTAATGAGACGACCATTAGAAGATACGTGCGTTCTCACCTCGTGATTGATTACACGGAAGTTCACCCCGTCGAATCCGTAGCTTTGGACGAAGTCGGCGACATTCCTGGCAAACGCAGAGAGACTTTCGTGGTTGCTGGAGACCTGCAGTTGAAAGGGAAGTACAATAACTTGAATATGAATGGAAATACTAAAAATGACCCAAATAATTGGTAATATTCTTTATGGAATTTACGGTTTGTTGAAGAGGGTGATGTCTGGCTAATATTAATTACCGCATAATAGGTGATAAAGTAATAGTTATTCGGGAGGCCTTGAATGTAGACGGAAGATTAACAGATATAAAGAGCAATTTAATGTCGGAATCTTAGATTGCCTGAGAAGGAAATTAGGATATAACGCTCCTGTATTTGGAATAGCTGCCAAGAACTGCCTAAAAGTTATCGGTGCTAATAAAATAAGTTAGGTGATAATTGTATCTCATGTATTGGACAAATAGGCTTTGTATAGGTACTCCTCTCTATTATCTACATCTGTAAAATAAGCTGCTAGCTACAATAAAAGGTGCATGGTAGGGGGTGAATCAACACCAAAAATGCTTTATATATCATGCTTAAAAAGATTATTAACTATATTATAGTCGACACATGCAATTTAAAAATATATAATATCCCGGCCACAATGTCGTGAAAATCAAACGGAGTCGTGAATTTAGCGTTCTTAAGAATTGGTGTGTCCTACAATGGCAGAATAATTCTCCACAGCATGCATAAAAACCAAATAGCTGTGATTAAATCTGAACCCAGCTTTTAAGAAGCAAGAAAAAAGAAAAGAGTTAGACAAGACTGCTCACTGTCTCTTGTAATTTTTAATGTTTACATCGAAAAAGCCGTCAATGAAATCAAGAAGAAGTCTTCTTGAATATCCACAGAGTAAAAATTAGCATGCTGCGATTAGCTGATGAGAAGCTGATGCGCTGAGCACTCGTAGCAGAGACAGAGAAGGATCTGAATTAGATTTAAATAACCATGGAAAAGATAATGGCCAGATATCATCTGAAGATCAATAAGAATAAAACTAATATAATGGTGTGCAGCAATAGAGAGGAGACCTAAAACAACGATAAACTAGGAAAACTAAAATTTGAAGATAGGAAAGAGTTCTGTTACTTCGGAAGCAGAGTACCCAACGATGGACAAAGCAAGAAAGAAATAGCCATTATAATAGCCCATGCGAAGAGAGCATTTAACCAAAAGAAATATCTTCTTACAGCTGAAAATACAAGTGTAGCAGTAAAGAAACAAGTCATCAGAACTTACTTCTGGTGCATGTTTCTCTATGGCAGTGCGGCATGGGCGATTGCAGTAGCAGAAAACTCAAGGGTTAAAGAATGTGGTACTATAAGAACACGATGAAGAATAAATGGATGGACCGAGCGAGTAACGAGGAAGTCCTCAGAAGAAGGTGAGAAAAGAGAAATTTTATGAAAACCCTGAGAAGGAGATGGCACCACTTAATCGGTCATCATGGACATGATGAAGAAAGTAATTGAAGGACAAGTGGACGGGAAGGACGGCAAAGAAAAGATATATGGATCAAGTAATGAAGGGTGTGAAAGAGAAGAAATACGTAGCTATGAAGAGATTAGCTGATACAAGATTTATTGAGTGGAGAGCTGCGTCAAACCAATCCTAGAATTTTTGACCGATGATGATGATTACCTGAACTACACAAAGTGGGAGTTACCCTACTAGGAGATAGTATCATTGTTTCCAATACCACAGCCTTTACTGCCATCTCAACGCCTGGGACTTCTAATACGACCTTTAGAGCACATCGTAAATGACTCTTTATATCTGCTTACGTGGTTTCGCTATATTTAAATGATAGTTGCTGAGACCCACAAAAAGGAGTTTACTTAAAGGAGAGGAGAGTCAGCTCACTTGTGGATGATGTATTTGAAAACAAAAATACATTCTGTTAGGCCGGTATAATGGCGCCAAAACTTTTTGTGCCAAATTGTATGAAATGATCTTACCGCTACATCCCTCAGGGCAGCATTAATGTCGTGAAGGTCGAGAATGACTTTTAGTCCAGGTTTGCGTTCTTTCAGTGCCACTGTTCGATGGAATAAACCTGTAGGAAGGTAAAATGGCGAGGAATCATTCAAATCAGCCTGATATCATTGTAACTAGTTATTTTTATATTGGATTTTTGGGAAAGTTATGTTTTCAATATTTTGAACATTAAGTTACGCCCACAGAAGGCGAATTTTTATGCAAAAGGGCTAGCCGAGGGAAGAATTTAAAGTCAAAGAAGTCAAAGTAAAAACGAGATCACACATTGTAATTGTCTTTGAAAAAAGAGAAATTTGGAGAAGCTTCCGCTATTATTGATTTAGACACGTCCAACTTACACATCTTTTTTCACCGCCGTATTCCATCTACCTGGCGATTTTTAGTTAGCTTCTCTAGTACCTACCATCATTGAAATATATATAGCGTATACCTTGAATATAGTAACGTACGCTTCATAACTTAAATTAGCTGCAAATTTTGCGTGAAGTCATGACTGAGGTGCTGAAAAAGTTGTTTCAAGCCCTACTGTAATTTGTCAGGTAAAAGCCAAGAAGGGGATAAATCTTCGTTGCGCAGTGATTTTAAGCAAATTGAGTGAGGATGTTTATCTTGGACGTATCAACATTATCATCAAAATATTGTATTTTAATACTCTCTGATTATACCTTTTACACTTACTTTATTAGAAAATACGTAGCATTACGTTCAAGCCAATTAATCCGCTAATCAGGCGTCATTGAATCGCCTGACGTCACAGTTCAACAAACAATGATAAACCATCAATGCTTGTCATTGCAAGTATTGCCATTGATGTAGGTAATTAGGACTGGATGGTACTCTACGTACCTAGTCCGTCGTTCTCCCGAAGGTCAACTTCCCTGTCCTCGGGCGCGACCTTGAGGTCACTCCCGACTATGGCCCGGTTGTACACCACGTGCGTGCATATCGTGAGGTCGATATCTTCCGGGACGAACCGAACCTCAGGCTGCGGCTTCTTCGCGGAGATCGCCTCGAAGTAGCACAGGACGTGCTTGCCACCTTGTCCTGTCGGCACAGGTGTCCCTGAAGCGAGATAGGACTAGGATATTCAGCTTTGTATTGCCTAATGACTTGGCATCACATGTTAATAAATCAATAATTATTGCTTGAAATTAAAATAAAAAAAAAATAGATAAAGATGGATCATAATATTTCAGAAGTATGTATAAAAATCCAGGTGATTCACATCTCCATTTCTTTAAAAATTTTCCTGGGCTGTTGTTGCAATTGTTTTAGGGTAAGAGACCGACCTTTTATGCTTTTAAGAAAGGTGGGGTGACGGATCTCCCGGGTGGATATTTATCTGGGAGCAGATAAAGGAAGCCCGGTACCAAGTTTATCCTAATTGTAACCCTTTCAGTGCTACGGACATTTTGTTGAGTACATGCGGATTTCTCAAGAATATACTCACTGTATTTTTAAAATTATACACAAGGATCATATATTTACCGTGTAAATCGTTTCCGAAAGCATTGTTTATTTTTTTATTCCTATGATCTTTATATTTATTTTTTGAAATTGGAATCTGGCAGGAGAATGTGATGAACCGAGTGATATATTTTCATTAAAGTATATCGATTCGTTAGAAATAGCCTTAACACTAGAATGACCGGGGTAAGACGCATACTTACTATGACCGCCAGCGGTCAATTGACCGTTCGCCCTTTTCTTGCGCTCTTTCGTATGTTTTCCCTTCGTAAGTTTTTTCTATCGAGGGTAGAAGTGTTCTGATAATGTGTTTACGGTTAGGCGTAGTGTTAGGAAAAAAATGTACTACACTGCATACAATATTAATTACACTGACTACATTTTTATTGTAAAATAAAACAGTGTCTCATAAACATCGGTAAAAATATCACAATTTACAAATAAAATGAATTTCATATATTTATATGTATACGTACTCTCTTTCGCCTACCACACCCATCTGCCAACAGTTTTTGCACTAGCCCTTTGGTGATATTTTTTCCGCTTTCAATTCAGAGTAGTCTTCAGAGAGGACAACAAGGCAATCTTTTCCGTTATCGACGCATCCAACAAATGGCCAGTGACCAAACCGTTAAGGCCTTGCTCACCCTGAAGCTTCCAAGAAGTTTTGGTGTTCGATAAAGCCTAAGTATTTAACTCCAGGGAGTTCAAAGATATGTGCAGGGCTGTAACATTGTGGGCCTCATTCTAGATTCCGCCGGGGGCTTTAGGGTTCATAAATACGTCCCTGTATTTATGAACCCTAAACCTTATTCCTGCGGTATTAAGCATTAAATGGTAGTTAGAGCTTAACCTTAAAAAGTGTGTAGCTATCAATTTTTGGAGGAGGAATAATTCGATAGAGAGTACCTATAAAATTAGTAACACGAAGATCGAAAACGTAGAAACCATAAGATATTTAGGTGTAACAATCACTAAGGATTTATCGTCGGGAACACACATTAGGGAAATATGTGGCCGAGCTAAGAGAAAGCTAGGATTTATAAAAAGAGTACTCGGGAAATTTGATGAGAAGACAAAAGAGCGATGTTACTTCTCCCTAGTTAGGCCCCACCTTGAGTATGTAGCCAGTGTATGGGATCCGAATGAATTAGATTTGATCAGAGAACTAGACAGTGTGCAGCGTAGAGCGGCTAGGTTCGTCAAAAGGTGTTAGGATAGGTTGAGTAGTGTTTCAGAATTAATACAAGAGTTGGGGTGGGAATCATTATCAGAGCGTAGGTTAAAGTACAGATTGAATCTATTAGAGAAATTTCAATCGGATAGTTTTACTGAAGACGTTAGGCACACATTAAAAATACCAGCGTATTATGCTAGATTCGACCAGATAAATAAGATTAGAGAGATAGATTGTTGTACTGATAGAGATAGATTCAAAATGTCATTTTCCCCCGTACTACAAGAAAACACAATAGGCAGCATAGCAAAGGGATAGGTGAGGGAAATATTTTAGTAGTCTGTAGTGCATGATGCATGTATTGACAACCAATACCTTAATTACTATGTATATTCTAATAATCTTAGAGTCCTGAGACCCGTTAGTAGCATGTTTGCATGTCTGTAGTCCATGCTTGGTGATCATCACCCCCTGCCACTCACCCTTGCGGTGGAATGCAGGGTATCACCTAGATGTAGATGTAAATGATTGGGTGACTACAGCGTCTATGACGAGTCAGCGACCGGCATGCAAGTTGTAACTCGTTGCGGAAGGGTATTCCCCAGACTCTCTCGGCCAACCCTGCAGGCTACACGGCGGGCAGGGAAGCGGGGTGCGGCGGCGCCTGGCTTAGCTGCCAGGCGCCGCCGCACCCGAGCTGCCAGGCTTCGTACAAACGTAACAGCTCATTTCAGCTAAAGGAGTGATCACCACTGCCCATAAAATATTTAGTAGCGACTCTTTGCGACGCAACATACTGTAGTTTTTTCTAATGTGTCTCTCCTTCACATAAACGGTAAATTAATATGTAAAAACTATTTTTAAGACATGAGAGTCAACCTTGGGTAGTGTGCGTGTGTAGTATGGTGCAAGTTTTGATATTTGACACAACTGACACCTGGAATCGACAAAGAGATCTAAATAACGGCATAAAATACAAGAACGGTCAATTGACCGCTCGCGGTCATTGTTGGTAAAAGCTGGCATTGCTCTCGAATTGAAGCATCCCGAGAAAAAAACTTCATTTTCGCATTATTTGTTCCAAAAAATTAAAAATCAAAAAGAGCTCAGCCTCATAAATTGTAAGATAACGAAGTGGTGCGCGAAATAAAAACGTTAATGGTCAAAAACCGTCCCAGGTCATTCTAGTGTTAAGAAGTTGATTACGGTTTGAAATATGCTTTCAAGTACGCGTAGGAAAAATTTGAGTTGAAAAATTAGGCGATCTATTGCGCGAAGTAAAGCAACCGTTCTACAAAAATACTCCTTAAATCTCAGAGTAGAATATCGTATTTTTTCTCGCATAGTGATGTACAATTCTTGGATTTTTCTCTTACTATTGGTCACGCAATCCCCACACAAAAATACATCAATAGGACACTTAAAGAAAAATTAGAATAAGAAAATAAAGGCTAAGGTGACTGTTCCATCTTAGATACATTTGTTTAAGTCATCAAAGTGTCATGTCAATGATTACGATGCGGAAATTAACTTTTTCGTAATTTTTAGTATAGATGTAGTCAATGAGGTCCAAATCAATGCCTCACATTTCTGTGAAAAGGAACTCTTAACATGTATCCGCTTTTTTTTCAATATCCTTCATTACCTTATAGATTTTTATAAGACTCTTCAATTGCCTTGGTTATCTCAATCAGTTTTTGTAATGTATTAAGAAGTTGTGGCATTGGAAGGTTCAGAAATTAATTTAAATCTACACCAAAAAATAACTGTGAAAAGGTACTCTTAACATGTATCCGCTTTTTTTTCAATATCCTTCATTACCTTATAGATTTTTATAAGACTCTTCAATTGCCTTGGTTATCTCAATCAGTTTTTGTAATGTATTAGGAACTTGGGGCATTGGAAGGTTCAGAAATTAATTTAAATCTACACCAAAAAATAACTGCCTTAATCCCGCCAAAAAGTGCTGACCCTTCGACGGTTAACGTTCGGAAACAGAAGAGGATGGCCTTCTTGTGTAGAAATATTTCCAGTGTCACAAGTCCGTACCTTCGACCAGTAGAGTCACGAGCAGTAGGTTGAAAATGCAGCAGAAGATTTTGATATCCTGCAAGGAAAATTGAAACTATACTTCAGTAAAGAGCGTTGAGCAAAGCCATTCATATGATGGTAATAACTAGCAAAATCTCCTATTTTTGATACTTCATTAGGGATACAAAGTTTTCTTAGTTGTGCTGACCTTTACCTCCCAACAAAGCTCAGTTTTTAACCTTAGGGTAGGTAATTTTGCTGAGAGTGAGATTCATTAGGTGCAAACGTAGATAGCACCACAGACCTACGTTGACCAAAAGATACAGTTTCAGGAGTAAAAATAGCAAAATATTCCCAAATTTACTGGTTTATATGAGCTCTATAAACAAATACTCTGATTTACTTTTTATTCTATCAATATTGGCAGTGCACAATGACCTTTGTCGTAAGAAAATCCATTAAAACTAACTACAGCTATTATAAATCCGAAGGCAGTTTCTTTCCATAGGTTTTAGATGAATAAGCACTGGCCTGCAATTACAAGCTCCCTGCGGGAGTCGGATTGGTGCACTGCATTGAGTGGTTAGAGTTAGAATCCCGGTATTGGAAGATATTTTCATTGTTAACCGGTCTTTAACTTGAGTTCTTTGTGGAGAGCATTCGAGTACAGTACTCCGTCCGTCGGACGGGACGTTTAGCCGTGGTTCCCTTGGCACCTTTCAATAAGAGCAGGCTAATACTGACGCCGGGTTTATCTACACCCATCCCCATCCTAGTTCGTTTTCAGATTGTTTTCCCAGCTAGATCTATAAAGTACGTTAGCTTTTGTAAAGCTAGAAATGGACTAAAGCATCTCCTGGTTACGAATGCGGAACCTCCGGTCAGTTCTCCAAGTTAACCAGAGTTACTGCCAATTTATGAGTGAAAAGAGGTTATTTGGTTATTATATTATGAGAATAACTTTTTGGCATGGAATTTATGAGGAGTAAAAAATGCCTTAAAACTATCGAATATCAACTTTATCTCCACTTCCCGTTACTCAACTACTAACAACCCAACTACCCAAACCCTCTTTGCTGTCAGTATACGAGGGGGAGAGGGTTTCCGGGGGCTCACCTCTGCGACATGGCGTAAGAGATAAAGATGAGCAAAGTGATTTGATCCCTGAGTCACGTTAAAATACTTTCAATCTCATAATATTTTTGTCAAGAAGACTTTGCCTGTAAGAAACATGGTTAAATAAGTAGATATTTAAGTAAAAAATTATAAATAAAAAGTTTGTGACTAACATTATTAAATTTAAAATTGATTGGCGCACAGAAATTGGGAATCGAGTTGAATAAATGTTTTTAAAACTGACCGGATATCCCCAGTGTTTTAAATCAAACCAGGTTAGACATTTTTGTCATTATAATCTGGGTCATTTTTTTCACCTACTCGATCTACTCTGCAAGATACCTAAATTGTGTGTGTGGCAGGGAGTGAACAGTATTCAAACATGCATTATATGCATGCGCTAATAGATAAATACTGATTTGTTAAGAAAACTGCTAGCCACCCACCCACTAGCGTCATGGATGTAAAAGATGAGTGCCAGCAATATATTTCATCCGTGAATTAGTCATATGTTGGAGTAGGTTATACACTTTTTTCCAAAATGATAACATAAGGGTGCATTTAGCGTAGGTTCATAGAGTTAAATACTTTATAAAAAGCACTACTGAGTACCTACAATAAAACTACCTATTCGGATACTTCGCTGTCTATAATGCTTTACCTCTACCTAATCATAAAACGGTCTTTAATGATACCCTTCTTGAAATATCCTCCACTAGGCACTCAAATGGGGACCGGTTTTCCACTGAAAAATCCGTCACTGCCGGAAGTCGAACCCGATTGCGTGTCCATAGCGAATGCTTGGTGATCTTCTCCCACACACCCTCGCGGTGGCTTGCAGGGTATCGTGTAAGATGTAGATGTACCCATGAACTCAGCTGTCAGTAGCCCTATCCTTAATGCCATTGCCAGTCCACATTGAATGTGAGAACATTATTATAGTGTTTTCCAGAATAAAATCTTAGTTGAGTATTCGCCTTGCTTCAAGATGGTCATATTATGGTCAAGATGGTCCTTGCTTCTGGAATTGATAAAATAATGAGTCATGGGGATCGGGTTGGTGTGGCGGCTAGAGTGCTGGCCTCCCATCCCGATGGCCCTGGTTCGACTGCCGGCAGTGGCGGATTTTTCAGCGGAAAACCGGTCCCCACTTGAGTGCCTAATGAAGGGCATATCAAGTTCAGTAATCCGTCCGTCGGATGGGACGTTAAGCCGTGTTTCCCTTGGCGTATTTCGTTAAGAGTGCGCTAATACCGCCGGGTTTCTCTCCACCCTTCCTCCATTTTCCTGAAAACTCCTACCGTTACCCAATTACCCACCTAACCTAAATGGCGCAAATGACCTCAACTGTCGGCCGCCTTCCCTGAATAAGCAAGCAAATGAGTCATTTCTGTCAGTACTTGTTAACTGGTGGGACCCATTCCACTTATGGTACTTTAAAGTCCACTTGGTCAGACATGAGGTGGGTGCAAGACATTCCCCAGAATTATCTATCGCGAGAATTTTATCCCTAATGTGCATATTCATTAACGTACGTGTGCATGAAGGCGGGAAAATTGAACTTCTCCTTATCTCTGGGTGGTACTTGATTTTTTCTGATGCTGAAAAGTAAGAGGCAAGGATAACGGGTTGGGATCTAATGACCTATGTGATAGAAACCAAAAGTTTTGTAAATATGAGAGGTGTGACGCATAGAGTGAAATAGGTTCAATTGTCTAACCAACCACCGTATTTGTTTATTGGCAGTCTCCCAATTTGCTCGACGCCGGATGAAATATGCAAAAAATCTTACAACACTACAGGCTGATTCACACTAGGTAAAATGCTTAATATTTTTCTTTAGGATTATATATATTTTCTTCTTTTCAACACAGCCAGCAGTAGGCGTTCACAGTTTTATTAACCTGTTTAATACAGAATGATTAATATCAGAAGGGGATTTTTCATGACTAAGTTTAGAGACGACTGAATGTTTCCAATTGATTTCCATCCTATGTAGATGTAGATTGATTGGCCACATTCTACGTGGTACTTGTGGATGACTCCGCGTTTTTAACCTCTTCTAGTTATTCTTACACTAAGTGCGAATCGTCTTTTTATTTACTGCTAAAAACACCCCGAAGGTTAGGGAGCAATGATATCAAACGCTTGGTGATCTGTAACAATCTTAGCTGTTCCTCCCTCCTCTGATTCCCCCCTTCCCCAATGGCGTTTATCTCTCCTCCGCCTCAACTTATAGCACCTATAACTTATATCTCCGATAACTCCATTTATGTCCTTCGTCTCTTCTCGAACTACTTCCCTTCCAAATATCACTTTCTAAATCGAATGCAAGATATTCCACAGAGAAAAAAATCATTCGCCTTGACCGGGACTCGAACCAAGACCCCCTGATTTCCGGCCAGGTGCTCTACCAGTTGCTCTACCAAGGCGTCCTCTTTCTCTGAGGAAATTCTAAAGGCTTTGAAGGAGCTAGATGTTGCCGGACTGCTAGACATGTAATGTCACAGAGCAGCCGAAGTCGAGAGCCCTTTCTAAATCTTTTGATTGGCCAAATGCACTTCCTTATTCAGGAATGTGATGTCCTATAGCCAGAAACATGTGCATGATAGAAGGTTTGTATTTTAATGACAAACTTCCAGTTAACATAAAAGAAAACGAAAAGTAAAAAGCACATATTATGGCTGGCATATACTTAAAATCGTTGATGTATCATAGAAATAGCAGGCAAGTTAAATTGGAGGATTATCGATATTATAAAAATAAAATTAAACTTTGTTATATTCTATGATTAAATATTTCTCAACCGGTTTCTAACTTTTCAGGTCATGAAGAAGATAACTCAGCTCTTGTAAATCTGAAATAACCTGTGAAGGTCGAAACCGGTCGATAAGTATTCAATTATATTTACATGAAATAAAAAAGATTTATTTTAGCTATATTATACCGTTATACAAATGTCTGGGCTAATACATTGAATCACAGCTTAATATTCTCTCAATAAAATGGAAAAATAGTGCTTGTGGTTTTAGCATAAGGAAGCCGTACTCATTCAACGTGGTGTTTACCCATTCGTAGAATCTTCTAATACTGCGTCACTCTTAACACTAGGACGCCCGGACTTCTCGACATCATTCAACGCCCAAATGGGGTCATTTTGACCCCTCGGTAATTACTAAGTTAATTTTTCACAAGGCATTAATATGTTTACATTTTTAATGTTTTTTCATTAAATTATGCCCTAGTTCTTTACATTCATCGATTTTATCAGTTTATTACAGCAATATTTTTCTCAATATAACTATTTATTGAAATATCATTTTTGAGAGTTGGAATCATTTTCTGGTTTTTCTTCAATTTCATTTTTTCTTGCCTAAAATGGCGACACTCAGTAAACAACAATTGTCACCTACTTTATTTAAACGTATTTATTTATTGTTTTTGCAATGTGCACTTTTTTATGATGAATGATTTGTCCTGCCAAAATTAAAAATACCATATGAAAATACGTAAAAAAAATGAGTAGCCTAATGAAAATAGTTTTCATCATCATCAGTATTTCAATCCTATGATTGATTAACTGCAGCTGTCCATTATGCCCTATTTAGTGTTGATTCCCTCATGCCCTGGAATGTTTCCTCTTTCGCGTCCTTCATTATTTGCCCTTGGTCTTCTTCGCGGGACCTTCCCTTCAAACTTCCCCTCTGTTATATTTCTAACTAATTCACTATGCCTCAAGGTATGTCCATCTTCAACCTTCGTCCTTTCGTCATCTGCTCTTCTGAACACCTCTTCATTCCTCACTATATCTGTCAATTTAATCTTCAACATTATCCTCCAGCACCATGTTTCGAAGGCTTCAATTCTTCGCTGGTATGTTTGCCCAATTTTCCATGTCTCAGATCCATAGATTACCATGCTCCATACAATAAACTGCTTCCTTGTTTGTAGCCATAGGTTCTTTGAGCACAGTAGTTGTCTCTTCCTAATAAACGCTTCCTTAGTTTGTGCTATTCTTCGCTTGATGTCCGTTGAGCTTCTTCCATCCCAAGTGATAGTGCTACCGAGGTACGTGAAGTACTCCACTTGTTCCAATTTCACTCCTCCAACTGTGGTATTTGCTCTTGATTCTCTCTTCCGCACACTAGGGATTTAGTTTCCTCTTAGTATTGCTCTTATTATATTATTGAAGTAATTGGTCCCTAGTGGTCAGGGATGATTGCAAGTTCCCTCGACTTTCAGCTACAACTGCGATGTCATCAACAAACCAGAGCATGTTTATTTCTTCGCCATTCACCTTGATGCCCTTTATACCAATTTCCCCTGCGTCTCTTATTGCTTCTCCCAGGTATATATATTGAATAACACTGGAGATAGGTTTGAATCTTTCTCTGATTCCTTAATTTATTTAGCTTCTATCTTCCTTCCGTTTTTTATTTGAATTGTGGTGACCTAATTCTTGTAGAGCCAGTAGATTTTTCTTCTATCTTGTAATCCATTCCAAGGCTTCCAGTATCTTGAACATCTTGTTCTATTCCACGTTGTCAAAGGCCTATTCCAAGTCCACGAATGCCACAGACAACAGCATTTTTACGTGTACCATTTTCTCGGCCAGTATCCTTCAGCTGACATGAGTTTTGCCTCCCTAGCTCCTTGGTTTTTCCTGAATCCGAATTGATTTTCCGAAAGATTCCCTTCGATATTCCCTTCCATTCTTCTGCTAATAATCTTAGTAAGTATCCTCGATGTGTGTAACATCAGGCTAAAGGTTCTGTGTTCTTCGCATTTCCTGCTAACTTCACTCTTCTGGAAATTCTCTTGCGGCCTTCCACTGTCATAACTATCTCTGATTATTCCAAGGAGGGTAACTTTTGTTTTGACCCCGAGTGCCTTGAAAATAGTGAATGAATATTATATCAAATAGTGAGCTTTCTTTTAGATACACCCCTCCTAGTGTCTCTACTGAGTTCATCAAATTGGTACTTATCGTCGCATTCTGAGGATTTTGTTTATTCTTCACAAGTTTCGAATGTCAGCTTGCCACCGGAATTGTCAAATGAACACTCTCCACCATTGACTAATCTTATTGAATTCTATGCAGCTCAGCAAGAATGTCAGCAGAACATTATGCTGGTCTTTGAGAAATATTTGATCACAGCTATCTTCAAAATAACGATCACACCGTAAATTCGTCCTGTGAAACCACGAAGTATGGACAACAAATACATGAACTTCACTTGCTGTAACTGTGAGAGCGAGTTCAAAGTTTGAGGCTTTACTTCGTGGAACCACTTGTTTGGAAAAGGTCAACATATGTCATTATCATTCTTGCTGTGGCTCAGTCTGGTTAAATGGAAAGCGCACGTTTATAGTATTTTTAATTTCACAATTCTTATGGGTATACAATATTTTTTGTTGTTCCAATGTCTGTACAGATATAGAGATTGTCTGGGTTTCCGACTCTAGAACACGCAATATACACGTAGAACACGCAACATAAACGCAACAAAATACACGTACATGTGAGAAGTAATCCGTGTTCAGATCTAAACCGCATAGTTCTAAAGATTAACCCTGAGCTTTGTTGATGGTGAATGCAAATACCAATCGAATTGGGAATACTATAATTTGAATTGAAATGGCATATATGTTGGAATCATAGGAATGCGAGGAATGAGGACATATTCGCCTTTGAAAGTTCCTGCCCAGATTGTGAATTCTACGACGTTGCTCCACTGTAAAAAGTTGATCTGATTTTCAGTGCGATCTGAATTTAAGCGCTGTCTGGTTGTAAGGCAGGAACACGGATTTAAGGTACGGAAGAGGCAGGAACATGGATGGTTGGTACAGGAGCAGTTAAGCAGGAAGCAGAGGGAGCAGGATTTTGGATGGTCTGATTTTCAGTCGTTCACCTGCCTTATTTTTAGACAAGATATTACTGCTGAAATTCAACATACCCTGTCTTAAAATTGTTGCATCTGAAATTCAGATCGCTTTTGTACCTTAAAATCAGATCTACTTTTTACAGTGTCATTAATTTATTTACTGAAAGCCGCTTGCCGTTGCAAAGCTTTGGCTGGTTGATATTTAGCAACATGATAATTGGCACGCCGATTTTCAATTGTAGTACATGCGGTGGCATCCCTGGCAGATCGAGTAAATTCAAAAATTCCGTTCGATAACCAATTGCCTCATCTGCTTCCACAACAGTGTCGACGGTCTTGTACATGTGTGCCTGCGTCGCTTTGAGTGTTGAGTGTCGCTGGAGTGAATTATATTGTTAAGTTCGTAGACGTCTTTGTTCTTGGCCGCAAGAATAGCTCGTTCACTCAGCCAATTGTGATCCTTATAATTGATTTGAATATTGGGAATTACTTTTTCAACCATTTCTTCTTTTGACGTTATTAAATTGCTTAAGTTATGAGGCAATGAAATTTTTCCTGAGTTCAGATCAACCGGCACTTTTCCGTTCCCAATTTTCAGCAATTTATGTGAGTATATCTCAGCTGATCGATTGTTTTTCCCGTATCCAGTATCGATATTCTATTCTCGATATTGTACAAACCTTCGTGGGAGTGAACTAAACAACTAATCAAAGCTTCATGTAAATTGGATGAATATTGTGGTAATGCATGAAGTTATCAATATTGTATCGATATTGTACGGAAATGGTACGGCCACGGAGTGGCTTTTACGTCTCTAATCGTTGAATGATATGAAATAATGTTTCTATTACTATAGAGATTACTCTTGCTACTGTAGAAATTACTCTTGCTAAGTCAATTTTTCGCTCAATGCAATGCTGTTTCACTTGTTTTGGTCAATGTTCTTGCTATAAGAGGTAGCGAACGAAGGCGAAAGGGAATTTACGTTAAAAACCACTATGAGTATAACATTAACAGGGAGGGGATGAGAGATGGAGAGTGACTTTTTTTTGTTTCTACTATCAGCAAAATTACCTAAGGGCCAATAGTTCAATGTACCAGGTGATGGCGTGCATCCTGTTCTCGAGGTGCTCTCGACCAAACACTATCATCAGTGAATGGATACCAAGAAAATCACTTATTTTGTCTAGATTCCATCTTGGACCTCTGTCATGGGAGGATAAAGAAATAGATCGTTTTACGCTATGGTTATACAGAAAAAGGTAGGTATATTAATGATGAATATCATTAGTTATCATCCAAGATATTGAACTCAATATTTTGTTGTTCTCGGATTTTAACAGCCCCGACGAGTACTCACTCCTTTCCCTTCTGGTTATGTCATTTTTCTGTGTTATAATTTTATTTCTTGAAAGAGGGTTTTTAAATGCAGCTATTTCCTTTGTTTTCCTTACGCTACTTTCAAAATATACCAATTTTAACAACGCTTTGCTCAAGTGAACACGTTATCTCCCGTAGATAACCACTGAGAAAGAGCTTAAAACTTGTGAGAATTCTAAAAAACATTAACTAAAATAAATTAAGGAAATTTTGTTTTCAGGGGTTACGTAGTTTATTTTAGTGAAGAATCCAATTTTAGATTGCTGAAAAGTTAATACGAGAGCTAAAATGATGAATAAATTATTAACTAATTACTAAGGACTTTTATTATTAATATTTAACGACAGCCAATAATAGACAGACGATGAAAATGTTTCATATTGCAATATCTGTTCATCACTTTAACTTCGAATCCAATTCGGGGTAACCATTAGCGAAATACTAATGGTAGAACGATTATTGAGTGGTATTCAAAATAAATTAGTAAGTTTTGCAACAAATACCTATGAATGAAATGGATAAAAGGCGTCACTCGGTAACTGGAAGGGGTTTATTGGGAAACACTAGAGACTTAGAATGTTGCTCATAAAATTAAAGTGACCTGAAAAATTCAAAGCGAGTTCGAGGCTTATACTGCAGCCGTATTACTACGCTCACACTAGCGTGTGCTAGTGTTTGCAGAAAGGATAGACGTGGCACATAAAAAAAATAAATTGTGGGACCAAACATGAGCTCGTTTTTCCCGCCTACATTACAGAATTGCAATTCAATAAATGTGGGAATAACTCTTTAAAACATTTTATTCTCCGCGCTTCATCATTGTATAAAAAATTTCTTGTCAGAAAATGAAAATTTGTAATTTTTTTCACTGATTTTTATCTACCACCTCTTGCCTCACGCCCGTACGTCGGCTTGCAGTGTAATTTGTATGTTTATATTTCTCAAACTTCATGGCTTAGTAGTTTAAGACAAAAACTAATATGGTTTTGCAAATTCATGGTGGAATAGCTGAATTTCTGCTGAAAAAAATGCTTCGACCCTTCGTGGAAACAATTTCCCTATCATATTTAATGGCCAGTACTTAGTCACTGATGGTGTAAAGCTGAGAATGAAATTATCTGTAACTACTTGAGATATTTTCACCATGGATGCGAGGATTGGATGTCGCAGTTTGTTTTTGGATGGTAAGATTCCGAAATCGAAGATTGTGTTTTTTTACTGAGTTCACAAACTTGGTGGGCAACCTTTTCTTTCACTAACAAGAAAGGAAAAAAAGTGTGCTCAAAGTATTAACATTTTTTGAATAAATATTACAAAATAACTTTTTCCCAAATGAAAATCAGTACCTATTTTTCCGCGGCCATTTACATTGAACTCATATCCATTTCGTAAAACACCAAGTTATTTTTTATGGAAATCAAGTTATAATTTGAAGATTTTGTGGAAACGACTTTTTACAATCAGCAGTAAGGAAGATTGTATTAGATTAGTAGTGTTCTGCCAGTCAGGGCAGGTTGTCAGTGGCCAATTTCACTCTATATTGACATACCTGAACGCATATTTTCCTACGCTAGGCCATTTACTTTTTTGTTCAGCGTTCTACCCTAATATTCTGACGACTGCAAAGCTTTTCAGAAAATCAACCTGGCGCATTTATAGCCTACTCCTTCTGATGTTCACCTGTAGCCATCTCTCCCCAGTTTTTAAATTTTAGCATTTCTACCGTCAGGATTGTTAAGATTGTGGGAAACAAGGCGATATTTTGGTGATAACGCATTATTAAATGGAGATCGAATGGCCGATTCCTTAGTGGCTCTGCACCTAACACGAAGCAATGATACTCAAAAATAGGCGAGAAATTGAACAAACTTTCAATGCAAACGTTTATCGATGCAAGACGAAAACAACTCACCATAATGATGCCTTCTGAGTTACTCCTCCGCCGAAGTCCGCTGTGTGACTGCTGCCGGGACGATGCTGGCAGTGGAATGCGGTAGAAATTGATGTGCGATGGGCGTACTTATCTTCGAACTCCACTGACTAACACGTTTTATGTCGTTCACGGTCTTTTATCGCCGAGGAAATGTAGTTACGACTTGGGAACTGCGTTCACTGGGACAAATTTCTCCATTGCGCATACGACCATTTTGAAGGTCATTGTCTGCCGTTGTTAGGGTGAAAACTAGGTGTTTAATTCCTCCTGAATGACTTCTTCCCCGTCAATTCCAGTTGACACTATCTCCAAAGAAATAAACCTTCCTTCTATATAAAAAAACCGCTATCTTAAAAGTACATCCATAAATATAATCTACCTGTATGCTTGTTTTTCGGGTGTACCCCGCGTTCTATACCAGGTGTATAGGTATCACAACCGGTATAGAACGCGGGCTACACCCGAAAAACAAGCATACCTCTATAATGACCCGCGAGAGTTTTAACCAAGAATAATCTGCCTGTGTTTTCTGTGTGGAATGATGAACAGAATGTGGTGTGGTAAAGTAAAATCGGAGAGGGAGAATCGTCTCTTTAAATAAAATCAGTTGGGTGGATAGGGGGAGAAAATATCTATTGCTGCGAAATGAGCAACTGTTATTGAACAGTTACTCAACTCTTACTTTTATTCTAATTTACCAAAATAAGCTGATACAAAGAATTCGTTCTTATTGCTTGACACTGATACCTTGTATTTCTATTGTGTGGTAATCGGTAACGCTAAAATAAATTATTGTCGAATTTATTTTTTAAAATATTGTTTCATGAGCTTGTGGTCGCGGGAATACCATTCTCGCAGACCAGTAAATGGGTAGAGACTTTACAGCTGGAGTATTATATCGTAGGAAGGAGTCGGGGTAAGGATTATATGTAAATCGCAACCTACGCTAACCGATAATAAACGAATTATCATTCTGATGACATAATTTTTGACCAGGTAAAATTAATTGAAAAACACTTATCCATGGGGGGCTCTGTTTGAAACCCTCGTGATTATCTAGAATAGGTAACTAAAGAGTCACGTGGTATAAACACGTATGCTTCGCAAATTTGGTGTATTAAAACCGCTGATTACATCCTGCAGATTATATATATTTTCTTCTTTTCAACACAGCCAGCAGTAGGCGTTCACAGTTTTATTAACCTGTTAAATATAGAATGATTAATATCAGAAGGGGATTTTTCATGACTAAGTTTAGACACGACTTTATGTTTCCAATTGATTATCATCCTATTTAGATGTAGATTGATTGGGCACAGTCTACGTGGTACTTGTGGATGACTCCGCGTTTTTAACCTCTTCTAGTTATTCTTAAGTGCGAATCGTCTTTTTATTTACTGCTAAAAACACCCCGAAGGTTAGGGAGCAATGATATCAAACGCTTTGGTGATCTGTAACAATCTTAGCTGTTCCTCCCTCCTCTGATTCCCCCCTTCCCCAATGGCGTTTATCTCTCCTCCGCCTCAACTTATAGCACCTATAACTTATATCTCCGATAACTCCATTTATGTCCTTTGTCTCTTCTCGAACTACTTCCCTTCCAAATATCACTTTCTAAATCGAATGCAAGATATTCCACAGAGAAAAAAATCATTCGCCTTGACCGGGACTCGAACCAAGACCCCATGATTTCCGGCCAGGTGCTCTACCAGTTGCGCTACCAAGGCGTCCTCTTTCTCTGAGGAAATTCTAAAGGCTTTGAAGGAGCTAGATGTTGCCGGACTGCTAGACATGTAATGTCACAGAGCAGTCGAAGTCGTGCGCATTTTCTAAATCTTTTGATTGGCCAAATGCACTTCCTTATTCAGGAATGTGATGTCCTACAGCCAGAAACATGTGCATGATAGAAGGTTTGTATTTTTATGACAAACTTCCAGTTAACATAAAAACAAAACAGAAAGTAAAAAGCAGTGGAATGCGATCAAAATTGATGTGCAATAGGCGTACTTATCTTCGAACTCCCCTGGCCTAACTCGTTCTATGACTTTCACGGCCTTTTATTGCCGAGCAAATGTAGTTACGACTCGGGACCAGCATTCAGTGGGACAAATTTCTGCATTGCACATACGGCCAACCTTGAAGGTCATACTCTGCCGTTGTTGGGATGAAAACTAGGTCTTTAATTCCTCTTAAATGATGTCTTCCCCCTCAATTCCAGTTGACACTATCCCCAAAGAAATCGGTCTTCCTTTTATATAAAATGCCTCCATCTTAAAAGTACATCGATAGATATAATCTGCCTGTGATTTCTGTATGAATAGCGTGAAAACATTTCTTCAACGAAGCAACATGGAGCTAGGCCAATCCAGCCTTCTCTTTGGAATGATGAATAGAAAGGGGAGTGTTAAAGTAAAATCGGAGAGGGAGACTCGTCTCTTAAAATAAAATCAGTTTGGTGGATAGTGGGAGAAAATAAATATCTGCAGTTCAGAAATGAGCAACTGCAATTGAAATGCTCAGTGAAGTAAATAATGAGATTGCAAAGGAAAAAAAAATAGTCAACGAAAAGTCGCCGACCGGCGACATTTCGAATGTATAGCTAACACGATACCTACGACGCTAATTGATTTTTAAATAATTATGGAATTTTACCCTGAATAAATATAACTGAAATTACCGAATGAAAATGTAAACAAGACTTAAAAGGTGATAAAATCACATAATTACGCATTATGAGAATACTTTCCGCTGTTCCGCTATAATTTAGAATAAGTATGTACTTTGTGTAGCTGCGTAAATTATTAAATTTTTAATATAAGTGCACAGCTTTTTCTTCATATATCCAAGCGTTTGCATAAAAATTTTATTATGACATACTTCTATTTTGGTGATTATAAATAAATGCATGACGTTTAGACGTAGGTACGTAAGTCTTTTGTTAGTTGGTTCGAAACGTAAAAAACTTTCTGTTTATCGGACTGTAGTGAATGAAAAAAATAGTAACCGAACATCATCAGCCAACACTGATATCCAGGGTGAATGTCAGCCAAGCAAATTACATGAAAGTCCGACGGGTAGATTATGTGTTTTTTTAAAGCATTTGTTTTTTACGATGTAGATGATTTATAACCTCAGCTGATTTAACATTGAAAAATCTTTGTAGTAGCTATTTACGGATTTTGGAAAATAATCTCACACAACTAAAGTCAACAATAAGTTTATACTAATTAGGTGAAGGCGAATTAAACGACCTTAAAAAGAAACAAGAAAAAGCGATCAAAGTCACCTTCGTGCAGGTTAGGCATCGTACCTTTTTCGAGCATATTATCATCTACCTTTTGTGTAAGGGAGAATGAAGATTTAAAAATGGAAATATGTGGAATGTGCGGTTGACCCCTTAGCAATAGACAGAAGGCGATTATGTCCCCTTCTGCTGAATTTGAATTTCTCTTTACTGGGGCCATTCTCGTATTCGATGATAAAATGGATCGACCGAGCAGCAAATGAAGAAATCTCGAGATGGGTCGAAGAAAAGAGATGTCTACTGAAAGCCCTAAAAAGAAGACTTAATCGGCCGTATCTTAAGACACGATGGCCTAATAACGACAGTCGTGCAGGGAGAAATAATAATAATAATAATGATTTTTATTCCAGATTTGATGTATACATTTTTCAATTACACAGTGATTTGTATGGAATATAGGTGTGCCATTGGACAGTATCTCCGTTTTGGGGTCACCGACTCGACCATCGCAGATGAAATACAAAAAAAAGGAACATAGAATTTGTGTGTTGCAACTATATTCGCATAGGTGCTATCAATTGTGCTGGATAATTTACTCTTAGTGAACAATTGAATAGCACAGCATTATTATACATTGGATTAAGGACTTGTGCTTAGGCTAACAGAGAATTTGAAGCATTTAGTAACATAAACTCCTTTGTCAGTAATCTGCGATATAAATATATATTTTTTACACTTCAATGTTATTTAGCACTACAAACAGAATAAAATGTAACATAAAAGGAACAGTGAAACGTATCAACGATTATATCTTTTTGAACTTATTTTTAAACATTATTCAGAAATAAGTACTTGAGACACTATAAAAAGGTATAATAAGAAAGTTAACTAAAACATTTTTTTAATATTTGTTTTTGACCTACATTCATTTTGAGCAACATACAAGACAATTTTATAATCGTTTTATAAGAACATCTAGGAACTTATTCTGCACCAGTTTCTTATTATTTTTATGTTTGTTAACTAGTTATAATTACAAATAGAGTAAAATTTTAATAAACGGAAAAGTAGAAATCTTTTTTAGTTGCTCATTTCCTTAAAAATTATAATTCTCAGATAACTTTTGCAAGTAAGTGCTTTACATCTCTAAAGATAAATAACCATTTCCTTAAGCGTAGTGCAAACCCCTTTTCATTGCTAGTTTTAGCTATTTCTTCAGGCAGAGATGAAAAGATTTTAGGCCCTAGATATAGATAACTCTGTATAAACAGTTCATTTCTAGGTCTTGGTACATGTACACCAGGGTTTCCTCTTAATTCATGACCTCTCGCTTTTTCTCTTTCCCCTCCTTGATTATAAAAAATTCTTAAGACCTTAAAAGTAAAAAGATGTCTAAGAGGTAGGATGTTCATCTTATAAACAGGGGATAGGAGTGTGCAGAGCCTTGTGCTCGTACCATTGCCCGTATTATCTTTTTTTGAGCTACCAAAAGAGGTTGCAAATTTGTTAGGTATGCACCTCCCCAACACAATTATCTTTTTTTGAGCTCCCCTCCCAACTATCTTTTTTGAGCTACCAAAAGAGGTTGCAAATTTGTTATGTATGCACCTCCCCAACACACAATACCATATTCCAATCTTGAATTTACTGATGCGTAATATACCATTCTAAGAACCGAAGCTGGGCAGATAAATTGTAATAAGTAAAATTTTCTTAACACATAAATTAAGTCTGATTTTAGTTTGTTGATATCTTGTTACCAGTTACAATGTTCATCGATAAAAATACCCAGATATTTGATGTGACTCACTCTTTCAATCAAAATACACTGATTACAAGACAAGGCATTATCCTTAAAACATTTCATGCATCTATAATATATCAAACTGTTATCTACTGTAGTTATATTTTTTAGATTAAATAATATATATTTTGTTTAACTACTTAGTACCATCGAGTTGATGGAAAACCAATACTTGAGATTATCCAAGTCTTTTTGCATATGCATATGTAATTCATGCATACTGCTATCAGAGTAGCAAAGTGCAGTGTCGTCGGCAAATGAAGTAAGTATTCCATGAAACTTTCCGTTACACAAATTATTAACTTGAATTAAAATGAACGGGAAGATTGGAAAAGGCAGGCTTCGTATGAAATATATGGAGAAAGTGGTGAGTGATGTACAAGAGAAAAATTACGTTGATGTGAAGAGGTTGTCCGATAGTAGAAGCGAATGGAGGGCTGCGTCAAAGTAATCCTATTGTAGGATATTCTAAGCCTGCCACGTGAACGGCAGGGAAATTCGCATAAATTGCCTTTCGAAAAATTTCACCTGGACCTGGTATCGGACCAATGGCCTTTGGCTTTCCCTAATTCGCATGGAAATTTTACCGAGGTTCAAGGTACTAGATGTTGAGCCCTTGCGGTCTATCGAGGATGGCAACGTAAGGGAGAAAGTACTTCAAAGAAGCCACGACCAAAGATGAACCCCATCTAGCGCTTGGCGGTGAATGTATGATATTCCAAGCCTGCAGCGTAAAAGGCACGCCGTTCACGCTGCAGGCTTGGAATCATGATACAAACAGTATCAGTGGAAGACATAACACGATCGAAGTCACCTCCGTGGAGGTTTGGCATCCTGGTTACAGTGCACACATGCGTCAGTTCGGGCGTTTAATTATCAATGCATTTTGGATCGCCAATGTGCACGTGAAACGACACAGCAGGCTTCGTATCGTGGCATTAACGATATGCACACTACCTACAAAAAATTAAGCATTTTGCTGGGCGACGGAAAGTTTTTCGACTATTAACAAGGAAAAATCCGAAATAGTTTTATTCCTCAAAAGCCTGTATCCCTCTCGTTTGTCCATTACTATATTCCGTAAATAATCCTTAAAACCATCATACAATTCGTGTTCTAATGCGTTCAGGTTGGTGTCAGATTCACAATATTAGGGCCGTCAGGCTTGAAATTTTTGTAGACCCTCCTTCATGTAAAATTATTAGAACTGGACAGAAATGAAGTAATTACGTTCAGTTCATAAGGACATGACATAGGTCTGAGGATTAAAATATATTAGTTTTATTTAGTTCCGCCTCTGCTCCAGACCTAACTGGTTTCACCATGACCTATTTTTGAAAATAAGTGTATGGATCGAAGGTAGGGTTGCCATGTGCCATGGTAAAATACTGAGTAAATTTTTTTAAATCTTATCTACTTTATGCATGGTTTGACGGCGCCGTAAGTTAATGCATTTATCAACATTTGGTATTGTCACTTTAAGATGGATAAAATTATTAAAAAGTTGCTTCTTCGTAGTACGTTTGCATTGATTTGGAAAAGAAGATATACCATTTAATTGCTTGGATAATGTCTAGTTTATAAGTAATTTCTAGTGAAAGGCAACTCACTCATACATAGCTTTGTACTATTTTAGTTATAGTGCTCTTTTGCTGGATAATATTTGGTACAATTGTTATTGGGATTAAGAATAGATGGTTTTGAGTATTTGAGGTGTTATAGTTCTTCCCGCGACCGTATACACAGCCGGTGGTTTTGGTGTTTTCTGTCTCCAATGACAACCGGATGCACTTGTATGAGCTTACCTAGAGAGAGAAGAGCCTATCCAGGAAAGGAGAGGAAAGAAATTTGATTGATGAAATTAATAGGAGGCAGACCAAGTGTGGATAGTCAAGGTTATAAGGGTTGAAAGACGTGATTGAGGGAAGAATGCTGAGCAAGCAGGAAAGAGGCAGGAGAAGAACAGGTATCTTAGATAGAATGATGGGAGGTAGGAGGTATGAGGAGCCGAAGAGGATCATCGTGTGTAAATTAGGGTATGCGAGAATTAAATTTCCATAAAGGCGTTCCATCTCCGGTAGAAAACTATTTAAAATAAGGTTGGAGATGTCAATTAGTGTTTGAATCTTCCGCAAATGTGGTTTAACTAAAAAATTTGTGAGACATATTATTAATTTTTCCGCAAAATCTCCTCGCTTGTTGAGTATACAATGTACGATTGTTCTCATTGATACTACTAATGGAAGTGTATTGTAATGCTAGTGAAACAGATAATATTTAACAGCAGGTGCATATTTTTACATGGTCTTATGGTCATCAGGCATAATGGTTATGCGAAAAAGATTATAATTCGTAATGCCTGAATATGATTTAACTTCATTCTTGGCGATCCTTCATCCCATACCACACACTAAAAACTTACATAGAATGCATAATCGGATGAGGAAGGAAAAAATAATCATAATGGAACCCACAGTTCTCATTTCTCAGAACCATTGAACCTACAGCAAAAACCCGAATAGGTGTTTTCGTTAGCTCATGGTACTTATATGTCATTCTTTGAGCTATGGCGGAGTTGTGATTACCTTTGCGTCCTTGCTTTCCCTGTCGCAGCAATAAGAGCGTGTCTTCTTCCAACTTGATCCAATGAATGGCATTCGCATGTACAATATAAAGTAGATAATGCAATTTTAGTCTAAAATAAAAATTTGGTCAAATCTGAGACTTAGTGTTAACTCTCGTACGTTGTAAAATAAAATTGCTATCACTCGTGTGTTTCATGGCAGTAGAAGACTACCTTTTTGGTGTTTCATATGTCCCCTTTAAAAAAACAAAAAACATGTTCCATTGCACTGCGTACATCTTGCGACATTGTTTATGAAGATTTACAAAGAAGCATATGTGAAGCGTTGCAGAACCAGTGAAGAACACCTTTTCATAAGTTTATATTTTGAATATATATTTGTTCCATAATAATTTAGTTCATACCTATGCTAATGTATCAGTAAAACCACTATTTCATAATTAGCGAGGGTGATTGATCTTAGGACTGTGTATGCCCCGCACTGATACCTGTACCGAAACGATGGGTTATAAAAGAATTCAATGACAATGTTACGATCAGTTTAATTTCCAGTGCGGCAAAGGTAGTGCATAGATCATCGGCAGAAGAATGGAAAAGAGAAAAAACAATTTTCTAGTCGAGGATGTGTTGGATTTCAGAAGGAAGCCACTCGAGATGCGATTTGGATGATGAAAATTCTTGTGTAAAGGAATGTAGAATTTAATCAGGATGTATTCGCGTGATTTGTTGATTTCAAAAAAGGTGTTCAACAGAATGAGGAGGGAAATGTCAATGGGAATATTGCGGAAGATATGAGTGGACTGGAGAGACTGGAGATAGAACCCGAATAGATAAAAATGGCATAAAAGGCGAAAGTAAGAGTATCTGATGGATAATCGGATTGGCCCACGATTGAGAGGGGAGTTAGGGAGGACTGTCGCCAGTACTTGTTAACATTACCTCAGAGTAAACGGTAAGAGAGGCATGTGATGAACTCGAAGCTGTCGTAAAAGTCGAGAGGAAATCGATACTAAAATTGGTGAGGTTCCCTGATAAAGTGATCCCGAGTCAGCCAGTCAGCCATGCGTTGCAGTGACAGTAGGCCTTTTCAATAGCAAAAAAGGCGTGTTTCAGTAGAAAAGTGGGAAGCTAGAGTAGTTGGAGCAATTTAGCTATATGGGTAGGGTGTTGGAGCAAAAAGGGCAAAGCCGCATTGATGTGAGGAGCAGAATCATATTGGTAAAAGTAGCTTTTACTCATAGGCGTTAGCAAATGACCAGGGCATTGAGTAGGGAAGTAAAGAAAATGCTAATGAAAGTTAATTTGGACTGTGGGCATTTTCGGAAGAAATACGAAAATAAACGCTGTGGTTTTGGGATGTGAGTGTGGAGAAGGATGGGGAATGCGGGTGAAAGGAGGACAAACGATGAAGTGCTAGAATTTTTAGGAGAGGATATAAATGTGATTGATGATATTAGGAGGACGCAGATCAAGTATGAAACATGAAGATAATAATGGTTGAAAGACGTGATTGAGGAAAGAATGTTGGGTAAGCAGGAAAGAGGGAGGGGAAGAACGGGTATTTTATTGAGAATGGTGGGACGTAGGAGGTATCTACATCAACATAATATCCTGAAAGCCACCACGAAGTTACTTAAAGATATTTGCCCCAACAAATCTACTGGCCCTGAACAAATTCTCTCCAGCGTATATAGAGAGCTATCGTCGTCACCTACGCTGCGAAAACCTACGTTCCATATATAGAGAGCTAGCTTCCTAAATTTCCCCTTACCTTGAAAAAGTATTTAATAAATCCCTGACGTCCCTGACCGAACACGTCGTACCGATGGAGTGGAAAGCAGCCGATGTATCACCCATTTTTAAAAGTGGTGATTAGGAGCAGTCATCTAACTACCGACTTATATCTCTCACATCCCTTTCATGCAATGTCCTGGAACATATAATAGTCAGTTCAGACATGGGGTATCAGGATAGCCAAAATTTATTTCCAATGTTCCGAATGGCTTCCGGAAGTGTAGATCATGTAAAACTCAACTTGCTCTCTTTTCCCACGATATTTTAGTTTCCGGCGGAAATAATATTCCAGTGGATGCAATATTTATGGAATTCAAGAAAACTTTTTACATGGATCTCATAGCAAACTAATTTTGAAACTGAAATCTTATGGGTTAGACAGTAATATAATATCATGGATAAATGTTTCCTTCATGATCGAGTACAAAGTGTTGTTCCGGTCGGTGTTACCTCCCCGGTAATTGAAGTCCTTTCGGGTGTCACATCTTTCCTGGGGTAAACACATACGTGAAATTATGGGTCAAGCTAATCTTAAACTGGGATCCATCAAAAGAGTATTGGGTAAATGTGATGAACATTACGAGAAGTCAGCTACTTTTCCCTTGTCAGACCTCATTTGGAATATGCTGCCAGTGTATGGGATCCCTACGAAATCGGTCTAAATAACGAACTTAAAAGTGTGTAGCGAAGATTAGCAAGATTTGTAAATGCACGATACGATAACTATATTAGCGTAACCAGTGTATTATATTAATTAAAATGGGAATCATTGTCAGATTGCAGGTTGAAATTTAGACTAAATCACCTAAATAAATTCCAAGATAATATTTTCAGTGATGACGTTAAAAATATTGGCGAACTCCATCTTGCTATGGTAGACTGGACTATAATTACAAAATTAGAGAAAATGATTGCCGAACTCACAGATTCTAAATGTCCATTTTCCCTCGTACAATGGAGATATGAATAGCGGTAAATATGTCCAATACGAGTGATTGAATCAATAGCATAGGTAGTTGCGTGTTGGTGTAAGGACTTGAAGATAACCCAACTAATGGCACGTTTTTGCATGCGTAGTATGCTATTTTTATGATTTTAAATATTGTAGTTCTGGCTAATATTGTCGCATCCCTACGGCGACTAGGACCTAGGCAAACTGCGTCTGACCACCCGTGGACACAACAATATATTAATACTATTCATTTTAAATGCATGTAGTGCATGTTTGGTGAGAATTCACCCCCTGCCACACAACTTTGATGTGGCTTGCAGGGTATTATGTAGATGTTGATGTGGATAAAGGTGTGTAGCAAACGGTGAATTCTCACCAAACATGCACCACAAATCATGCATAAAAAAGGATTAGTATTAATATATTAGTCTAAACTTCACAATTTAAAAAGGTAAAAATAGCAAAGTAAGCATGCAAAAACATGCTGTTAGTTGGATTGCCTTCAAGGCCTCATACCAACATGCAGCTACCTATGCTATACATTGATTCACTCGTATTGGACAGTGTTGCACATTCTCCTACATGCGTTCGAAGGAGAGAGTGCTCCAACCTTGAGCTTGCCCTTTCACTTCCTGCTATTCGGCCGCTGTCGATACTAATATCGCCTAGCTGGGCCCTTAGTGTGGTTTCTTGGTTGTGTGAATCCTGATTAGCCTCTATTTCTTAAGATTTACGTTTTTATTTAAGTAGTAATAAGTAGAGCTAAGATTGTGTTTAGTGTGTGGGTGTCTTGTGTCTGATGTGGCTTGAGTCCCTGTGTGCGTCTGCTTAGAGTGTGTTCCGATAGCGATAACTAGAATTAAACCCGTGGTTTATTTATTACTTTTATATATTAAGATAAATACCTATCTTCCACTTATTGTTTCACATCGTTGCTGATATTTCATAGCTAGCGTATTTCCGTTTCCCATTTATATTTTATCATCACCGTAGTTTTAGTTAGTGCTATTTTAAGCTTTTCTCAGTTTATAGAACCGTTTTTTATAACCTATTGTTAAAAAGTATTCTTCTTAGACTTGATTCAGCTTTAACTTAACTTTATTTGTTTTCAGGCATCTGCATTTTTTATTGTTTCATCAAATCCGTGGTTCCGTACCACTGCTTAAATCTCAGTGATATTGTACAGAGTTGTTTTCTTACTACTGGTTTTCTTATTCAATATTATTTTATTGTGTTATTTAAACATAATTCTGGTTAGCACTGTATAATCCATCCTAACGTGTAGTTCCCACCGTGCCCTCACACCTCGTCCTATTCATCGTCTTGTATACCATCATCACAGTAGCCCTAAGACTGCTTTTATTCATTCACTTTCCTTAAGGTCAATGTTTCAGTTCCAAACTATGCCATTTTTACTATGACATTTTAGTGTGTATATTTTAAATAAGAGTGTGGTGTCAGTATCATCGCAGAGAGTATCAGAAAATTTTTCTTGGCGAAAATTGGTGAGAAACAACTTCGCACTTAACACTAAAGGAATCGTTACAGTACATCCCACCAATAACATTTATGTAGGAATAAGAAGTCAAGTATTGAAATATATACTTCTATCTTTTATAGATAAGATGTGCTCAGTGTTGGGTTAATCCTTGGGATACCGTCTTTGGAGTAGTGGAGTGCTGGTCTTAAAGGAGAAGTTTCTAATGTGTGTATGAAGAAGTCTTATGTGGGTGAGTTATGTCATAATTTTTTTGGAAAAATATGAGGCTCTCTCTGTCTCCTACTCTGGTGAATACATATGCCCTCCGAAAGGTTACATTTGTACTTTTCCCTCCATGTTCTCCTGTCCTATACTGCTCATAGGTACTTACTCATACGTCCATTCTCATAATAATTACGTTAATATGAAGAGCTTGGCCGATGGAAGAATCAAGTGGAGGACTGCGTCAACCCTTCAATCGGTCAAAAATCTAAGGATTATTTTTTTTTGCTTGTGGCAAAATCCATTTGAATGACTGTGGACCTTTTACCCTGAAGCTCTCTTATAAATGACCAAAAAGTTTTGGGATTACTATTTAAATTATCTCCTAACATCTTGCTCTTGAAATTTGATAACGCTTTCCAACATTATTTCCCTTGCTAATGCTTTCCATTTTTATACTTTTTGAACTACGTCATTTCTTTCCTCTGCCGAGAGTCCCTGTTCTACATTATTTACCCCTACGTGGCATCCCCTTATCGCTTTAATGATTTTCTAACCTCTGTGTTATTCTACCTTGGCTCTGCTTTATCATTTGTCAATTTACTTGTAATGTATTTGTTGTGTGCTTTACGGGTGACTTCAGGAAAATTGTTTCCATGAATATTCTGCATCTTTTCCTAAAAACACTAAGCAATTTCTTAAACTACTCTTTCATTCCGTCTCAATTCGACCTACCAAACAAGTAAACCATACTCTTTGGTTTATAATCTCATGATACACCTAGGATACATCAGGCATGCACTTTTTTATGATAACTATCCAGGCTTTGTATCTATGTTTAGGGATTTTTCGGGTATATAGGTATTATGCTTTTAAGTCTAAAATGTTGTTTATTCTGGTTGGTGCTGTTGCTAGCTATTTTGTAAAGAGTGTAGCGTACATATGCTTAACAGTGATTCGCAGAGTTCTTTATCCTTAGTTCTTGTTATAAAACTACGCGTATTCCACTATTGAAGGAAGATTGAAGTTCCCAATTATTATTAATCCCTTATAATTGTTCTGAAAAAGTGGTGTACCTATCTCTGACTCTAGTTCTACTAATGAACTGACGTCTGCATCCGGTGGCCTGTAATATTAACCTATTTATATGTATCTTTTTTGCGTTTTACCTTTACTTTTAACAGAACACCAAATATTTTTTATAATGCTCTCGAAAATGCTCATCACGTCACTTACCTGAAGATGCCTGCTTCAATGCAGGTGAACCTGTTGTCCAGCAAAATGGAAAAAAATACGGGGCTGGAATCTGGGAAGACAAGAGTATTCAATCTTTCACTAAGTCTGCAAAAATAAAGCATCGTGTACGTTGGCTTTATTAATGTAATTTTTCATCACCTGTTATTGTTCATATACTTTTTGTGATCTTGGGGTCCATGTTAGTACATTAACATCCTTGCATCAGCTTTGTTGTGGATGTTTTCTATGCTGGTAAAGGAAAATCGCGATGAAGCTGATTTTAGTATATTTTATATTCTTGTACATGAAATGTTATTTCGCCGTTTCTTCCCCATTTTCTGAGCATTTTAAACTGTGGCAGTAACAGGGATACGTTACACCTCACGACTCTCCATTCAGTGCGTTGTATACGGTCCTAGTCAGCGGAAAGGTCTCTCCATTTTCTGTGTACGCTCCCTTGAAATCCTCCATGTCGACGTTCATGATCGCGGCTCCAGCGAGGTTACGCTCCAGAATTACTGCTGCCTGTTGCAAAGAAGAGATAGGGTAGGCTCACTCTGAGACAAAATCGTAGAAATTTTGAGATATTTATATAAATTCAATGAAGGCCAATTCGATTCAATGAAAAAGAGATTTAGAAGGAGATTTTTAGGTATTTAGATGCTCATAGAGAAGAGGAAGGAAAATAATTTACTGAGAAGCGAAAGAGAACTCCTTCTCTCTCTGAGATTTGATGTTATCATGAAAACCACCGACTTTTGAGAGATTTAATCACAATTGTAGTTTCTACAATGATGAATAGAAAAACTTGCCGATGAAGCCGTCAGATTGCTGCTGCAAAAATTACAAAGAACTGACTAAAAAGTTAAAAAAAAAGATTTAAGATGGCATCAGCATCAACCTATAAGGAACACAATGCGTTATGCGTAACAGTACGCTGCCTGTGTATGAGGCCAGATCCATATCGGTTACCAGTACGCTTACGGATGCCAATAGGCTAAAGAACTCTGTGGTTTCTGGCCCAACTTCATGAAAAACCATGATCACTGAATATGGAAACTTCGTATGTTTTACGTAGAATTTAATCTTTTACGAACAGTTTCTTTGCTTAGTCGATAGCACCTTTAGATAAGGCAATAAGGATAAGGCATTCAGATTAAGCAAATATTTAAAATAGGGTAGTTTCCGACTGTTTTTAATATTCTTGGTCAAAAGTTTATAGCCCCTAAGGCACGTATTTTTAGCCGTTCGCTTTTAAAATAACTATAAGTAGTTTTCCTCATTGATTAAAAAGTAAAAAATTTCAACAGCGCGAAAACACGACGGCCAACTATTGCCTGCCTGACAATTGTTCGTGTGACGTAAGAGACACGTACACACTTTCATCTCCCTGCCATGAGATGGTGCTGCGGACGCTTCCACATAGACGGTTCACTTCGTGAAAGATTATTAAGTAGTATATGAAGGATATTTATTAAGCTAATTTATAATGATTTACCTTTATTTAATTTGAGTTTATTTTTTTAATTTATCCTTTTCAAAACAGTTAAAAGTTCATGTTTACTAAGAATGCTGTGAACTTGGTTCATAGCAGGCACGTAGCCGGGGAGGGGGGTGGTGTGGCAAATAATTGTTTTTTTTAATCAGATATGCATATATTATGCGTTAAACGTCAGTTCTGGGACCGATCAAATTAACTGCTTCAATACCAGGTAGCAGTGAACCTTACCAGTGAGAATATATACGAATGGGCACTGTGAAAGTAAATAATAAGCACTGAAAATGAAGGGATGAGGTTTGTAACATGTGGGCACCTAACGAGCAAGGCTGATTTGTTTCAAGTTACGCTACAACAGGCTTAGTTCCCCCCTTTTTTCTTTAGGGACTTTTCAAGATTTGATTCTTTTCGCAGGTGGTTAATAAAACAAGTTTATTAGACCTTACGGGAATTGAAAAACAATACATAGTAATTTGAGAAGACGAGTAAAGTTATCTGATTTCAAGGAATAGTAAAGAGTTATCTGATTACAAGGTACAAAGGCCTGAATTTCAGATGCAACTTTTTTTAGGCAGTGTATGTTGAATTTCAGCACTAATATCTTGTCTAATAATAACGCTGGTCCAGCACTGAAAATTAGACTGGGTGGGACTTATTTTAAGATAGGCCCATGCTGAATTTAAGACTGCCACGGTCTGGTAATAATGCGGGTTGCGACTGATATTCAAGCCTACTTTGAGGGGATGTCTAATTTTAAGGCAGGTGCAACTGAAAATCAGACCAGGTGGGACTTATTTTAAGATAGGCCCATGCTGAATTTAAGTCAAAGGCTGTCTTAAATTAGGCATGGGCCTATCTTAAAATTAGTCCCCTGTAACGATGCTTGAAATTAAAGCCTACTTTTAGGGGATGTGTAATTATAAATATTTACTATTTATCCTATTTACCCTATTATCATGTGACCAAGAGGATGATCGTTTTGGGGAATGGAAAAAAAGTGCTCGAAATGGCAAAGTGATTGAACCTAAGAAACTTGGAGTTACGGAAAGTAGGTTACCCATTGCCGTTCCTTACCTTTGCTCTCACGGATTCGGGGTCTTCAAACGAAACCCATTGAAGGGTTTTGCTGTAGCCGTAGGACACTTTAGACTCCGGATCCCTCCTAACCACCCACCCTTCGGTCGAGTTGGCTATCTTCCTCAGCAACTGGAATAAGAAAGAAAATAGGAGTAAGCCACCATCATTTTCACTTCTCTTGCGTCCGTCCTAAGACAAAGAGATCCGCGAAAAAGTCGTAGCACTGAAAAGATCTTGCATGCATCGAACGTGGGATACTTTAAATTCAAATATCGCGAACAAACCGCGAAAATTTTAACGGTGTCACAGCAGAAATTGCACAATAGCAGTTATAAATGGTTTTTTCAGAAGATTAGGTCCTTGTGAAAATGATGATTTTTTTATAAATGGATTATCAGGGCAAATAAGTAGTTTTTATTAAAACTAATTACAAAATAGCACATAAAATCACAAAACTCAATATAAACTTGTGTATTCAAAACTGAAATCTGAAACCCCTGGTCGGTTAAAAAGTAATGTCGTTTATTTAATACCATGTAACAATTGTAATAATATATATAACGGCCAAACATGACAATATAAAAAAAACGGACTTTCACAACATAGAACGTCTATAAAATATCCAATTCTGTTCATTGACAAATAATGCAATCGAAAACAACCATACTTTTAATTTCGACCAAACGAAAGGTTTAGATCCAGAAGAAAATTAGTCAAAAAGGTTATTTAAAGAAATGTATCATATTGCTTAAGATCAAAATTCTTGTGATAAAAGAACAGACATTAGTAATTTAAGTAAAATATATCATTATTTAACACACAAAAATTAAATATTATAACATATGTCCTGACAACCAAATTGTAAACAATTCACCTTATAAAAGCTTTAAGGTTGTAAAATTTGTTTCGTGTAGTTTTGGCGTTGTACTTTGTAAACAAAATAATACTTAATTAGGTATATAGAAATTTGTAAAAACATTTTTTTATTGAAAATATCCTGTAAATCAATATAACTATGTTTATTGATGATTCATCCTATTTCTTCCTTCATATCTGATGAAGGAAACAATAAAATTTCCGAAACGTCGGCCAAATATTTCAAGGACCTAAACTCTTGAGAAAACCATTCATATATTTGTAACAGAGTTCTGGAAATCAGATTACTAACAATATAAGATATTCACCTTGACCGGGATTCGAACCTGTACTTTATTATTTCCGGCCATGTGATCTAACAGTTGAGCTACCAAGACGTCCTCTTTCTCTGTATAAATAAACTTGTGGTCGTTGGTACCATGCGCACGACTTCGGATGCTTTGTGGCATAATGTGTACAGCATTCCGGCAACATCTTGTTCCTTTAAAGCCTATATAATATTCACAGAAATAGAAAGTCTTGGTAGATCAACTGGTAGAGCACATGGCCGGAAATCAGAGGGTGTGGATTCGAGTTCCGGCCAAGGCGATTGATTTTCTGCCCCTGTGGGCTACATTGTTTCTGCTATATAATTTTTGTCATTAGAATGCTCGGTTGAGAACTTCTTGTATTCGAATGTTAGTTTTTAGTTTCAAATGCCACTCGAAACGTATGAAGCACATTTTTCGGAAGAACATTAGAAAAAAAACTACAAAGTTATGTATTGATAATATCATTTAGGTGTATTGATAGTGACGTCATTGGATTATATCTGTAGAGATAGTTTTGACTTTTTGGAAGCGAATTTTCTACTTTTTTCAACCCAATTTCCACTGAACAATCCGTAACATATTCTAAGACTTCCCACTTAAACTTCAACGCTAGATATTTTACCTCACCCTAAATTAGAGTATCCTGGACTATGCGCGTCCTCTCTTCCTGTGAATAATGGTGGCGTGTATGTGGGATCATGATGAATTATATTTGATCACAGGAGGTGTGTGCTTGAATCGATCAAGATGGATTCCGGTACGGAATAATCCCGAACGCTATATAAAAACTTACGAGGAAGTCCTTAGTCCTTAAATCTCCTCCAAATATTAAGACTCTCTATACATATCAAATATTAAAGTAAAAATGTGATTTATTATTGTTAAAATATTAAATATTCTCTAGAGATGCAGAAATGAGATATTTAAAACACCACCGTACAGCAAGTTAGATCCTATAGATGAAATTAGGGAAGTAAGCAGTAAGTCGTAGATGTTAAAAAATTCATCTCGACCGTACAAAATTTGGGGCAGTACTAGATTAATGAAAGGATCCAAGGGGATATTGAATTAGATATTTTAAATTTTGACCAGTATTTTGGCATGCGTGCAATATATTAGGTGTTTATTTAATTCCTTTTGCATGACTGAAATTTTATGTATATGTTCATTCTCGATGTCTAGCATTGTAATGGCTTTCCCTGTAAAATTGCACCCTAAATTAGTGTAATTTAAGAAATTAGATTTATTTATATATTTTTTGAAAAAGGAAAAGGATCGCTATTGTAATAACTAGCATAGTATTTGATCTCATGATTTAATTAGCATACTTGGTGATGATTCAGTCTCTGTTACACACGCTTACAGTTGCATGCAGGGTATTATATAGATGTCGATGGTTGACATATTACCATAAAAACCTTATTCATCACCCAATATTATTTCAATAATCATATATTTTAGTGATTATGAAATGCCATCTAACATTTAAGAGATTGAAGAAAACAGTAAAAAACATTTGGCTAGTAGAAAAACTAAAGGAGACTCAACATCAGCTGGAATTTCAGAAAGCAGTAGAAAACAACATAGGAGAGGACCTGACTGAGAAACCAGTAGAAGAGCGTTGGGAAAACATTAAATGGTGACTACAGGAAGCCGCAAAAGAAGTTCTTGGAAGAAGAAAAGTATTTAAGAAGAAACCATGGATCACGGAGGAAGTCTTAGTGCTGATTGAAGAAAGTACAAGAATGCGAAAACTGAAGAAGGACAGCTTTGCTACAAAAGAATAAGGAACGAAGTAAGTCGCAAAGCCAGGAAAGCTAGAGAAATGTGGATGAACAATCTGTGCGAAGATGTACAAAACAACCTTACACTTGGAAAGGTGGAAGCTGCCTATAGGATAGTGTAAAACCACATCAAGGAACGGAGCACAAGATTAAATGCTATGAGGGACAAGAATGGAGAACTTTTGATTGAAAATGAAGAAAAAGTGAAGAGATGGAAAGAATATCTCGAAGAGTTATACAACGGGAACGACCTCAGCACGAAAGTGATTGAAGAGGAAAGCGAAGTCGAGAAGAATGATATGGAAGCATCAATATTGAGATTGGAATTCGACGCAGCAGTAAGGGACCTTCGGATGAATAATACTTCTGAAATTGATGATATATCCGCAGAAGTGATAGGTAATGCGGGAGGGAGGACATTGGCCCATCTTTATAAGGTCATTTGCGGCATGTACTCCACAGGAGAAATATCCAGGGACCTTGAGTAAAACATCATCATTCGTATTCCTAAAAGGAAGAGAGCAGAGAAATGCGAAAATTTTAGGACTATAATCCTGACTACACATGATTCGAAGATATTGATAAGGATAATCTACAGAAGAATAGAACGAAAAACAGAGGAGTCCCTGGATGAAGATCAATTCCTATTCAGGAAAACTAAGGGTACAAGAGAAGCAATATTGGCCCTTAGGCTACTTATAGAGAAGAGAATGGAGAAGAACAAACCGACCTTCATTGCATTTGTGGATTTAGAGAAGGCTTTTGACAACGTGGAAAGGAATTCAATGCTTGATATTCTGAAAGGAATTGGAGTTTCCTACAATGATCGAAAAATTATCCACAGTTTTTATAAGAACCAAGTAGCTGTGATAAAATCTGGACCCAGCTGTGAAGAAGCCAGAATAATGAAAGGAGTGGCAAAATGCTGTGCGCTGTCTCCCGTAATTTTTAATGTTTACATTGAGAGAGCCATCAATGAAGTCAAGGAGGAGTGTTCTAGAGTGAACATTCACGGAGAAACAATCAGCATGCTACGATTCACTGATGACATTGCTCTCATAGAAGAGACAGAGAAGGAGCTGAATAAGATGCTAACAACCATGGAAAGGACAATGACCAGACATCAGCTGAAGATCAAAAAGAAGAAAACTAACATATTGGTGTGCAGCAAAAGAGAAGAGGCCAAAACCAACGTTAAACTAGGAAAACAGAAACTGGAAGAGGTGAAAGTGTTCTGATACCTGGGAAGCAGAGTGACAAACGATGGACGAAGCAAGAAAGAAATAGTGAGTAGAAAAGCCCAGGCAAAGAGGGCATTCTATCAAAAGAAGAATATACTAACAGCTGGAAATACAATCTTGGAAGTAAGGAAGCAATTCATCAAAACGTATATCTGGAGCATGTTCCTTTACGGCAGTGAGGCATGGACGATGTCAGTAGCGGAGAAGAAAAGGGTGGAAGCATTCGAAATATAGTGCTATCGAAGAATGATGAAGATAAAATGGATCGACCGAGTGACAAATGAAGAAGTCCTAAGAAGAGTGGGAGAAAAGAGAAATCTGCTGAAAACTATAAAAAGAAGACGTGACAACCTAATCGGCCATATCTTAAGACACGATGGCCTGATGAAGACAATCGTCGAGGGAAAAGTGATCGGGAAAAATGGAAGAGGCAGGTCTCGTATGAGTTACATGGAGCAGGTCATAAAGGACGTGAAAGAGAGGAACTTCGTTGGTATGAAGAGGTTGGCCGATAGAAGAATCGAGTGGAGGGCTGCGTCAAACCAATCCTAGGATTGTTGACCCTTGATGATGATGATGATATATTTTATGCAATTATTATTCGAGCAAAGCACAAAAATTGTACCTTTCTCAGAACGTGACGTAAGTCAGGCTGGCTCCCTCTCGTTAACGCATCGCGACCGTCAGATTTTCCTCCATTTAGCGGTGTGAAATAATTGGACATTCCCTTATGTAGTGGTAAGTTTTCATTCACTTGAAATAGATAGATTGGGGTTATCAACCTGTAGAAATGGATTTATATTAGGGACTTTTTGTCCTTACTAATACCATACTTGTTTTACCATACTTATGAATGAGACTATTCACTATGTATCCTTCCGAACATTGTCTTCTGTATCAGCAGCTTTGGATAGCGTGGTGATCTGGCCATTGGCTCGGTAGGCTAATGAACAAATGATAGTTTGCTGTCTACTCTAGTAAACCTTTTTTCCTTAGGTAAATGTTTTCCTGGACCAAATTTTCAAGACCGATAGAAAAAGTTTTAGACGCGTTCATAGAAGTTATAAATTTTGAATAATGAAATAACGAATAGGCTCAGTTATACTTCACCAATTCCGCCGCATCTCGTCTGAAACATCTTTGTCAAAGCTTAGTCATCTTTGAATCTCAAAAGACTTGAGAATCGAGGATTATTAATTACTACTATTGACTGCTAAGCAATAAGAATATTGGGAATAAAGAATCAGCGTAGTAGATTTTTACACGGCATAGACTTGGAAATAAACGATTACTACATTATTAAAGGTATTGAACTACTTGGTACTGTTGTTAGATGTAGTTAAATAATGGGTCAAGGAAGTCGTAAACTGGGATTCGTCAAAAGAGTACTGGGTATATGTGGCGATCATGTACGAGAAACCAGCTACTTTTCCCTTGTAAGACCTCATTTCGAATATTCTGCCAGTGTATGGGATCCCTACGAAATTGGTCTAAATAACGAACTTGAACGTGTGCAGCGAAGATCGGCGAGATTTCTAAAAGGACGGTATGATAACCTTATTAGCGCAACCAGTCTATTAATTGAATTAAATTGGGAATCATTGTCAGATCGCAGGGTGAAATGTAGACTATTCCCTTCCCTACAAATTCAAAGACCATATTTTCAGTGATGATTATAATAATATTTTGCACACCCCAACTTACTATAGTAGACTGGACCATAATCACAAAATTAGAGAACTTGATTGCCGAACTGACAGATTGAAAATGTCCTTTTTTCCTTGTACTATTAGGAATATTAATAACGGTAAATAATTCCAGTACGAGTGTAGCAATGGATAGCATTGGTAGCTGCATGTTGGTAGAAGGACTTAAAGCTACCCAACTAACAGCATGTTTTAGCATGTATGCCTTGCTATTTTTGTATTTTTTTAAATAGCGTAGTTTTGAACAGTACCTATACAAGTAAAATCCTTTTTTATGCAAGATATATAGTGCATGTTTATTGAGAATTCACCCCCTGCCACAACCTTTATGGTGGCATGCAGGGTATTATGTAGATGTAGATATTTGTTGTTTTATACTTTTCGCATAGATGATTAAGTTCCTCTTTGATCACCAAGCCCGTTTTGATTAACTGGGTCTACTCATAGAAAATTAATTGTAGAGATATATGCAAGTTCTCAATTGAAGAATGGGGAGCAATTTTGAACGCAGCTAAAGAGGAGAATGGGAAGTAGATTGCTAAGGAATGGCCCATGCATCCATAGTTGTTTTCAAAGATGGTTTACCTCCGAGCTGTAGAGTATCATTTGCGATGACTCATAGCGTCCTTCGTCTCCGGCGTCACATATGGTGCTGTTCAGACCATTTTCTTCGGCATTGCATATCTTCAACGAGGCGCTGAAGGCCGGGATAGGCACCACAAGCTTCTCTGTAGGAATGCCATCGGACTTGAACTCATCCACAGCCTTTTCCTATGCGTAATTTAGGACTTGTTAGCAATTATCAAGAGCCATGTGGTTATTTTTTTGATGAACCATGCACTATCAACCATGCTATTGCATGTTTGATAGTGCATTTTTTTCACAAAAGAAAGAGAAAATAACTGTGTATAATTCATTCCAATCGATAACATTTTTGACACAACCCAATGCACAAATTTCAACGTCTAAAGAGTAATTATTTTAGCACTAAAATAATTACTCTTTGGAAAATACAAATTCTAAGTCATCTCGAGAAAAAGCCGCAAACTATATTTTTCATTATATTCTTGGCTAAAGATATTGGTACGCTTGAAAAATGTTGCTCGTGTTGTGATTGTTTGCACTGTACATTTTTGAGATATTAAACATGTATATGGCATGTCAAATTGAATTTATTTAAAGTAAGTGGTAAATTATCTAATCCACAGTATGTGAGGAGAAATACCTACCAGTTCAGTCAGCGACGAAAATATATTTGTGTCTCGTCGTGGCAGTTGCCAGTACGAGCCCAAAACGATGAGGTCAAAGTTCCTGTGAAAGATGGTGTTTTTGCATTAGAATTTGACATTACTTTATACCTCTTGTAGGTCATTATTGCTGAGCACAACGTACGTAATACTACTTTCTACCCATAGATAATAAGCCGACGAACAATCGTTCCCAAATCTCATTCTGGTGCAGTTATTACTTATGTATTTAATCATCGATAAAAATCATCCAGAAATGGGACAAAAATGTTAATTATTTTATTTTAGTTGCTGACATATGCCCATGTGCATTTCCGTTCATCATATAGCAATGTAGAACTTCAGTTAATCAATACATGAACTTTACATCAATGGGCATATATTAAAGAAACTCTGCGGAAATAGGAAAATGATATAAAAGTCCTGAATAAGAAGAAAAACTCTGTATACACTTCTGACGCTCACAGTAAAGGATATTTTACCAGCTAAAAAATAATGTGGGGTAAATTTGTTTAGGTTATTATGGCTAGGCACTTGGTATAAATAATTTTGACTAGATGGTCTACTCAAGAGCAATCCGCACTCTGTTTTCATCATTATATTCGGCCTAATCGTTACTTAACTCTATTTTTAATACATCTAGTTTGAGATACAACATGGAAAGTTCTAATTTGGAAAAAGAAAGCTTAGGGAGAGTTAATGGAAATGTTAAGAGTGACTGTTTGATTGTACTCTCTGAAAATTATCCTTTATCACTACTCGGGTCCCTTCGAGCTGATTATAAGTTTATGAGAATTCACCATGGTAAGACTAATTGAATATTAGGTATTTTTGTGTTTTTAATAAAGTGATGATTAGTAGTAATGATATCACCCCGATCAATGAGCTAATTTTAAACTTCACGAAAGTAAAAGAACTATTCAGCAATTTTTCAAGAAAGAAGAGGATTTCTTGGAAGTAGTACACTTGTTAACGAAAATGGAAATTTTTCGCAGTTGATAGTGAAAGTGGAAGAATTATTTGTAGTTCACATTTGTGAATTATAAGTGTCAACATTCCAATAATTATTTTCATTCACATAAATACCGAACATTTTGTAAACATGTCACAAATCCACAAAAAACCCGTAAACTATCACCTCAGTTCCCGTGAAGTCTTTAGTAGTAAAGTGAAGTCTGTGAATTTTAATACATTGGAGTACATCTTGGATCAATCTTGGAGTAGATGATATTTTAACCCTGTTTTCTCGCAATGCTACCCTGTTTTTCCGGAGTAAAAATTTCGTGATATATGCCAAGACCTCCCCTTTCCAAGCCCAAGCCTGTCTTCATGGAAAGGTTTCTAGAAGCCCACAGGTTAATATCACCTCCAAATAACTAAGAATTAAACATGAAGTACTCCGTATGTAACAAGTAGTAATCCGGCCGCCCGGCCTTATTCCTTGCTCCTATCTGACGAAGTTTTCAAACTTACCGGGAAAGAGACTCTGTCATTTCATATGACTTCTGAAGGTTGGGGTCTAGAGGCAAGTAGAAGGTCATCAGCAATATTCCTTTTCCGGCCAGCTCCTCGTGAAGTACGGGAACTATTTTGGTAAATCCCTGGCAGGAAAATAATATAAATTATTTTGAAATTTACGCCTTTGCTATAGAAACTGAGCTTAAGAACGTTTCACACTTAACTTGATCCAGGAGGTGTGTGTTTGAAACCGTCGGGATGTTCTCGAATAGGTAACCAAGGAGTCACGTGGTACCAACACAAATGATTTGCAAATTTACGGTGTCTGGATCGCTCGATAAATATCACTTATTGTTTTCTTTGAGTTTTCTCATCTGTCTTGATTTAAGAGCCCCCCAGATGAGATAAAACATAAGTGCAAACAATGAATGAGGTTGTAATCAGTGGCTTTAACACGCCAAATTTGCGAACCTTTCTTGCTTATACCACGTGAATCCTTGGTTACCTACTCGTCATAATCTCGAAGATTTCAAACATAACTGCACAGGGGTATGTTCTTGAATCATTCGAAATAAATTCTGGCAGAAACTAATTCCGAACGAATGTTAAAACATGTGTTTTAGTCCTTAGTTACGCACCGGAATATAAATCAAGCGAGGTTCAACAAGCACTCCACGCATTGAACCACTAAGGGCACCACGTAGTGAAGCCCCCGGAATGGTGGGAAGTGTTAGTTTGGTCAATCGAATTGCTTGGGTGCATTATTTGGTAATTTATGCACCAAAACCAATGTTAAGTTAATGTAATATTTTTATGAAATCGTCTGGGTGGTTTAAAAACAAAATTGGTTCTATGAGCTTTAAATCATAATGCACAGTACATATTAAACATTAAAAAATCCTTTTTTATTGAAAATAAACGTATTATAACTTTATATCAAGTGAAATAAATATATTTCGAAATGTCTAGATACGAAATTCACATTTCATACACAAGATCGGAGCCGCCAAAAATTGTTATCTCTTGCTCGAATCGGTACAGCGAAACCGTCAATTAACATTTTCAAACTTATCTAATCGACCGATGACAGTAATTCCACTTTCTTCAACTTATCCCACTTTGTCAATGCACCTTTTGTCCCTTTACCAAAACCGTAAACACATTTACTTAGCCACGTAAACAAATTTGCATAGCAACTCGTTCCCCACGTTAAAATATTTGAAAATACCATATTTTGGCATAAAGTTTCACACTTTTCCATCGGTCGACGAAAATAAAAATACACGTAAGGAAAGCGCCCATCATTTGAAGGACACTAACCAAGGAGATTACCTCAAATTAATGGACCACCCTCGAGTAAGCTGGCTAAGAAGCAGCATCACTAACATACGCATTAAGCTACTTGATTTCATATTTGTTGCGGTACTAGTTTGCTTCTAGATCCCAATATACCCTAGAAACCGCCGACCAGTCATGTAAAGCGTTTAGAGTCACGGTCACGATCTTCCCTTTTTTGAAGTCATTTTGAAACACGGTCATCGTAAGGATCGCTGATACATGGTCAATGATCATGTGAAACCTTATAGCACGATTCTAATCAAGATGGATTCCGTTCTCAATATCAAGTAGCGTCTATTATACTCGGGATTGTGCTAGATCAGGTATGGTGTGAAACTGACTTTTTGCAAGGAGAGTGTTCCGTCAAGATATGAATCTATGTACAACTGATTATACAACCTTGGAATTTAAGAAAATCTTATTAGAACTTACATCCGGAGCATGCTTTTTATGGTAGATATATATATACAAACGCTTGCAAAGAAGTCAATACGGGAACCCTTTGAAATATGTTATTACATTTCATTGCCAACAGGTTAATTCTGAAGATGCACTCCTCTATCAAGGAAGTTGATGAGGCCCTGTTCTCCAAACTGTTAATTGAATGTACGTAAAATCAACGATAAGCCAGTGCGTGAATCGAAGTCTTTGTGAAATTTAAAACGCAGATTTGCATCTTTGAGACCTTTCGCTCGTCTGCTGATGTTTATGGCTGGTAATATTAGGGAGAAGGTTATTGACGAACATAATTTACATGGTTCCAGTAAGTCGTAGCATAGAAATCTAATCATAATTCTAATTTTCACGTTCATCATACCCGTTGATATCGTAAAAATAGTTATTTTATTTATAGGATTCCGTTTTTAGCTTTTTTCTTATAGTGTTGGCACAAAAATTTAGTAAGATAGAGAAACTTTTCCCGGTTGAACTTCTATGACTATTGGACTACGAGGAATAAAAGCAGAAACTGCAGATAGCAAGTGATGAATTGCTCCTAAAATAATCGACGCAGAAGACAAATTTTAGGAATAAAGTCACTTAGACTTTATAATGCCCTACTTATGGAGTACTGACTTTGCCATTCTTCGCGTACACTTATTCTTCATCGATTGCCTTCATCATGCCATCATGTCTCATGATGTGGCCAATTAATTTGTCTCTCCTTCTTCTTAGGGTTTTCAGCAGACATCACTTTTCTCTCTCTTCTTAGGACTTCCTCGTTACTTACTCAGTCGATCCATTTAATATTCGTCATTCTTCGGTTGCACCACATTTCGAATGCCTCCACCCTTGACTTCCCCGCTACTTTCAACATTCATGCCTAACTGCCATAGAGAAACATGCTCCTGATGTACGTTCTGATGAAATGGTACTATTCATTATCGATATTGAGATAGTATTCCAGAGCAAATGAGACGACCATTAGAAGACACGTGCGTTCTCACCTCGTGATTGATTACTCGGAAATTGACCCCATCGAATCCGTTCCTTTGGACGAAGTCGGCGACATTCCTGGCAAAGGCAGAGAGACTTTCTTGGTTCCCGGAGACCTATAATCGAAAGAGAAACATAATAACATGAATATGAATTGAAATACGAAAAATTATCTAAATATTTGGTAACGTACTTAATGGAATTTATGTCAGGTTGAAGAGGGTGATTTAGGGTATAATAACACTTAGGTACATCATAATAGGGGAGAAAGTAATACCTATTCGGGAGGCCTTGAATGTAGATGGAAGATGAACAGATATAAAGAGCAATTTAATGTCGGAATCTTATTGTTAGATTGCTTGAGAAGGAAATTAGGATATGACGCTCCTGTATTTGGAATAGCTGACAAGAACTGCCTCAAAACCTATCAGCGCTAATAAAATACGTTTGATAATAATTGTATCTCATTTATTGAAGAAATAGGCTTCGTATACTCCACTCTATTATCTAAATCTATAAAATAAGCTGCCAGCTACAATAAAAGTGTATTACAGGGGGTGCATCAACGCCAAAAATGCTTTATATATCATGATTAAAAAGGATTATTAACTATATTATAGTCAACGCATGCAATTTAAATATATACTATAATATCCCGGACACAATCTCGTGAAAATAAAACCGAGTCGTGAATTTAGCGATCCTAAGAATTGGTGAGTCCTAAAATGACAGATATCATCGGAAGATCGATAAGAAGAAAACTAAGATAATGGTGTGCAGCAAGAGAGAGGATGCCTAAACCAACGATAAACTAGGAAAACTAAAACTTGAAGAGAGTAAAGAGTTCTGCTACTTGGGAAGCCGAGTAGCGAACAATGGACAGAGCAAGAAAGAAATGGCCATTATAATAGCCCAGGCGAAGAGAGCATTCTACCAAAAGAAAGACCTTCTTACAGCTAAAAATAAAGGTGTAGCAGTAAGGTAACAAGTCATCAGAACTTACTTCTGGTGCATGTTTCTCTATGGCAGTGCGGCATTGCACAATTAGCAATTGATTGCAGTATCAGAAAAGTCAAGAGTGAAAGAATGTGGTACTACAGGAGAACGATGAAAATTAAATGGACCGCGTAAGTCCTCAGAAGAAGGGGAGAAAAAAGAAATGTTATGAAAACCCTGAGAAGATGGGACCACTTAATCGGTCATCATGGACATGATGGCATGATAAAAAAAGTCATTGAAGGACAAGTGGACGGAAAGAACGGCAAAGAAAGGCCTTGTATGAGATATATGGTACCAGTGATGAAGGATGTGAAAGAGAAGAAATACGTAGGTATGAAGAGAATAGCTGATAGAAGAATTATTGAGAGGAGACCTGCATTAAACCAATACTAGTATTTTTGACCGATGATGATGATTACCTGAATTGCACAAAGTGGGGGTTACCCTACTAGCAGATAGTATCCTTGTTTCCAATACCACAGCCTTTACTGCCATCTCAACGCCTGGGACTTCTAATACGACCTACTACACATGGTAAACGACTGTTTTAATCTGCTTAGGTGGTTTCGCTATATTTTAATGATAGTTGCTGAGACCTACAAAAAAGGGTTTACTTAAAGGAGAAGAGAGTCAGCTCAATTGTGGATGATGCATTTAAAAACAAAAATACATTCTGTTTGGCCGGGAAAAAGGAGCCAAAACTTTGGTTGCCAAATTGTGTGAAATGATCTTACCGCTACGTCCCTCAGGGCAGCATTAATGTCGTGAAGGTCGAGAATGACTTTTAGTCCAGGTTTGCGTTCTTTCAGGGCCACTGTTCGATGGAATAAACCTGTAGGAAGGTAAAATAGCGAGGAATCATTCAAACCCGCCTGATATCATTGCAACTAATTTTTTATATAATGGATTTTTTTTTTTGGAAAGTTATGTTTTCAATATTTTGAAGAATATGTTATGCCCACAGAGGGCGAATTTTAATGCAAAAGGGCTAGCTGTGGGAAGAATCGAGTGCAAGTCAAAGTAAAGACGTGATCACACATTGTAATTGTCTTTGAAAATAGAGAAATTTGGAGAAGCTTCCGCTATTATTGATTTAGACACGTCCAAATTATACTAATGTTTATTCACCGCCGCATTCCATGTTCCTGGCGGTTTTTTGTTAGCTTCCCTAGCACCTACCATCATTGAAATATATAACGTATACCTTATATATATAATAATGTTCGCTTCATAACTTAAATTAGGTACAAATTTTGCGTGAAGTCATGACTGAGGCGCAGAATAACTTATTTCAAACCCTCCTGATATTTGTCAGGTAAAAGCAAAGCAGGGGATAAATCTGTGATGCGCAGTGGTTATAAGCAAATCGGGATTGGATGTTTATCTTGGACGTATCAAAATTATCTTCAAATAATTATATTTTAATACTCTGAGATTATACCTTTTTCTGATACTTCATTAGAAAATACGTAGCATTACGTTCAAGCCAATTGGTCCGCTAATCAGGCGTCATTGAATTGCCTGCCGTCACCGTTCAACAAACCATGATTAACCATCAATGCTTGTCATTGCAAGTATTGTCGTTGATGTAGGTAATTACAATTGTATGGCACTCTACGAACCTAGTCCATCGTTCTCCTGAAGGTCCACTTCACCGTCCTTGGGCGCGACCTTGAGGTCACTTCCGACAATGGCCCTGTTGTACACCACGTGCGTGCAAATCGTCAGGTCGATGTCTTCCGGGACGAACCGAACCTCAGGCTGCGGCTTCTTCGCGGAGATCGCCTCGAAGTAACACAGGACGAGCTTGCCGCCTTGTCTTGTCGGCACAGGCGTCCCTGAAGAGAGAGAGGACTAGGCAATTCAGCTTTGTATTGCCAGATGACATGGCATCACATGTTAATAAATCAATAACTATTGTTTGAAATTATCAAGAAAAATAAATCATAGGATCATTAATCTCCAGAAGTACATAAAAAATATGTGATTATAATCTACATTTCTTTTAAAAATTTCCTGGGCTGTTGTGGCAATTGTTTTAGGGTAAGAGACCGACCTTTTATTTTTTTTAGAATGGGAGGGTGACGGGACTCCACGGTGGAGGTTTATCTGATAACAGATGAAGGAAGCCCGGTACGATTATCCTAATTTTAACCCTTTCAGTTCTACGGACATTTTGTTGAGTACATGCGGATGTCTCAAGAATATATTCACTGTATTTTTATAAAATACACAAGGATCATATATTAATCGTGTACATCGTTTCCGAAAGCATTAATTATTTTTTTATTCCTATGTTGTTTATGTTTATTTTTATGAAATTGGAATCTGGCTGGAGAATGTGATGAACCGAGTGATATATTTTCATTGAAGTACATCGTTTTCTAAGAAAATAGCTTTAAGAAGTTGATTACGGTTTGAAATATGATTTCAAATACGTGTAGGGAATATTTGAAGTGAAAAATTAGGTGATCTATTGCGCGAAGTAAAGCAACCGTTCTATGAAAATACTCCTTAGATCTCAGAGTTAAATATCTTATTTTTTCTCGCATAATGATGCATAAGTCTTGAATTTTTCTCGAACTATTGGTCACGCAATCCTCACACAAAAATACCACAATAGGACAATTAAATAAGAATTAGAAGAAGAAACTAATAGCTAAGGTGACTGTTCAATCTTAGATACATTCGTTCAAGTCATCAAAATGTCATGTCAATGATTACGATGCGACAATGAACTTTATTTTATCATTTTAGTTTAGATGAAGTCAATGAGTTCCAAATCAATGCCTCACTTTTCTGTGAAAGGGAACTCTTGAACTATATATCGGCTATTTTTTAAATAGCCTTCATTACTTTATCGATTTTTATAAGACTCTGCAATTGCCTTCTTCAATTGTCTTATCTCAAACAGTTTTTTGAATGTATTAACTTGGGGCATTGGAAGGTTCATAAATTAATTAACGCCTACACACAAAAAATAACTGCCTTAACCCCGCAAAAAAGTACTGACGCTTGGACGGTTAATGTTCGGAAACAGAAGACGATGGCCTTCATGTGTAGAAATATTTCCAGTGTCACAGATCCGTACCGTTGACCAGTAGAGTCACGAGCAGTAGGTTGAAAATGCAGCAGAAGATTTTGATATCCTGCAAGGAAAATTGAAAATATACTTCAGTAAAGAGCGTTGAGCCAAGCCATTCATAAGATGTTAATAACTAGGAAAAACTCCTTTTTTAAATACTTGATTAGGGATGTAAAGTTTTCTTAGTTGTGCTGACCTTTACCTCCCAACAAAGCTCAGTGTTTAACCTTAGGGTAGGTATTTTTTCTGAGAGTGAGATTTAGTAGGTGCAAATGTAGATAGCACCACAGAGCTACATTGACCAAGAGATATCGTTTCAGGAGTAAATATCACCAAATATTCCTAAATTTACTGGACTATATGAGCTCTAACAAAAAATTACTCTGATTTACTTTTTATTCTATTAATATTGGCAGTGCACAATGACCGTTGTCGTAAGAAAAGACATTAAAACTAGCTACAGCTATTATAAACCCGAAGGCTGTTTCTTTCGATAGGTTTTAGCTGAGTAAGCACTGGCCAGCAATTACAAGCTCCCTACGGGAGTCTGATTTGTGCACTGCATTGAGTGGTTAGAGTTTAAATCCCGGCATTGGAAGATGTTTTCATTGATAAACCGGTCTTTAACTTGAGTTCTTTGTGGAGAACATTCGAGTACAGTACTCCTTCCGTCGGATGGAACGTTTAGCCGTGGTCCCCTTGTCACCTTTCATTAAGAGCAAGCTAATACTGACCACGGAATTCTCTACATCCCTCCCCATCCTAGTTCGTTTTCAGTTTGTTTTCCCGGCTAGATCTATAAAGTACGTCAGCTGTTGTAAAGCTAGAAATGGACTAAAGCATATCCTGGTTTCGAACGTGGAAATTCCGGTCAGTTCCCCAAGTTAACCAGAGTTACTGCCAATTTATGAGCGAACAGAGGTTATGGTTATTATATTATGAGAATAAGTTTTTGGCAAGGAATTTATGGATACTAAAAACTGCCTTAAAATTATCGAATATCAACTTTATTTCCACTTACCGTTACTAATCTACTAACAACCTCACTACTCCATTTCCTGTTCAAGTGCCATTAACTTGAACCTTGTTTTCCAGTAAAAAAGAGGTACTTTTACAACAGTCAGCCATGATAACGGAAGGATTTTTTCCCGATCCAGTGTGCAAAAATTACGAAATATTTCGTTTTCTTCGCATGTGATTAAACCATCTTTGCTGTTGGTATATGAGGGGTAGAGGGATTCTAGGGGCTCAATTCTCAAGACCTCAAGCCCCTGATGGGGTCTCTTAACGACATGGCGTAAGAGATATAGTTGAGCAAAGTGATTTGATCCCTTAGTCCCGTTAAAACACTTTCTCATCTCACAATATTTTTATCAAGAAGTCTTAGCCTGTAAGAAACGTGGTTAAATAAATAGATATGTAAGCAAAAAATTATAAATAAAAAGTTTTTGACTAACATTATTAAATTTAAAATTGATTGGTGCACATAAATGGGAAATCGACTTGAATAAATGTTTTTAAAACTGATCGGATATCCCCAGTGTTTTAAATCAAACCAGGTTAGACATTTTTGTCATTATAATCTGGGTCATTTTTTTCACCTACTCGATCTACTCTGCAAGATACCTAAATTGTGTGTGTGGCAGGGAGTGAACAGTATTCAAACATGCATTATATGCATGTGCTAATAGATAAATACTGATTTGTTAAGAAAACTGCTAGCCAATAACCCACAAGCGTCATGGAGATAAACGATAAGTGTCAGCAATATATTTCATCCGTGAAGTAGTCATATGTTGGAGTGGATTATACACATTTTCCAAAATGAAAGCACAAGGGTGCATTCAATTCATTCATTTGGTTCGTAGAGTTAAATACTTTATCAAAAGCACTATTGAGTACCTACAATAAAACTGCCTATTCGGATACTACGCTGCCCATAATGCTTTACCTCGACATAATTACACAACGGTCTTTAATGATACCTATGAACTCAGCTGTCAGTAGCCCTATCCTTAATGCCGTTGCCAGTTCACATTGAATGTGAGAACATTATTGAAGTGTTTTCCTGAATAAAATCTTAGTTGAGTATTCGCATTGCATCAAGATGGTCATACTACGCCGCAGCTGTCACAACTTACTAAGATGTTTGCTCATTTTTATCTTCTATATTATGGCGTAAGTTGCCCAACAGAAAGAAGCTCGTAGTCTTAAGTTACCCAATCTAAAGTGCTTGTGGAATCTACTGTTGCTCCATCGTGGCGATAGTAAAATATTCAGAAGGTAATCGCAATATTAGTCAAGATGTCGTCGTTGCTATGAGAGCTATGCTAAATAAATGAGTCATGGGGATCGGGTTGGTGTAATGGCTAGAGTGCTGGCCTCCCATTCCGGTGGCCCGGGTTTGACTCCCGGCATTGGCGGATTTTTCGGTGGAAAACCGGTACCCACTTGAGTGCCTAATGGAGGGCATTTCAAGTTAAGTGCTCCGTCCGTAGGATGGGACGTTAAGCCGTGGTCCCCTGGCACCTTTCGTTAAGAGTAGGCTAATGCCGCCGGGTTTCATTCCACCCTTTCTCCATTTTCCTTACCGCTAACGAATTACCTACCTAGCCTAATTGGGAAAATGACCGAATAAGCAAGCCAATGAGTCATTTCTGTCCGTGCTTGTTAACCGGTGGGACTCATTCCACTTATAAGACTTTGAAATCCACTCCGTGTGATTTGAGTAAAGTGAAAAGCAATAACCAGAATAGGTTCACGAGAAACGCGAGAATTTTATCCACAGTGGGCATATTCACTAGCGTACGTGCATAAAGGCGGGAAAATTGAACTTCTCCTTATCTCCTGCTGGTACTTATGTTTTTCTGATGCTGATAAGTCAAACTAAAGGATAAAAGGTTGGGATCTAATGACCTATGCGATAAAAATCAAAAGTTTTGTAAATATGAGAGGTGTGACGCATGGAGTGAAATAGGTTCGATGGTGTAACAGGACACCGTATTAGTCTATTGGCAGGCTTTCAATTTTCTCGACGCCGGATGAAATATGCAAACAAACCTTAAAACTCTAAAGGCTGACTCAAACTTAAAAAAATGCTTAAAAGGTTTCTTTCATATTATATTTATTTTCTTTTTTTCAACACAGCCAGCAGTAGGTGTTCACAGTTTTATTAACCTGTTAAATGCAGAATGATTAATATCAGAAGAGGTTTTTTCATAGCTAAGTTTAAAGACGAAAGAATGTTTCCCACCCATCAAAATCTTAAATTGTCCTATTCCCTACTCCACGTCCATACGGTATCTAGGGACCACTATCTCTTGTGACCTGTCATGGGAGAAACAGGTCTCACAAGTGATTTCCCGAGTCCACTGGGGAATTAAAAGGCTAAGGGGCATGCAGTTTAGACCTTGCAAAAAACTTAAACTTATATTAGTTAAGACCCTCCTTTTCCCCATCCTGGACTACTGCCTGGTGCCTTGTAGCGACCTGTCGGGGAGGGATTTGGGCAGGCTCCAGGTAGCTCAAAATGCCTGTCTCCGATACGCCCTGCGCCCTGGCTACACTGAGCATATGACCCCCCACTACAAACGGGAGGGGATTCTCCGAATGAAGGAGAGGAGATTACTAAGTAACTTGCTAGCGGGGTACAGGGTCTGGAAGACGCAGTTGCCGTCCTTCGTGTACATAAATATGACACTTATGAGCAGAATCCACAATATAAATACTAGAAACGCGCCGCACTCCTTCATGATACCCTGTCATCGGTCGGCGAGGATGTCTGGCTCCTTTATGGCCACTTTCGCACGAGCCTATAACGCGCTCCCTATGCATGTGAAAGGCAATTTTTCGAAGACGAGTGTGGTTAAACTCCTATTGACACAAGGTTTCCTCCAGACATGAGCCCCAGAGGATCCCTCTTCCTTTTTTTTGAATACTATTTATTTTTCACTTGTATTCTTTTATATTTTTATTATCTAGTTAATGCCTATTTGCTATGTAGTTATTTTCTGTTTTCACCGATTTATTGCCTTTAATATCCACTTATACTCCATTTATTTATTATTTATTGACTATATTATCTATTTATTTTCTACCTTTCAACTATTTCTTGCTTTTGTATCTATTTATTCCCAGTTTTTAATTATTTACTGCTTCATTATATATATTAAGGAATTATTAAGGAATTAAAACAATGATGTAAACTCTGTAAAAGAGCCCTGGGCAGGTGGAAGAGGGGGCCGGATTGTGGCCTCAACCTGCCCAGGTAAAATAAAGCGCAAGACAAGACAAGACAAGACAATTGATTCCCATTCAATGTAGATGTAGATTGATTGGCCACATTTTACGTTGGACATGTGGATAACTCCGGGTTTGAACTTCTTCTTTTTATTCTTGCACTCAGAGCGGATCATCTTTTAAAATACTGCTAAAAATACCCCGAAGGTCAGGGGGTTGGAGCAATGGTCGATTCTGTGATAACTCTTTTTTTTATCAGTATGAATAATAACTTTCCCTCCCTCCTCTGATTCCCCCCTTCTCCAATAGTGTTTAGTTCTCCTAGGCCTCAACTTATAGCACCTATACCTTATAGCTCCGAAAACTCCATTTATGTCCTTCGTCTCTTCTCGAACTACTTCCCTTCCAAATGTCACTTTCTAAATCTTTTCATTAGCCACAGGCACTTGCTTATTCGGGAATATGATTCTCTGTCCTTCAGTAGGAAACATCTGCATGACAGAAGGTTTGTATTATTATGACAAACTTCCACTTAACGTAAAATCAAAACAAGTAAAACGCACATATTATGGCTAGCATCTACTTAAAACCGTTTCTCAATCATAGAAATAACAAGCAAGTTTTCTTGGAGGAATTTCGACATAACTTTGTTATATTCTATGATTAAATATTTCTTAACCGGCTTCAAACTTTTCAGGGCATGAAGAAGAGAACTCAGCTCTTGTAAATCTGAAATAACCTGAGAAGGTCAAACCGGTCGAGAAGTATTCAATTATATTTATATGGAATAGAAAAAAAGCGTTATTGTAGCTCTACAATACCATTTTACTCATGTCTGTTTTAATAAATTGAATCACAACTTCATACTCTCAATAAAATGGAAAATTAGTGTTTTAGGTTGTAGCATAAGGAATCCGTACCTACTCATTCGACGTCGTGTTGACCCATTCATTATGTTGTAATACTGCGTCACTGTTAGAAACTCGCTATACGAGGTCAAAGGAACTGTGTGGGCTAGTAGTCATGAGGTCGTGTGATATTAAGTGTTTTATGATAAGCATGTGGAATGGTTAATTTTGACAGTAGAAAGGATACGTTTCGTATTTTTCCGTGGCCAAGGCCGTTTTCCACAATATAGTCTGTATGTTTTAGACAGCCTTTTACGTCTCTAATCGTTTAATGATATGAATAAATGTTTCTATTACTTAATAAATTAATCTTGCTATTGCAAATTAAGTCAATGTTTTGGTCAATGCACTGCTGTTTCACTTCTTTTGGTCAATGTTCTTGCTACAAGAGGTAGCGAACGAAGGCGAAAGGGAATTTACATCGAAAACCACTTAATGTGTAGAGTAAAACATTTATAAGAAATGCATGAGAGATGGAGAGTGACCTTTTTTTCTTTTTTCTACTATCAGTGAAATAGCCTAAGGGTAAATAGTACAACGTACCATCCGATGGCATGCATACTGCACTCGAGGTTCTCTCGTCCGAGTACTCTTATCAGGGAATGAATACCAAGAGAATCTCTTTTGTGTCTAGATTCCATCTTGGACATTTGTCATGGAAAGAATAAGGATATAGAGTACTGTCCGCTATGGTTTTAAAGAAAAAGGTAGATATATTAATGATAAATATCATTAATAATTATCCACGATGGGTATTTAAGTCAATATTTTATCATTCTCGGATTTTAACAGTCCCAACGAGTTATCACTCCTTTCCCTTCTGGTTAATGTCATTTTTCTAACTGTGTTATAATTTTATTTCTTGAAAGAAAGCTTTTTAAATGCAGTTATTTCCTTTGTTTTCCCTACGCGCATTTAAAATATACCATTTATAACAACGCTTTGCTCAAAGTGAACACGTAATATCCCATAAGTAACCACGAAGAAAGAGCTCAAAACGTAACTAAGGAAATTTTGGTTTCAAGGGTTACGTAGTTTAGTTTTGATTTTATTAATAAAGGAATATGCCATATTTTTATCGCAGTTATAAAATATAAATGTTTTACGTTAAAATTTTAGGGATTTTCAGACTCACCGAATATCATCTAGCCCCAATCTCGACTCTTCTGCGCGATTCGCATTAAAACTCATACTGATTTCATAGTGTTTAAATTAGACCATTTATTTCTTGAATTTCATTTACTACTCTATAGAGAATAGCAATGGACAACTAGCCATTTTTTTATTTTTGGAAACTGTTAACCACTTATTATTTATTAAAGAATCTCTGGCGTGACACTGGACTAATGGGGTATGGGTAATCGAACCTTAAATATTAGTGGATTTAACACATATTTTTATAACTTCTCTTTGTCATTAGAATGTTTATCATGCGATTCTACGTTCTTAAAAAAGATGAAATTGTGATTGGAAAATGTAGGTCCAACCACTGTGAGTCCAGAGTGAGATTGTATTTGCATTTCTATGAACATTCCGTAAATAAGAGTAATGTGACTCATCCTTCAAAATCATTTCCCACTTTTAGGCCTCTTAAAACATCGTAATGAATTAGATGAATTATTATAGCTGTTACAATAGGGTTAAATTAACAACAAACAGATTCACTATCTGAAGATTGAACCTTGATACGGACGCAAAAAGCATTTAGGGAAAGTAAAAAATTCCGGTGGAGCCATTTGATATGTCAATCTCAAAATTTTACCGCAATGAAAAAGGCTCCAATGTTGTCATCGTAGATTTTGAACCAGATCTTTCCAAGCATGGCAGGCTGTAGTTTTCAATTTTTTTACGGTTTTTAAATAACTATTTGTTACAATTGCTATCGATAATTAATGCTGAGTAATGAGTAATCTTAATCACATTTAATTTAGTCAATATCTACATGAATTGATAATAAAATTGCATATAAAATTGATATATCGAGTTTCTAACAGGAATATCCTTCCTATGTATAAAAGAGAAGTCTAATGAACAATTTGAAAAAGGCATATTACTTTCATATGTCATATTCAGTTCAGTAAGACGTTATGACTTGATGATCGTAATTGTTTAATGGTAAGTGATTAGGAGGAGCAGCAAAAGAGTTCCTAAAAGGAAATGTACGGAGATGAGAGAATGTTATAGAAAAGAAGGCTTATATCCTTTTCGGGACGCTAGCAGATAAAAGAAGAGGACGAAGAATCCAATTTGAGATTGCTGAAAAGTTAAAATAAGAGCTAAAATGATGTATAAATTGATATCTAGATACTAAGAACTCATGTTATTAATAGTTAACGACAGCCAAAAATTGACAGATGATGAAAATGTTTCATATTGAAATATCTGTTCACTATTTTAACTTCGAATGCAATTCGGGGTAACCATTAGCGAAATATTTATGGTAGAACGATCATTAGAATAGGATTAATTTCACATATCAAGAGAGAGTGTTTAGGTGTAAAATTAAATGTAAGATGATGTTTAGAGCACTAATAATGTCTCACTTGGAGTATGCATTGTGGAATTAGGGAACAGTACAAATTAAACTCTGGAGTTGAGTGATATTCAAACTAAATTACTAAGTTTTTTAACAAATTCCTATGAATGAACATGCATAAAAGGCGTCAATCGGTAATTGGAAGGGATTTATTGAGAAACACTGGGGACTTAGAATGTTGTTCGTAAAATTAGAGCTACCTGAAAAATTCAATGCGAGTTCGAGGCTTATACTGCTGCCGCATTACTACACTCTCACTACATTTGCAGGAAGGATAGACGAGGCACATTAAAAAAATAATTTGTGGGACAAAGCAATACATGAGCTCTTTTTCACCGCGTACATTACAAATGTGCTATTCGATAAATGTGGATATAACTCTTTAAAAATATTATTCACTGCGCTTCATCGTTGTACAAAAAATTTCTTGTCAGCAAATAGAAATTTGTAATTTTTTTCACTGACTATTATCTACCACCTCTTGCCTCACGCCCTGACGTCGGCTTGTGTTGTATCAAGTATATTTGTATTTCTCAAACTTTATGGCTAAGTAGTTTGAGATAAAAAAATAATATGCTTTTGCAAATTCTTGGTAGAATAGCTACTATTCTGCTGAAAAAAAAATTGAAACCTTCGTGGAATCAATTGCCCTATCATATTTTATGGCCAGTATTTAGTCACTGATGGTGTACAGTTGAGATGGAAATTATCTGAAACTAATTGAGATATTTTGACCATGGATGCGAGGATTGAATGTGGAATTTTGTTTTTGGATGCTAAGATTCGGAAATCGAAGATTGTGTTTTTTACTGAGTACACAAACCTGGTAGGGAACCTTCTCTTTCACTGACAATAAGGAAAACAAAGTGTACTCAAAGTATTAGCATTTTTTAAATAAATATTACAAAATAAACTTTTTCCAAGTAAAAATCAGTAGCCTATTTTTTCGTGGCCATTTACATTGAAATCATATCCATTTCGTAGAAAACCAAGTTATATTTAATGCAAATCAAGTTATAATTTGAAAAATTTGGGGAAACCGCTTTATACAGTCGGCAGTAGGAAATATAATATTAGATAAGTATTGTTCCGTCAGTCATGGCAGGTTTTCTCTGGGCAATTTCACTCTATATTGACATACTCGACCGGATCTTTTCCTTAGCTAGGCCCTTTCCTTCTTTAATCAGCACGTTCTATCCTATATTCTGTCTGTTAGACTTGTCTCCCCAACTCTCTTAACCTAATATTCTGACCACTGCAAAGGTTTTCAGTAAATCAATCAGGCTCATGTATAGCGTACCCCTTCTGTCCTGTTGCTATCCCTCCCAAGTTTTAAATTTTAACATTTCTACCGTCAGGATTGTAATATTTTGATTATAACGCATTATAAAATGGAGCTCAAATGGACGATTTCTTAATGGCCCTGCACCTAACACGAAACAATGATACTCAACAAGAGGTGTAAACTTGAACAAACTTTCCTTTCATACGACGTTTATCGATTCAAGACGAAAACAACTCACCATAATGATGCCTTCTGAGTTACTCCTCCGCCGAAGTCTACTGAGTGACTGCTGCCGGGACGATGCTGGCAGTGGAATGCGATCGAAATTGATGTGCGATAGGCGTACTTATCTTCGAACTCCGCTGACCTAACTCGTTCTATGTCCTTCACGGCCTTTTATCGCCGAGCAAATGTAGTTACGACTCGGGGCAGCGTTCAGTAGGACAAATTTCTGCATTGCGCATACGACCATCCTTGAAGGTCATAGTCTGCCGTTGTTAGGGTGAAAACTAGGCCTTTAATTACTCTTGAATTATTTCTTCCCCCTCAATTCTATTTGACACTATCCCCAAGGAAATAGATCTTCCTTCTATATAAAAAATCACCATCTTAAAAGTACATCCATGTATATAATCTGCCTTTGTTTTCTGTATGAATAGCTGGAAAACTTTTCTGCAAGGAAGCAACATGGAGCTAGGCCAATCCAGGCTTCTGTGTGGAATGATGAATAGAATGGTGTGTGGTAGAGTAAAATTGGAGAGGGAGAATGGTCTCTTTTTAAATAAATTAAATTTTTTGGGTGGATAGGGGGAAAAATAAATGTTTATAGGTCATAAATAATTGAAATTCTCAGCGAAGTAAACCATGAAATTGGAAAGGAGAAAAAAATAGTCAACGGGAAGGCACCAACCAACGACATTTGGATTGTAGAGCAAACACGCTACCCACGACGCTAACTGTGGTTACAATAATTATGGAATTTTTATTGTGAATAAATAATGCTGAAATTAACGAATGAAAATGAAAACAAGACTTAAAAGGTGATAAAATCATATAATTACGTATTACGAGAATACTTTCCACTGTTCATTAAATATAAATACAGTATTATATAGGCGTTACCACGTAGGTCCTATTCAGTTATACTTGTGTAAGTATTGTATAAGTAATCTCTTTGCATACCGTACGTCAACGCACACAAGCACAATCTGCATGCAAAGGATTTACAGCAATGGCATCCAGCAGAATTGACATTTATTTAAGGTACTGTGTTTCTTTCACAAATAAAAGTTTTCCTTGGTTGAGATTATGCAATGAATCCTACACTATAAACGCACAAATTTGGCCGTTCGTGAGCCGATCATTAAGAGAGCGAAACGGATCTCCCACCTTCCCACAAAGAGTCATTAAAAAGGTGAGATTACAAAATAACCCCCCTGTGTTCAGTTTATTTATCTTAAGTCATTTTTATGCATGGTTTGGCGGCGCTATAAGTAAATTTGAATAATAATAATTGGTGTAGTCACTTTTAGTCGGACTTAATTACCAAACATACATTATGTCGTAGTATATTTGCATTGATTTGGAAAAATAGATATGCCATTTAATTACCTGGGTAATTTCCTGTTTATATTGGTGAGATGAAAGGCACCTCGCCAGAGTTCATACACAATATCATTGGTAGCAAAAACTCGCTCAGAGTCGCCTGCTTGCAGATTTGGCAACGTGCTCTCAGTGAACAAATGCGTCAATTCGGCCGTTCAATTTCCATTTGTATTGGTTTCTCCAATGTGCTCGCGAATGGAAACAGGAGGCTTCGGATCGTGGCAATGAGAATGAGGAATACCGCAAACGTGCTGCGTCAAGGAAAGTATTCTCGACTTCTAATAAGGAAAAGCCCTTAATCGATCGTACTTCACAGACGATGGTTTGGGTAATTTACAAACAATTACAAACGGATGCACATCCTAGAGCTTTCCTACGAGTTGTGATGAGAAATACGGCTCTTTTCGATGAGATGACTCATGACTCACCACTCACTTCAGTGAGCAGCTCGTTCAGAGTGACTCCCTATGGATTCATTTAGATTTGAAGGGGAGAGTCGGGGGAGGATAGGAGAGAGAGGGAGTCTTTTGGAGGGGAGGAAATGAATGAGAGATTAGTGGTGACTGTGAATTTAGATTTAATAGCGATAATATGATCTACAAACTTAATTTAAGAATAAAAGCACTAGATACCTACATAGATATGGACAAATTATTTTAGAAATTCGCTTTAAAAAAATTTGCGACACTTTTCTCCTTGCCATTTTATTGTTCCTATCTGTAACAATTTTGCCTGCAGCATATTTCACCACCCATTCATTTTATTACTGCCCCATCATACAATGATGTAAATGAAGTAGATTTACTTGGATGTAAAACTCTCATACCTACCCTTATTTTCTGCATGATTTTCTTCAGTTCAGCATACGTACTACTTCTTAATTTTATGAGCATCTTATTATTTCTAGCCAATCTACCCCTAACCGCTCCTCCCTTTACCACACTTACCCTAAATTCTTCCCTCAATCACGCTTTCCCTTCCGCCTTTATTGAATGCTCCTTTTATGAGCTTCTGCCTTCTCTCAATTTCTGCAATCAACCTCCTTTCCCCTCCTACCATCTCTATTACTTCCTCGTTTCTATCCTCTCACCTTGTCCTTTCCATCCTTTCCCATACCAGCACATCAAATGCCCTCAGTCAATTTACTTTCTCTTTCCTTACGATCAATGTTTCTTTGCCATACTATGCAATTCCGTAGTTTATTTATTTTAAATAATGGTGTGGTTTAAGTAAAATCACAGAGTTTCAAAAACTTTATTGGTAAAGGTAAGGGTAAGAAACATATTTGCACTTAACACTAGCGGAATTATTGCATTATATCCCAGCATTAACATTTATGTAGGGAGGGGATCTCAAGTTTGAAATATATATCTATCCTTTATAGATAAAATGTGGTCGGTGTTGGTCTCATCCTTGGGATATTTGCTTTGGAGCAGTATAGCGCTGGTCTTAAAGGAGAAGATTCTTGTGAGAGACTGACGTATGTGGGTGAGTTAAGTCATATTTTTAGAGATAAATGTGAAGCTCTCACTATCTCCTACTCTGAAGAATACATATGCCCTCCAACAGATTTTATTTGTACTTTTCCTCCATGTACTCGGGTATGTACTGCTTTTTTTAGTTACCTATTCATATGTCCATCCTCAGAATATTTACGTTAATATGAAGAGGTAGGCTGATGGAAGAATTGAGTGGAGGGCTCCGTCAAATCTTTAATCCGTCAACTATCTTAAGATTGCTGACCGATGATAATGATGTCCATCCCATTTTTCAGTTATTCGTCCAATTGCGTTCTCATGTGATTCCCCTCCTCAACCTTCTATCTTTATTTCTTCATCGAACAGTCATTCCTCAGAATATGTGGCAAAAGGATTATGAACAATACTTCTGTTGAGCATATGCACTACCAAATCAGTTTTTTTGAATCTTAAGTTTTGATAATCAGACATTGTAGTTCTACTGTTCTGGATGATGATTTTTAATCTTTACATGATTTTTTCTATACGTCTTTGATTGTGCAGCATTTCTGATTACTGTGGACACATAAAGCAAGAGTTAAGTGGTGTAAATTGACCACTGGTCAATCAAGCCCCCTAAATATATTAATTATTCACGAGTGCTTTTTTGAAACACCTAATCTACGCCGACCTAATCTATTCCTATAAGCCACGGCGACGGTGTGTGGCAAGGACTGAAGATACCAAAATATGCAGTTATGACAAGTAGTAGGATACTACATGGAAACATATTAGATAATAGGGACACATGCCGCTGGATGGTTAGTATCTACATATTAATAAAGGAATCATTGGTTATAATGGCGTTTATCTATATAATATTCTTTATTTGCTGCCAACCAATATCCCACAAGTGACTATCATTGACACCATTGAATGAATCGGTGACCGTAGGGTTCTTACTGCAAAATTCTGTCTAATATTAAACAATCATTTTTAACAAAAAAGATGTCATTTTTAAAATAGCTGAATTTAAAATAGCTAAATTTAAAATTTATTTAAGAGATTCCTTATCAAATTTAAAAAAGTTTCCCAAAGCTTATGTACGGAGGATTAATGGAAGTCATTCATTGATTCCATGAACTCTGGGATCAATACATATATCCCTAGTAAATTTAAAAAGAAAGTACTTATCAAAGGTCGTACAGAGCCGAGGTGAGAAAACCCCTGAGACAGCAGTGAGTATGCCACGCAAAAATGATAAAAATTAGTAAATATATGCCCATCGATGAGCGTAACACGAATATTGAAAATTATGACATTTCAACATCCAATGCAATGACAACCCTTAGTAATGCATGTAAAGAATTTAAACTTCTATTGTGTGTCTTCATCTGATATGATTTCATTAATGTACATTATTAAAGTAATGACGCCATACCAATAATAAATGAGTAGGTTTTTGTATCCCAAAATGGTTAACGAAGAAAGGGCTCTTGAGTCGTGTGAATGAGACAATTCAAGATTAACAAGATATTAGCAGCCCAGATTAGTTAATAAAAGTAAGCTTCAGGCAGTGTTGGTATGGTCGCTTTCGCGTCGGGCGGACAATCTACTGGTCTCAGAATCGAATCCCCCCCTTATCCCATCTTAGGTATAAGGGCGTGAGTAGGGTATACGGTCTTAATGAGGAATAAACGAAGAACAGATACTACTTTCACACTGTATTAAACAACCGACCATGGTTTTGACGACTAAGTGCCCATGTCAAGGTAAAGACATTTGATGACACTTAGTTGCCGAATCCTTGTTCAGTTTTTCAATGAAGTGTCAGAACTGTAGGCTTTCGATGCTTATTCGTCATCATGAACATAACCTATTCATACAAGGTGACGCCAGATTCCATTCATTATGGGTATACTGTTCTAAGGTGTAGCCTTAGGCATTGGAAAATCTATCACTAATCCATATGAAGGCACTCTGGTCCCAGTAGCTAGAAGACGCTTGTCTTCTGCATGTCCTGCTGTGTTTGCCATTTTACACGAATGTGGTTTATTGTTTAAAACATTCCCGATAATTAATAAATATTTCATATTTTCCTCTGGCCTCTGGAATGATGCTTATTGGGATGAAAAATATAGTTTTGGTTTTTTTCAAGAGAAGAGAAAGTTAATTTAATTGTTGATTTAGTGAATAACAATCTAAATATCATTTAAACGTGATGCACAAAAATAATAACGTTCCTCCCCCGACGAAGGAAATCCTGGGTACGCCATTGCTTTACACAGAAAGGAAAAATAAAACATCTGGACTGATCAGACCTGACCTCGATGGATGGCTACCTCAGTGAGACGAAATCGGAATATTGTCACTTCACTGACCTAAAGATGTCTGCTACAATTCAGAAACTGTTGTCCAGCAAATTGAAAAAAAATAATCAGGGAATCAGGGAATCAGGGAAGGCAAGACTGGCAATAAGAATGCCAAAATGAATCATCATATACATTGGCTTTATTAATATAATTTTTCGTCGGTTGATATTGTTTTTATAATTCTTGTGATCTCGAGTTCCACGTTAGCACATTACTATCTCTGCAACAGGTTTGTTGAGGATGTTTTCTATGATGGTAAAGGAAAAGCGCGATGAAGCTTTAAGTCAACATTCAACATATTCAAGTCAATTAAGTCAACATTTGCTAAACAAACTATTCCCTTCTATTCCCAATTGCAGGCAAATAATCTATATCACTATATAGATTATATTCTTGCATATGAATTGTTAACTATGCCATTACTTTCCCCATTTGCTGAACATTTTAAACTGCGGCAGCAGCAGGGATACGATCCGTTTTACGACTCTCCATTCAGAGCGTTGTATGCTGCCCTAGTCAGCGGATAGGTCTCTCCATTCTCTGTGTACGCTCCCTTGAAATCCTCCATGTCGATGTCTATGATCGCGGCTCCAGCGAGGTTACGCTCCAGAATTACTGCTGCCTGCAACGAAGAATTGATATGGCAGGGTCAATCCGTGGCAAAATACTCACAAAAGTTTTAAGTAGGGATGAGTTGGTTCGGTTCTTCGGTTCTTGAGCTTAAAACCGCAACCGGAACCGAGGCCAAAAATAATCGGTACCGAAATATTTGGCGCGAAAACCAGTTTGAAACCTGCTCACACTCTGAAAGTGGAGGATTTACATTAAAACCTGGTGAAATAGTGTACTGAGATGCTTCAAAGTTGCCGCGAATTATTCTAATTCAGTCGTTAAAATGACTATATGATTTATTTTATTACATTCAATTCTATCAAGTGATGAAATACGGCCGTAACAAGGATATTCTGATTGATAGGTATATGTTACGTCCACCTCCTTTGGAGGTGCGAGTCCTCATATTATTTTCGTAAATTATATCATAATATAGTATATATAACACAAAAATATAATGAAGTAGGTATTCTTTTTCAAGCAGTATGTCTCTGAAAATGGTTATTGATAATCTTATCTTACCACTAAGCAATTCAAAGTACGTGGTAAATTAAGAACCGGAACCGCGAACCGGAACGGAGAACAGGAATTGAGAACCGGAACCGAGAACCGGAATCGAGAACCGGAACCGAGAACCGGAATCGAGAACCGGGACCGAGAACCAAAACCGAGAACCGAAGATAAGAACCGAACCGGAACTGAAAAAAAATGGAACCGACCCTTCCCTAGTTTTAAGGTATTAATCGGAATTCAATGCAGACCAATTTCATTTGTAGGAAAAAGGGATAATTAAGAGTCTATTTAGGCCTTTGGACCACTTGTGGAAAAGAGGAGGGAAAATTATTTATTGAAGAGCGAAAGGGAAATACTTTAATGGAATCAATGTTTCCGGCTTAACTTTATGGAAATCCACGATGTTTACCTAAATGTATCACATGGGATTAATTCTTCTTCGAACGGTTTCTTCACTAAAGCGATCTCATTCTAAGATAATGAAATCAAGATAAGGCATCTGGTTTAAGCAGATATTAAATATAGGGTAGTTTCTGATTATTTTTATACCTATAGCTTCATCAAAAGGTAATAACCTTCTGAACACGTATTTTAAGCCAATCTATTTTAAAATTACAATAAATTACTTTCATCATTAATTAAAGCGAAAATTTTCAACGGCACCAAAACGCGAAGGCAAACTATTGCTTGTCTGTCAATAATACGTGTTACGTCAGGGGCCTGCCGCGAGATGATGCTGCGGACGCTTCCAAGCACACGGTCTACTCTCTAAAAGCTTATTAAAAACAAAAAGAAGGACATTTATTCAGTTATTTTTATAATGAATTGCTTTTATCTATTCAATTTTAAACCAATTATTAAGTTTATTCATTTCAAAACAGTTACGGTTCATTTTACTAAGAATGCTGTGAACTCGGCTGATAGCCGTGCTAAGTTTACGCCATACTTCGCGGTAGTAGAGAACTCCACTAACAGGAAGCGTAGGATCACATAAAACGACTATGGATGCAATAATAAGGAGGCTCCACCGAACTATGAGGTAGATGTCATTTTTGTGAAATTTCCAGTACATATCACTTTTTTGGCCCTTCTATCGATTTGCAATAAAATAATTTGGATTTTTCTATCATATAATTGAAGAGAATGGACTATGAAAATCAGATATTTTATGATGGCTATACGCAGAGCATGGTCCTTGCAGTAAAATTTGCAGATTAATAATGTAAATAGAAATGTCATTTTGACGGAAAACTAATATAACATGTGCAATTTTATGTAGAGTTTAGCATTGTGAAAAAGCGCTCCACTTACCACACTTGTTTAATTGATATTAATAAATGTTTGCTCGAAGAAAAGCAGAAAAGCCTTAGTTACATGAACGTGGCGCTACAGTATATTGTTATCAATGGCAGTGGTACTTGTTACGGAACGTTCTTACCAGCATATTTACTAACTTAATTTAGAAATATACCTTACCAAGTTCCTTCTTATATTATTTATGTAATTTAAATAATTCATTGGTTATTGAAATGGTGTCATTAATACCAATGCTTCCAGATGGTACCAGGGTCATTGTTTCCAAACAATTTAAAAAAATTCGAATATTGATAAAATGAAAACAAAGACTTGTATTAGCGAGGGAATAGTTTAAAACTTGTATATTACTTTAAAACCTATTTTAGAATACGTATTAGCGGGGTTGAGCATGTATTCTTTACTTTGTAAATGAAACAGTAAAGTGTTAACAACACGCTAGTCTTAACCCGAAGTCAAAATGAGTTAATCGACCTTGTAAAAAATAGAATATCAGTCCCATCCCTTCCATTCCTATCCTTATACCTATCCTCCCGGTCTGAAGCGCCTATTAGTGCGGAAACAGACTTGAAAACACCCATGAAAAATAGAATGCAACTACAACGCGCTATAAAATAGCGTACTCATATAAGTATTGTGTATGCGTTATCACCCTATAGATGATTTTCCATATAGGAGTTTTGTTGGGTCGGTGTTTATTCATTAAATAACACAGCTCTTATACGGGATATTGAATCGCGGAGTGACGGTGGAACCTCCGTAAACGGAGGGGACTTTTCAAACTTTGATTATTTTCGTAGGTGGTTAATTAAACACGTTTATTAGAGCTTATGGGATTTGAAACGCAATACATAGTACCTTCAGGAGAAGAATATTTCCTATACCTCGTAAAGTAAACTATGTTCCTCTGTGGCCAACAAAATGGCTGCGCAGTATCACTATCAAATCGGATTACTTTCTGAAATTACAAGGTTCTTTTGTCTCGGCCACCACCAGGAAAGTTCAAACACGAAAGGTCATCGCCCGAGTATGTGACGGAATACCGGCAGCTGCTGCTTGCCCCGAGCTGTAAAGGCGCTGGTGTCCAGAACGGAGGTAGATCATTACTTGCATCCATATTAAACACTCTATTTAAATATCTCGTTCTCGCCGAACTTCTCTCCGCAACCTCCGTCTTTCCTACATTTTTACATGCTTTTCTTTAGTTCGCTTTTCCATGGTTCCACGGTTCCATCCATGGGTCCCGTTCCCATGGGTATCACTTAAAAACTATAATATACGTCAATTTTCTAAGCCTCGCATGGTGTCTCGGTGAACGGTCGTGTTTTTGAGGAGCTCCCACACACCGCCGTCGGAGGAGGTGGGAGGCCCCCACCAGTGACTTTGTGCTGTGTTGCCGCTACCTGCATAGGTTACTGCTATTGTTGCTATCAGTGAATTTCTGCGGTTTCCGGTGATTTCTGTGACTTTACCAGTGACATTGTGCAAAACGCCCTCTGAGAGGCTATCTTTTATTCGCCCCCGCTCAGGCCGTCTCGGCGGTCTGCTTCAGTACTGTACCCCTAGTGACAGTGTATATAGCTCTACCACTTGTTGTGATGACGCACGTCATACCTGACATTGGAACCTGATCGTTGTGCATAGAAACGAGCCATGGAGTGAAATACGCGACAACGTACGAGGCACACGTCTTTTGCCAAGACACGTTGGGCCTACGATACGATGACCTCAGTAGTTTAATGTTTGGTAACAACCGTGCTCAAGTTTATGTGAAATTTTCTAATGACGACACTTTCAACCGGGCAATGGCGAAGCTATCGCCTAGCATGCCGTTTCCGTCCGCGGAAAACCCACGCACCTCCATAACCCTGGGAAGAGCTCTTGGGGGGTCCCCAGTGAATGTTCGGGTCCAGTGTCTCCCTGAGGAGGTACCGGAGATGGCAGTCCTCGACACCATGAGAAACTAAGGCCGTGCATTGAACCTAACGCACATCACGTGGCACTGCGAATGGCTGACCCCATAAAAACTGGAACAAGAGTAGTCAAAATGGAGATTAAACGAGACATACCTACGTATGTACAGATAATGGGTCAGACGGTGATTGTGGTCTACCACGGGGAGAAAAGGACCTTTGCCCGTTGCGGGATTAGGGGACATGAACGGCAGCAATGTCCCAGGAACAACCAACCGCGGCGTTACGCCTACGCAGCCCAGCCGATTCCTGAGTCACCAGAGGACGAGGAGGAACGGGAACGGAGAGCACGCGCTATCGCCGAGCTCGAGGCTCCCCCTCCCCCGACGCCACCGGTATCAACGGCTCCCCAGCCCCCTGACCCTGTCACCGTCCCGAACGGCGTAACGGAGACTCTGATCGCGGTCGGGCCTCTGGAAGCGTGCCGTGCCCTGAGGTACCGGAAGGTAGGCTTGTGCGATGAGTCGATTAATCGAAGTCATCGACCATCGAATGCGATGAGTCGATGCGAATCATCGATGTCGATGAGTCGATGCGAATCATCGATGTCAATGAGTTTATGCGAATCATTGATGTCGATGAGTCGTGATGTGCTGCTGACACGAGAAACGCTACCACTGCTGACGACCCCTTCTTGGCGGAGCTCCGCAACTACGAGGAGGTCCCAGCTTAATCCAAATCTTCGGACGTCTTACATTGGTATAGCAACAGGAAGGCCTTCAGAAGCACGCGAGGAAATACCTCTGTATTCCTGCCACTGCAACATCGTCAGAGGGGTTCTTCAGCGATGCAGGCAACGTTGTACTGGATGACCGACTTGTACTCACCGATGAAAATGCGGATATGAGAATTGTATTGCACCACAACAAAGAGTTGTTGCTTAATTTTTAACTTGGTGCTTGTTTCGCTCTTGACTAAATATGTCTTGTCCTTCTCAAATAAGTTTTACCCAATTCAATCTACACTTAATAGCCACACTATACTGCCAACCGAGACATCCGCACCGATCATCGATAGTCATCGATCATCGTAATTCATCGATCATAGACAGTCATCGATCATCGACAGTCATCGATCATCGACAGTCATCGATCATCGACATTCATCGATCATCGATATTCATCGATAGTCATCGGTCATCGTGTACACTCTATTCGATGATCGATGACAGCCATCGTCATCGAAGCATTTCGATGAAATTTTTTCATCGAAAATCGATGACCAAAATCGGTCATCGCACAAGCCTACCGGAAGGTGCGGGGGCGCCGTTCGATTCCGACCGCCCGCGCCCCGCGTGGGGAGGAGAAGCTGGACATTCAATCCTCATCGAAGCGTGTCGGAGGTGCATCCGCCCCTCATTCCACGCCCTTTGTGCCTCAGCCGCAACGGCGCGCGCATCGGAAGACGAAAGCTTTTATCTCAAGATGACATACAAAAACTGCTGAACGTAGGAGAAACGAGCGACGATGATTTGGATTACCAACCAATCGAAGAGGAGAGTTCCAATGACGATGACAATGAAAGTGCTGCATCTGAAGTGAGTGATTATGATTCTGAAAATTTCTCGGACACTGAAGCCACGGCAGAATCTGAAAGACCGGCTTCACTTCTCGGTAAGGATGGCACTGTGTGGAATTCTCAGCCATTTCCAGTGGCGCGAGCTAGAGCTCACAACATAATAAAGGGCCAAACACACAAAGTAGTCTTACCACCAGGGAAAATTTTAGTGAGACCGATAGACGTTTTTTCTCTCTTTGTTGATGATTTATTGGTGGCAGACATTGTCAAGTTCAAAAATATGGAAGCTGAACGGGTAAATTCATCCAAAAAGTTAAAAAGTACGTGGAAACCTTGTGATTGTATTGAAATCAGAGCATTTTTTGGCTTGCTTCTTACAGCAGGCCATCTGCGATCAAACCATACGAACTATGATGTTCTCTGGAGTCAATTGTATGGACCGCCTATATTTAGGGCTACATGGGACTGAAAAGATTCAAATTCTTGCTAGCATTTATCCGTTTTGATGACAAAGCAACGAGATCAGTAGGGCGTCAGAAAGACAAATTCGCCCCAATTCGAGAAGTCTGGGAAAGGCTAAATTCAAATTTTAAAAAATATTACCTGCCAGGATCAAATATCACTGTAGATGAGCAGCTCATTTCTTACAGACGTAAATGTCCATTTAAACAATACATGCCTTCGAAGCCAGATAAATACGGCATGAAAGTTTGATGAGCCTGTGAGTCAGAAACGTTTTCCCCTCTAAACTCCATGCCTTATCTGGGAAAAGAGGGAGGGGAAAGAGCAATGCCTGGTTTGGGTCGAAGAGTTGTACAGCACCTAACTGAGCCATACCAAAACACGAGCAGAAATGTAAAGTGTGACAATTATTTCACTGATATGGAGCTCGCACAGAGCCTTCTGAGTAATGGCCTCACTCCTGTTGGAACTGTAAGAAAAAATAAAGGATTTATTCCAGGCAATTTTCAAGCCAATAAAAATCGTGAAGTTGGTTCTTCATTGTTTGGATTCACCGAAAATAGTACGTTAGTATCATATGTATCCAAAATGAGAAGGTCGGTAGTTCTTCTATCAACCATGCACCATACTAATAAAATTATGGAGGACGTCAATGCTAAACCTGAAATTATCAGTCACTACAACTGCACCAAAGGTGGAGTCAATTCCCTTGACCAGTTGGTATATGCGTACATGTGTAAAAGGCGCACAAATCGTTGGCCTTTTGCTTTCTTCATGAATGGCTTGGATGTGAGTGGAGTAGCAGCGTATGTGGATGAATACTCATCCAAATTGGAATGCTGATAAACATTATTCAAGGAGATTATTTATTCAACGTGTATCCGAGAACCTGGTTCAGGTCCACATTGAAAGACGATCCAACTTGGGTTTGTCTAGGAGCATTATTATGGCTAAGGACATTTTTGATGGAGGAATTTCTGAGCCAGCTCACTCGTCAAGTTCTAATATAACAAACAAGAGATATTATAAATGCCCATATTCTAAACATCGTAAACAAAAACAAATATGTAACAATTGTGAACAATCGGTGTGCAATGAACATAGTGTCGTAAAACGTGTGTGTAAGAAGTGCAAGATGTTTTGATGGGTAGCCTACTATGGGCTTGTTGATGAAATTTTGGTTTTTTTCCCTAATAATAAGTTTTGATGTTGTTACAGTGACTCATAGTGACAAGTATATATCAATACATTGTATCTCTTACGTTAATTGAATCTGAATTTAAATTATTTCCACCAGATCATTTTTATTAAGAATGATTCATTATTATTTCAGATTACAAATTTTTGTAACTAATTGACATGTAAATTTTTCATTTATGACCATTAAAAATTATTTTAAAAACATTGATTTGAATAAATTGGCATTAATTGATAAAACCCAATGATATTTCTGCTGGCAGGTTACCCCACTTGAGCAAAAAAAAATGAACAAGGAGGGTCCAACGGGCCCAGCTTGCCCGGTTACGTTAGAGATTTGAGGTGCCCGGATAAGGGTTAAAGATTTTCTATAAATTATATATTGAAGCGCTCTATTCCACTGAATACCAATATCTTTATATTTAAATAGTTTATATTGATATCGGATATGAAAGAGCACCCCATGCTTTTCGTTGTGGCCTTGCATAAATAGACAACTTGAAATATTTGATGTTGTTGAAACAAAAATTACTTCCTATAGATGCTCGATATTAATTCATTGTGTGGATAATTTCCTTGAACTGCATTTAATTCTTCCCAGTACTAGGCTAAACTTTAAAGCACTTGTGAAAATATACTTTTTTCTTCTTTTAGTACGATATGCAGATATTTATTTTTCTTATATTTTTATATTTCTAGAGAAGCATGCTTAAAAATATTTGTTCCATTTTTTGATTCCTTTAGGCCTCGCTCCTTGTATCGCACTCTGGCTAGGTCCTGGGATTCACTCGTTGTCCGCCTCTTCACTCTCTTTCTCTCATTTGAAAAAGTGAAAAAAAAAAACTTTTTGTGACTCGTTCATAGTCGGGGAAGCTATTAAGCAATACATATGAGCTGTATTTTCACAAAGAGCTTATCCTGAGCGTATGCAACAATCATTTCCTTTTGTTCATCAGGTCTTGGGCTGGGTAAAGAAATATTTCTATTTTGAATGAAGGATTCATGGCTGATTTCAGCCAACCGCCAACGCATTACCACCAGAATGCACTCCAGTAATACCACCAAATACCACTGAAATCGCTCCGATTTTTAGCCGTAGGACATTTACTTTTATAAGTCGGTAAAAATATTACTTTCTTCCATCCAATATTCTTCATGCTTAATAATTAAAAACGAGATTTTACCAATCGAAATTATATAATTTTAATCTACACTCTACTTCATTAACAGCGTATGGCTCCAGCGTTCAACCAATACACGCGTGGTTTCCCTCGAAACTCTACAGTGAAAGACAAGTTTTGTAATGTGAAGCAAGTTGTACGTCCTGCCGGCTTAATGAAAACCAAATGTAAAGTGGTACAAAAGGCTCCGACAAGCTGAAGTGAAACTGTCGCCATGATTGGTGTATTGGACATAAGTTTTTTTTTACATTTGTTGAAGGAAAATCATGGAAGTGCTCTGTTAACTACCTTAGAATATGCTACATGCTTCGCTAAATCATTCCATATGTTCGAAGCAGCAATTAGCGGCAGCTCTCAACATAAATATTAAATAATATCAACTTCTTCACTTCGTCAAACGAGATAAGGAAAGCAAAGAGGTGGAATAACAGGTGAATCCCTGGACCTTGCCAGAGTGCGAGGAAGGAGGGAAGCCCGGTGGAAAGCTTCGGCGTTCGGAGGAAAGTTCGGTGAGAACGAGATAGTTTAATAGAGCGTTTAAAATGCATGCGAGGAATAATGTTCGTCCGTTCTGGACGCCAGCGCATTTACAGCTCGGGGCAGGCAAGCTGTCGATATTCCATCACACACTTGGGCGATGAGTCCATCACCTTACCGTGTTTGAACTTCCCTCGTGGTGGCCGAGACCAAAGAATATTGTACCGTCAGAAAAGAATCCGATTTTCTCTCAGAGCGATAGTGGCGTCGCTCCATTTCTCGGGAAACTTTTTTCTCCCATAGTACATCTGGAGCGTGTTTATTAATGGTAGTGAGGCATGGACAATTAAAGCAACGGAAAAGAAAAGGCTGGAATCATTCGAAATGTCGTGCTACAGAAGAACGATGATGATTAAATGGATCTACCGAGTAAGTAACCAGGAAGTCCTAGGAAGGGTCTCTAAGGGAAACTCTAAGGAGATGACGGGACAACTCAACTAGTCACATCCTGAGACACGATGGCCTGATGAAGACAATCTTTGGAGGACAATTGGATGGGAAGAACCAAAAAGGATGGCCTCCTGTGAGATATATGGAACAAGTGATGAAGGATGGGAAAGAGAAGAAATACGTAAATATGATGAGAGAAGCTTATAGAATAACTCACTGGAGTGCTGCGTCAATTTAACCGGAGGATTGAAGACTAATGATGATGATGATTGAGGAAGCTACCCTATGTTCATGCGATAAAGAAAATGATTGTTTTGCGGAATGCAAAACAGTTTTTGAGATGAAAAAGTGATATCACCCAAGGAACTTGGAGTCACGGATCCTAAGTCAACCATTACCGTTCCTCACCTTTGCTCTCACAGATTCCGGGTCTTCAAACGAAACCCATAAAAGGTCCTTGCTGTGGCCGTAGGACACTTTGGACTCCGGATCTCTCCTAACTACCCACCCCTCGGTCGAGTTGGCAATCTTCCTCAGCAACTGGAATAAGAAAGAAAATGGGAGTAATACACAATCCTTTTAACTCACTTGCGTCCGTCCTAATGCATAAAGTTACGCGAAGGAGTCCTAGCACTGAAAAATTCTGGATATAATTCAAAGTGGGTTACTTTTAATTCAAATTTCGAAAACAAGCCGCGAAAACTTAATGGTGTCACCCTTCCCCTCAACCAACCCATCATCATGGCTACCATAGATGTTACCTCTCTCTACACCTCCATCGCACATCATGAAAGCCTTTCCGCTCTCCGCCATTACCTATCACAACGCCCCACGTCCCTAGCACTGACTTCCTACTCGACCTATCCTACTTCATTCTCACCCGCAACGCCTTCTCGTTCAACAATCAACACTACCTTCAAACTAAAGGTTGTGCCTTGGAAGTAGGTTCAGCCCCTCGTACGCCAATCTTTATCTCGGCTTCCTTGAAAAGAACTTTCTTCCCCACTACCCACTTAAACCCCTACTATGGTTGAGATACATCGACGACATTTTCCTCCTCTGGCCTCACGACGTTAATTACCTCAACGCCCTCATTTCTTCGCTTGATGACTCTTCCTCTCTTTCTTTCACCTCAACCACCTCTACCACTAACATTTCCTTCCTCGATGTTAACATTTCCCTCTCAGACAATAAATTCAAAACCGCAGTCCACATCAAATCAACCAACAAACTTCAATATCTGCACTATAGCAGCTGCCATCCCTCCCACACTAAACGTTCTATTCCCTTCTCTCTCTCCATTCGCGGCCACCGCATTTGTAATAACCCGGACTCCCTACAAGAATTCCTTTCGACCCTTCATAAGTCTCTTCTCTGCCGCAGCCACCAAGCATCCCTTCTAAACAAAAAATCCAAAACTCCGTATCAACCTGAACCTCCTCTTCCGAATCGCCGCAACATCCCCTCCATCTGCACTACCTACTTCCCTGGCCCACATTCCCTCAAACTTATACTTAAGGAACTCTTCCCCATTCTTTCCAACAGCACCACCACCTCCAAAATATTCCCTGTCTGCCCTTATGTAATCTACAGGCACCCAGCCAATCTAGGTAGTGTTTTCAAAAGCACTAATCCTCTCCTCAAAGACTCCCACACCATTAAAGCCCCTCCCCCCCCTCCATGTAATCTCGCGAGATGCTAGACATGCCCTATTTTCACTGCACCACCCACATCTCTCTCATCTTTTTAACTCTCTCCCTCACTTTCCATCTTCCTCCTGTATTTCCAGTAATGCTATTTACCACCTGCAATGTAGTCTCTGCCCCGCTTTCTATATTGGCCAATGCACCACACCCCTCAATATTCGCATGAATAATCACCGCGCTTCCTGCAACTCTTCCTTCCAACGATATGCATTCAAATGAAAGAAGTACAGTGCGTTTATATGGCAAGTATAGCCGAAGTCAGAAATAAGCCAAGACGGCCCAACATATACAATCATAAACGAAAACACACTCTGAGGCAAATACAAATATACCAAGGATAGAATAAGGAAAATGGATTCCTGTCGTCACAGAAATTTGACTTTGGCTCGGTGGTGTAATGGTGAGCATTCCGAACCGGATATTTGGTGGTCCGTGGTTCAATTCCTGGCTGAGTCAAACTTTTTTCTGTTGTGATCTGGCTTGATTCCATCTTCATCACCTTTCGTGTGTTCGTCCTTTTATGTGTTACCTATCCCTTTTCCTTATTCTATCCTTGGTATATTTGTATTCGCCGCAGAGGGTATTTTCGTGTATGATTGTGTAAATATACATACATACATATTATATATAATATATACATACACTATATATATATAATTTTTCTACATAGAAAAAGGTTCCGATTAATTCATAGAATTTACAAATTTTGAATAAGGAAATGACAAATAGGATCAGTAGTAATGTACCAATTCTACCACATCTCGAATGTAACATCTTTGTTAAGGCTTGATAATATTTGAATCTCAAAATACTTGAGAATCGAAGATGATTAATTACTACTATTAACTGCAAAGCAATAACAATATTATGAATAAAGAATCGATTAGGTAGTTTATTTATAAGGCATAGACTTGGAAATAAGGGATTACTATATCATTTTAAGCGGCTGAGTTAATTGGTACAGGTAATCTCAATATTTGATGAATAATACTTTTCGTTTTGATTATAAAGTACCTCTTTGACCACCAAGCCTAATCTAGGTATCTAGGTCTATTCATTGGAAAATTATTATATAGATTTATGCTATTTCTCAATTGAAGTATGGGGAACAATTTTGAACGTAGCTAAAGAGGGGAATGGAAAACAGAGATATTAGAACGTTAAGCAATGGCCAATGCATCCATAGTTGTTCTCAAAGTTTAGTTACCTGTGAGCTGTGGAGTAACATCGGCGATGACTCATAGAGCCCTTCCGTTCCAAAGCCACATATGGTGCTGTTTAGACCACTGTCTTCGGCATTGCATAACTTCAACGAGGTGCTGTAGGCCGGGATAGGCACCACAAGCTTCTCTGTAGGAATGCCATCGGACTTGTACTTTTCCACATCATATCCCTATGTATAGTGTAGGACTTGTTAGCAATTATGTACAGCCACGTGGGTATTTTTTCTATGAAAATAAATGTGTGCTAGTGAAGGGTTGATGGTGCAGATTTTTTCACAAAAGAAAGAGAAAATAACATTGCACAGTTGATTCCAATCGATGCATTTTTTTGACACATCTCAGCTTACAAATATCAACGTCAAAAGAGTAATTATTTTAGCATAAGCATATCTCTCTCTGGAAAATATCAATTCTGAGTGATCTCGAGCAAGAACAGCTTAATGTATGTTTCATTAAATTCTTGGCTAAAGATATTGCTATGCTCAAAAAAATGTTGTTGGTATTATGGTTCCTTGCATCGTAAATTGATGACGTATTATGCTTGTTAAAAGTAAAAGTTAGTGGTAAATTATCGATTTCAGTATATATGAGCACAAATACATACCAGTTCCGTCAGTGGCGAAAATATATTTGTGTATCGTTCTGGCAGGTGATAGTACGAGGCCATTACGATGAGGTCAAAGTTCCTGTGAAAGATGGTTTTTACACATTAGAATTTGACATTATTTGATACCTCATGGAGGTCTCTATTGCTGGGTACAAACGTAGTTATTATTACTTACTACCAATAGATATTAAGTCGACAAAATTTCGGTCCAAAATCTCATTCTGGTGCAGTTATTACTTATGTACTTAATCATTTATAAAAAATATCCAGAATTGGAACTAAAATGTTAAGTATTTTATTGTACTTACTAATGTAATCCCATGTGCATTTGCATTCATTATATAGCAATGTAGAACTTCAGTTAATCAATAGATGCACTTTAAATTATATGGGCAAATATTACAGAAATTCTGTGGAAATTAAAATAGGAAAAATGATATAAAAGCCCTGAATAAGAAGAAAATCTCTGTATACACTTCTGACGCTCACAGTAAAGGATATTGTACCAGCTAAAAATAGCGTGGGATGAATTTGTTTAGCACGTACTATGGCTAGGCACTGGGCATAAGTAATTTTAACTAAATGAGCTACTCAACAGCGACCCACACTCTGTTTTTCATCATTTTATTTGACCTCGTCGTTACTTCACTCCATTTTCAATACGTCTAGTTGAAGATACAGCATGGAAGGTTCTAATTGGGAAATAGAAAGGTTAGGGAGAGTTGATGGAAATGTTAAGAGTGACCTTGTTTGAGTGTACTCCATGAACATTCTCCTTTATCACTACTCGGCTCCCTTCCAGATGATTATAAGTTTATGAGACCTTGCCATGGTGTGATTCAGTCTAGGCGTATTGAATATTACGTATTTTTATGTTTTTTATAAAGTCAGGATTACAAGTAATGCATGACATATCATCGATTAAGAAGCCGATTTCAAACATAACGAAAGTGAAAGAACTACCTAGAAATTTTCCAAGAAAGAAGAGTATTTCATGGCAGATTTATACTAGTTAAAAAAAATGAATTTTTTCGAAGTTTTCAGTTGATAATGAAAGTAGAAGAATTCTTCGTAGTTTTTATTTTTCAATCACAAGTGTAAAACTGCCAAGAATTAATTTGAACATAAAAAGCGAATGTTGCGTAAACATGTCACAAATCCACAAAATAGGCGTCAACTATCATCTCAATTCCCGTGAAGGCTTTATCAGAGTTTAACCTTGAAAATGGCACTTAGTTGATAAAACCCGAGTCGACTATGATTAAATTAGGGTGGAGTATTACCATTGCGTTTTATTATGCATATTAAAAACTTCCACAAGGTCACGCCTGCAATGACTTCTTATATTTATCGGAGTGATGGAGTAGATGATATTAAGCTGCTGGATTTTATTAAGCGTCTATTCATCTCCCTGGACAATATTTCGCCCGCCTTTCAGATGGTTTCTTTAGATCCGCATGCTGTTAATTCAGAATTCATTCAGCGCACCTGAAGAAGCCATCTGGAGCGCGGGCGAAACATTGTCTTGGAATGATGCAAAGGAAAACTCGGTTTATTCAGCTATCACGTCAATTTAGAGTTGATGGCAACAGCGACGCGGATGGAGTTGTATCTGTCGAAAATGTTTCTTAGCGCACAATCGGCATACATTCACTAATGCGATTACGTACCTTGTGTGTCCCGTTCTTGAAGGACCTCCCTGAATGGGAAGATAAGGTTGTAGGATAGGCTGAAGTTGTATTGGAAGGTAAAATATGAGGGATGGGTAGAGAAAAAAACAATCGTGAGACCAAGCCTGTCTTCATGAAAAGATTGCTAGAAGCCCACAGATTAACACCACCCCATGAATTGAAAATGAATTGCACTCTATGTAGCGAGTAGTAATCCGGCCTGCCGGTTTTATTCCTTGCTCCTAGCTGACGAAGTGTTCTAACTTACCTGGAAAGAGACTCTGTCATTTCGTATTGAATGTGAATACTCTGAAGGTAGGGACTTAGATCCTGATGGTTGCGTTTTAGCGGTAAGTAGAAGGTCATCAGAATTAATCCTTTTCCGGCCAGCTCATCGTGAAGTACTGGAACTATTTTGTTAAATCCCTGGCATAAAAACAATATATATTATTATTAAATTTACGATTTTGCTATACAAACTTAGCTTAAGGACGTTTCACACATAACTTGATCCAGGGGGAGTGTGTTTGAAAGCGTCGGGAATTTCTCGAATAGGTAACCAAGGAGTCACTCTGTACGAACACACATGGTTTGTAACTTAAAGTGTCTGAATCGTTTATTACAATGTCACTTATTGTTTTGAATTGAGTTTTTCTCATCTGTCTTTACTATAGAGACCCCAAATGAGATAAAACGCAAGTGTAAACAATGAATGAGGCTGCAATCAGCCATAGAGCTTACTGGAGGGGGCATAATCTCTCAGCCGTGAAGCCAGGCGTAACGGATTTCTTGCGCATTTAGCCATATTCTGCAGTCCAGCTTCGTGGATTTGCCATAAGCTTACGTGTGAATAAAATATGAAGTTTTTCTAAAACCAGTGGCTACAGAGGTCATATAAAGATACGTACATACTTAATAGTGTGTGTATTTTTCTGAAAATTATTATCTATATCCGAAAACATGCCGTCAGGCAGGCATATGCAATGTTAACTTCGCATTCGTAGTTTGTTTGCTGCTCGGCTTACGGGTGCATTAATCGCACAGATAGAAGAATAACTGTTCATACCTTCCACCGGTTAGTTAAAAAACTGCATAAAATAGTCAAAGCAATGCAATGTTGCATGAAATGGACGCTACACCCGATAAATATTGAATTTGTTGCCTACGACGTTGCACGTGTTTTGGGTGTGATTCGGGTGAGTTTTTCTCATATCTTTTGAATTTAGAGACCCCCAGGTGAGATAAAACACACGTGTAAACAATGAATGAGGCTGTAATCAGTGGTGTTAACACACTACGGTTGCAAACCATTCGTTTTATATCGCGTGACTCCTTGGGTACCTATTCGAGGTAATCCCGAAGATTTCAAGCACAACTACACAAGGGGATATTTTTTAATCATTCGAGATATATTCTGGTAGGGAATAAGTCCGAACGCAATGTTGAAACGTGTGAGTGAGTCCTTAGTTACGTACCGGAATTAAAATCAAACGAGGTTCGATAAGCGCTCCACGCGTTGAACCTCTAAGAACACCGCGTAATGGTGCCCCCGGAATGTTCTGGGAGGTTTTAGTTTAGTGAATCGAATGGTTTGGGTGTATTATTTGGTAATTAATGCACCCAAAACGATGTTAGTTGATGTAATATTTTTCTGAGATCGGTTGGGTGGTTTAAAAACAAAATTGGTTCTTTGAGATTTAAATCACGATCCTTATTATGTACATACAAGCTGACCCGGCCACGCGTTGCTGTGGCTCAATCTGGTTAAATGGAAAGCGCACGTTTATAGTATGTTTAATTTCACAATTCTTATGGGTATACAATATATCTCAGCTGATCGATTGTTTTGCAGCTGGACACGCATATTAGTATATAATTTTAACGTCTTTACATGTCGTCACAAAGTAGAATAATTCAGGCAAGCATTTATTTCATCCGCTAGTGTCAATCGAGGAATTACAGGTAATGTTTGCCTGAAATGTCGTGCAAGCAATATTAATGCGTTCTCAAATGGTCTCAGGATTCAACGGAAATCTTGCAATGATCGATCCAGAGCCTCGAGCGATGCTTTGTGCACCATTGTGCATTCATCCCAAGTTGGCATTTCTGAAATATTTGTCCCATGCCAGATGATTTGAATATGTTGCACGTGACTGTTTCAATGAATTGCAAGTTCAATGGGATGCACATCCCGTCTCCAATGTAATATTGTATTCTCGATATTGTACAAACCTTCATGGAGTGAGCAAAACAACTAACCAAAGCTTCATGGAAATTGGATGAATGTTGTGGTAATGCATGAAGTTATCAATATTGTATCGATACAGTATCGATATTGTAATGATACTTTATAAAACTTTGATAAAAAACACCTAAATATTTTCACCTCAATTTTGTATCAACAATGTATCGATGTATCCATATTTTATCGATATTATATCTATACAGTATCGACATTGAATTATCGATTTTGTATAAACCTTCGCGGAGCGTACTCAATAACTTTCCAAAGTTTCATGGCGATCCGATGAATGGTGTAGTAATGCATAAAGGACAAACACATTATATACATTCGATACAGTATCGATATTGCAACGATACATTCCTTTTAAAAAACTAAATAATTTCACCTCAATTTTGTATCAATAATGTATCGATTTATCGACACTTTAGCGATATTATATCGATAAAGTATCGATATTGAAATATCGATTCCGCAGTCCTCTTTTCGGGAATGTACTCAACAACTTCCCAAAGTTTCATGGCGATCCGATGAATGGTGTAGTAATGCATAAAGGACACACACACACACACATACATACATTTATATATATATAGACTCGCTTCGCTCGTTAGGGGGCTCCGCCCCCTAAAACCCCCTTTGGTTTTCCCTCCCCTGAACGGCTTCGCCGTTTAATTGTGTGCATTTGGGTTTTTACCGCACCTCTCTATGCAGAATAGGACAGATATAGCGAATTCGAACACATAATGCCCCTTATAACGTTTGAAATGTTTAATTTTGTGCATTTGGGTTTTTACCGCACCTCTTTATGTAGAATAGGACGGATATAGCATTATACCAACCCCATACTTGTACTTGTCCTAAACCCCCGGAACGGCTACGCCGTTAGAATAGGTCCTTCGGATGATGCCGAAAAATTTCAAAGTCCCGACTGAACCTCGAAAAATCCACGAAATCACCGAAAAAATCAAAGTCCGATTACTGAACTTAGAAAATTTCCCGATGTCGCCCTGAAAATTTCAAAGTCCAGACTCCGAACTTAAAATATTTTTCGCCGAAGCGAAAAAAAATTCTAAGTTCAGTTACTGTACTTGGAAATGTCTCGGGGTCCGGCGTCACATGACGACTCAGGTCCGCCGGCGCTTGCTGGCATGCAGCTGGCCCTCAAGTCCCATCGCTTTTTATACGTTTTGCCGCATAAAGCAACTTTTGGTATTAATCATTGTCGCTCTTCTATTTAAACTACGCACGAACCGAAACAGGGACTATACAATACATATGTGAACAAATAGATCTTTAAAATGTAAATGATTACTATAATTATATTTATGTAAAAAAAGAGAAACAACGATGTTTTAACTCCTGTCGAAGCTTGAGTGTTTCAACGCCATCTAACGGTCAATGTCAGATTTTATTATAAATCGACACTAAAACCACCGAAACAGTTTCGCCGTTCAAATTGGTGCATTTGGGTTTTTACTGCACCTCTCTATGTAGAATAGGACGGATATAGCGAATTCGAACACATAAGACCCCTAATAACGTTTGAAATGTTTAATTTTGTGCATTTGGGTTTTTACCGCACCTCTATATGTAGAATAGGACGGATATAGCATTATACCAACCCCATACTTGTCCTTGTCCTAAACCCCCGGAACGGCTTCGCCGTTAGAATAGGTCCTTCGGAGGATGCCGAAAAATTTCAAAGTCCCGACTGAACCTCGAAAAATCCACGAAATCACCGAAAAAAATCGAAGTCCGATTACTTTCGACAAAAATGCCGAAAAAATTACAATTCCAGTTACTGCACTTAGAAAATTTCCCGATGTCGCCGTGAAAATTTCGAAGTCCAGACTCCGAACTCCGAATATTTTTGCCAAAGCGAAAAAAATTCTAAGTCTAGTTACTGTACTTTTTTTCGGACCCTCCGAAGCATCTCGGGGTCCGGGGTCGAATGCCGACTCAGGACTGTCAGGAAAGAAGGAAGAGGAAAGGCAGGCATTAAAGATTTCAAGAATATAGGACCGGAGATTTGAAGGGAGAAATCACCCGTGGGTTTTTCCCCCCTGTCTCCTGAACGGCTTCGCCGTTTAATTGTTAGCATTTGGGTTTTTACCGCACCTCTCTATGTGGAATAGGACGGATATAGCGAATTCGAACACATAAGACCCCTAATAACGTTTGAAATGTCTTCGATTCTTCAAAATTTCCATATTCGTTCGTGTTGCTTCTGCAATAGCGAGATTTAGTCAACGTATATTCTTACGAGTGCTCCGTACTATTTCACGCCCTTAACCCGCCAGAAATTCAAGTTGTCGGTCGCCCGAATTCGGAGAAAATTTAAGATCACCATTTTTGCGGGGCGAGGGCATTCATGTAATTACACAATTAAAAAACGACAGTGGAAAATAATAAATTGATAACATTTTTTAGAATTAGTTAAGATGATGTTGTGCGTAGGATATCTTGGGAACAGGTTTAATCAGGTTCAGTTGGTTGTAGGTTGGGGAGGTGAGAATCTCCTTCCCTGTCCCGGAATGGGAGTGGTTGAAGGGAAGGAGATTTGCGAGGTTAGGTGGGTTTGGTAATGCTGCAGTTTCAAGGGGGTTTATTAGTCTTCTTGGCAGGAGTCATCTGTTACTACTGGAGATTGAGCTGGGAAAGGTTTATATTGAAAGTGAAGGTATTTAAGATGTGTGGTGTTGGCAGAGAATTTAGGGATACTGACTTTCTGTAATGGTGTGGAAAGGAGGGTCACATTGCGAGGGTAGGAGATTTGCCGGGAGGTAAGGAAGGGGACCAAAGTGCTGCGATTAACTTATTGGGGGAGTATTTGATGGAAGTGGAATAGTTGTGGAGGTATTTCTGGATGAGGTCTAGGATAGAGGGAATGTGAAGTTCACTGAGGATTGACACTTTTGTTACGAACCAAGGGGCCCCGACCAGTTGCCTGATCGTCTTGTTCAACCATACTTGGATCCGTTTATGGAGAGCTGGTATGGCAGTACACCATATTAGAAAAGCATATAAGATTTAGGAAGGATGATAGAACATCGATTAGTGAGACTGTTTTAAGGAATGTTTGGCAATTGTAGTGTATAAGTGGGTGAAGGGCCATTTTGGTATTGTGGACGGAGGAAACGATTTCGTTAATGTGGCTGCTGAAGTTCAGACTTTCGTCAGTGGTCCCTTCTATAAAGGTGGTCTCAGTCATTTGTGGGATGAATTTATTATAAACGCGAAAGCCCACACGTCGCCGATGCACGCCTATCACAGCACCAGAAAGCGCGCTCGCACTTGCCGAAACACTCGGACAGTTGGGGGTTCCGAAATGGGACAGCCAGGCTATTAGCGACCAATAATTTCTGTAGCCTACGCTGGCACATCGTACTACCCGTTGGGAAATTCATCGCTTTTTATACGTTTTGCCGCATAAAGCAACTTTTGGTGTGACTCATTGTCGTTCTTCTATTTAAAAAACTACGCACGAACCGAGACAGGGACTATAGAATACAGATAAAAACATTTCGATCTTTAAATTGAAATGAATACTATAGTTATATTTATGTAAAAAAAGAGAAACAACGATGATTCAACTCCTGTCGGAGCTTGAGTGCATTAACGCCATCTACCGGCCAAGTGTGGAAATACCCTATAAATGACTTTCTGACGGGGGAAATACGCAACGTAGGAACAAATATTTCGCACCGTTAATAGCTAAAGAAATAAATTGTCTGATTTCATTTTAAATTAACGGTTTTGACGTTTTATCTAAAATACCGCTCCAAGGAACAAACTGTCGATGAAATTTCCAATTTGAGGGGTCGTATCAAAAAGACTATTTCCGATATACAGAGAAATATGAATCCGTCGATAAACAAGGGAGCCAGATTCGAGAAACGGCGAAAAAACACAGATATCGGCCATTTTTAATTTTTTAATTGTTGTTAAAATTAAAAATTTGCTGTTTTCGGATTAGTCCCTCCGGTCATTTTCGGAAAGCAACCTATGTACCAAATTTCAAGTCTCTAGCTCTTATGGCAGTGGGTTAGAATTTGTATATGTGAGTCAGTGACGCATCGGGCGACCGCCATCTTGAATTTCTGGATGGTCAGGAGTGTGAAATATATAGTACTGAGCACTCATTATAATAAACGTTGACTAAATCACGCTATTACCGTAGCAACACGAACGTATCAAAACGACTATTTCCGATAACCAGAGAAATTCAGTGGCATTTGCATGACAGACTATGAGAAATTTCAAACGTTATTCGAAGTTGAATTCGTAGCTCTGTTTGAAAGCAATGAAGTGCTTGGATCTACCGATCACGTAAAAAGTATATCCTTTTTTAGGTATGCTTCGGAAGTTTCAATTCGCAAAAATTCAGCTTTGACGGAAAGGGTCTTGTGTACGACGAATTCGGGCGACCACAATCGTGAATTTTTGGCGGGGAAAGGGTTTGTATTATATAGTATTGAGCACTCGTAAGAATAGACGTTACGTAACAATGAATAATTCTCGCTATTACCAAAGCAACACGAATGATAATAAGGAAATTTTGAAATAAAAAACAATATCGTTTTTAGGTATGCTTTGGAAGTTTTAATTTGACAAAACATAGCCTTTACGGAAGGGTTCTCGTGTAGTGGACGAATTCGGGCGACCGCCATCTTGAATTTCTTGATGGTCAAGGGTGTGAAATTTATAGTACTGAGCACTCGTATTAATATACGTTTACTAAATGACGATAATACCGAAGCAACACCAACGATAATATGGACATTTTGAAGAATCGAAGAAATTTCAAACGTTATTCGATTTTGACGTCACGTAGCTCCGTCACTCCGCGTCATTGAAACAATCACTTTGCACCGTTTGTTAGAGCGTTTCAATGCCTAAAACTAATTTCCTTACAACATTTTGATAAGATCAATAGTTAAGACGATACAGCTAAAAATACGCGAAAATGTAACAAATTTCTAAACCTAATTCGAATTTGACGTAACGTAGCTCCGTCACTACGCGTCATAATAACAAATTCTTAACACCGTTTGTAAGAACGTTTCAATGCCTAAAACTAATTTCCTTACAAAATTTTGATTAGATCAATAGGTAAGACGATATAGCTAAAAACCCGCGAAAATATCACAAATTTCTAAACGTAATTCGAATTTGACGTCACTTATCTCCGTCACTACGCGTCATAGTAACAAACACTTTACAAGGTTAGAAAGAAAGTTTCAATGCCTAAAACTAATTTCCTTACAAAATTTTGATTAGATCAATAGGTAAGACGATATAGCTAAAAACCCGCGAAAATATCACAAATTTCTAAACGTAATTCGAATTTGACGTCATGTAGCTCCGTCACTTACCGTCATTGAAACAAATACTTTACACCGTTGGAAAGACCGTTTCAATGCCTAAAGACAATTGAATGTCAGAATTCTGATAAGATCAATAGTTCAGACGGTACAACTAAAAAACCACATAAAGGTCAAAAATTTCGATGAAATTTCGATTTTGAGGCATCGTATCGAATGTATCATTTCGATTATCGAAAAACGAATAATATGAAATAAAGCACAATCTATCCCAGAGCTTAACTTGAGAAACCGATGCGAATCCGTTGATAAACAAATGAGCCAGGTTCGAGAAAAGGCGAAAAAACACGGAAAATAACGGTTTTTAATTATTTAACCAAGGTTAAAATTAACAATTTGCATTTTTCAGATTTTTCCCTCCGGTCATTTTTGGAAAGCTACCTACCTACCAAATTTCAAGTCTCCAGCATATCTAGAAGTGGGTTAGAATTTGTATAGATGAGTCAGTGAGTGACGCAAAGGGCTGTATATATAATAGACTCGCTTCGCTCGTTAGGGGGCTCCGCCCCCTAAAACCCCCTTTGGTTTTCCCCTCCTCTTCCAAGGACGGCTTCGCCGTTTAATTGTGTGCATTTGGGTTTTTACCGGACCTCTCTATGTAGAATAGGACGGATATAGCGAATTCGAACACACAAGACCCCTAATAACGTTTGAAATGTTTAATTTTGTGCATTTGGGATTTTACCGCACCTCTATATGTAGAATAGGACTGATATAGCATTATACCAACTCCATACTTGTCCTTGTCCTAAACCCCCGGAACGGCTTCGCCGTTAGAATAGGTCCTTCGGAGGATGCCGAAAAATTTACAACTCCATTTACTGCACTTAGAAAATTTCCCGATGTCGCCGTGAAAATTTCAAAGTCCAGACTCCGAACTTAGAATATTTTTCGCCGAAGCGAAAAAAAATTCCAAGTCCAGTTACTGTACTTAGAAATTTTTCGGACCCTCCGAAGCATCTCGGGGTCTGTCGTCGCATGACCACTCAGGTCCGCCGGTGGTAGCTGGCAGGCGGCTGGCCCTCATGTCCCATCGCTTTTTCTACGTTTAGCCGCATAAAGCAACTTTTTGTGTTAATCATTGTCGCTCTTCTATTTAAATAACGACGCACGAACCGAAACAGGGACTATACAATACGTATGTAAATAAATAGATCTTTAAAAGACAGGAGGAAAGAAGGAGGAGATTACTTACCGATTTCACGACCTGTGGTGGCCCCTAGGGGACGTAAAGGGGGGAGGGGATCCTAACGAGGGGACCCTCTCGCTTTCCTTGGAAGTGCTAGGAGGTTCTAGCCCTCTTCCTAAGGTATACAAAAGAGATGACCAGCGGGGTTGTGTTCGAAACCTTCGGAATTATCTCCAATAGGTAATCAAGGAATCACATGGTACAAACACGAATGGTTTGCAAATGTTATTTCTCTGAATCGCTCGTTACATTATCAAAAATTGTTTTCACTGTAGTTTGTCTCATCTCTCTAGACTATATATCCCACAAATGAGATAAACACAATTGTAAACAATGATTGAGATTGTAATCAGAGGTTTTAACACATCAAATTTGCGAGCCATTCTTGTTTATACCACGTGACTCCTTGGTTACCTATTCGTAATAATCTCGACTTATTCAAACACAACCCCCCAGGGGTATACGCGACATGTAGCATCTCTCGCGTGTGAGAAGGTGGGTCAGGCACCCCTCGCGAAAACTTACACGTGGCCGATGCACGCTTACCACAGCACCAGAATGCGCGATCGCACTTGCCCAAACACTCGGGTGTTCCGTGAGGAAACAGCCAGGCTATTAGAGACCAAAAATTACTGTAACGTACAGTGGCCCATCGTACTACCGGTTGGGAAACTCATCGCTTTTTATACGTTTTGCCACATAAAGCAACTTTTGGTATTAATCCTTGTCGCTCTTCTATTTAAAAAACTACGCACGAACCAAAAGAGGGAGTATACAATACATATTAAAATAATTAGGTCTTTAAAATGAAATGATTAATATTGGTATATTTATGTAAAAAAAGAAAAACAACGATTATTCAACTCCGTTCGGAGTTTAAGTGCATTAACGCCATCTAACGGCGAAGTGTGAAAATTCCCATTAAATGACTTTCTGACGAAGGAAATAAGCAACGTAGGAACAAATAGTTTGCACCGTTAATAGCTATAGAAATAAATTGTCTGATTTAATTTTAAATCAACAGTTTTGACATTTTATCTAAAATACCGCGCCAAGGACCAAACTGTAGATGAAATTTCGAATTTGAGGGGTCGATTCAAAAGGACTATTTCCAATATACAGAGAAATTCAGCGTCATCATGACATCGTATCAAAACGACTATTTCCGATTAACAGAGAACATCGGCAATCTATCATCTATCCCTCAGCTTAACTTGAGAAATCGATATGAATCCGTCGATAAACAAGGGATCCAGGTTCGAGAAACGGCGGAAAAAACACGGAAATCGTCCATTTTTAATTTTTTAATTGTTGTTAAGATTAAAAATTTGCAGTTTTCGTATTTTTCCCTCAGGGCATTTTTGGAAAGCACCAATGTACCAAATTTCAAATCTCTAGCTCTTCTGGAAGTGGGATAGAATTTGTATACGTGAGTCAGTGACGTATCGGACGACCGCCATCTTTAATTTCTTGATGGTCAAGGGTGTGAAAGTTATAGTACTGAGTACTCATGATAATATACGTTGACTAAATCACGCTAATACCGAAGGAACACGAACGATAATATGGAAAAATTGAATAATCGAAGAATTTTCAAACGTTATTCAATTTTGATGTCACTTAGCTCCGTCACTACGCGTCATGAAAACAAAAACTTTGCATCGTTAGATAAACCGTTTTGATGCCTAAATTCACGCATTTGTCAAATTTTGATTAGATCAACAATTCAGACGTTACAGCTAAGAAACCGGGAAAAGGTCTCAAATTTCGATGAAATTTTGAATTCGAGGGATCGTATCGATTCTATCATTTCGACTATCGAGAAACGGTTGGCAGCATATCAATCACCATCTACGCCATAGCTTAACTTGAGAAATGGATTTGAATCCGTTGATAAACAAATGAGCCAGGTTCGAGAAAAGGCGAAAAAACACGGAAAATAACAATTTTTAATTATTTAATCATGGTTAAAGATAAAAATTTGCAGTTTTCAGATTTTTCCCTGAGGTCGTTTTTGAAAAGCTACCTACACACTAAATTTCAAGTCTCTACCTATTCTGGAAGAGGATTAGAATTTGTATACGTAAGTGACGCTAAACGTTATGCCACTATGACATCACGTAGCTCCGTCACTACGCGTCATGTAAACAAAAAATTTGCACCGTTAGTTAGAGCGTTTCAATGCCTAAAACGAATCTCCTTTAAGAATTTTGATTAGATCAAAAGCTCAGACGTTACAGATAAAAACCCGCGACAAGGACACAAATTTCTAAACGTAATTCAAATTAGACGTCACGTAGCTCCATCACTACGCGTCATGGAAACAAAAACTCTGCACCTTTAGTTAGATAGTTTCAATGCCTAAAACCAGTACGCTATCAGAATTTTGATTAGATCAATAGTTAAGACGTTACAGATAAAAACCCGCGAAAATGTCACAAATTTCTAAAGGTAATTCCACTTTGACGTGACGTAGCTCCGTCACAACGCGTCTCGGAAACAAATACTCTGCATTATCAGTTAGATCGTTTCGATGCCTAAACCACTACGTTTTCAGAATTTTGATAAGATCAATAGTTCAGACGTTACAACTAAAAAACCGAATAAAGGTCAAAAATGTCGATGAAATTTCGAATTTGAGGCATCGTATCGAATGTATCATTTCGATTATCGAAAAGCGAATAATATGGAATCAAGCACAATCTATCCCGGAGCTAAACTTGAGAAATTGATATGTATATATTTATAAACAAATGAGCCAGGTTCGAGAAAAGGCGAAAAAACACGGAAAATAACCATTTTTAATTATTTAATCATAGTTAAAATTAAAAATTTACAGTTTTCAGATTTTTCCCTCCGGTCATTTTTCAGAAGCTAGCTACACACCAAATTTTAAGTCTCTAGCTATTCTAGAAGTGGGTTAGAATATGTATACGTAAGTGACGCTAAACGTCATGCGAGTATGACGTCATGTAGCTCCGTCACTACGCGTCTTGTAAACAAATACATACCATCGTTAGTTAGAGCGTTTTAATGCCTAAAACTAATTTCCTTACAGAATTTCGATTAGATCAATAGTTAAGACGTTACAGCTAAAACTCCGCGAAAAGGTCACAAATTTCTAAACGTAATTCGAATTTGACGTCATGTAGCTCCGTCACTAAGCGTCATGAAAACAAATACTTTACACCGTTAGAAAGAACGTTTCAATGCCTAAAGATAATTGAATGTCAGAATTTTGATTAGATCAATACTTCAGACGGTACAACTAAAAAACCGCGAAAAGGTCCCAAATATCGATGAAATTTCGACTTTGAAGCATCGTATCGAAACTATGATTTCGACTATCGAGTAACGGTTAGCAGTATATCGATCAACATCTATCCCTCAGCTTAACTTGAGAAAACGATGCGAATCCGTCGATAACTAAGGGAGCCACGTTCGAGAAAAGGCGAAAAAACACGGAAAATAACGGTTTTTAATTATTTAATCATGGTTAAAATTAAAAATTTGCACTTTTCAGATTTTTCCCTCCGATCAGTTTTTAAAAGCTACCTACACACCAAATTTCAAGTCTCTAGCTATTCTAGAAGTGGGTTAGAATTTGTATACGTGAGTGAGTGAGTGAGTGAGTGAGTGAGTGAGTGACGCAAAGGGCTGTATATATATTAGATTAAACATTAAAAAACCTTTTTTATTGTAAAAAACGTATTATAACCTTATCTCAATCTTTGTAAATGTATTTGAAAAGGACTAGCTCCGAAATTCACATTTCATACACAAGTTCGGAGCCGCCAAAAATTGTTTTTCTTACTATTGGCACAGGAAACCGTTAATTGATTTTTTCATACTCACCTAATCGACTGATAACACTTATTCGACTTTCTTCAACTTCTTCCACTTTGGCAACGCACTTTTTATCCCTTTACGAAAAGAGGTAAACACATTTACTTAGCAACGTAAACAAATTTGCATAGAAACTAGTTCCCCACGTAAATATAGGGAAAATACCATAATTTGGCATAAATTTTCACACTTTTGATTCGGTCGACAAAATAAATAAATACACGTAAGGAATGCGTCCATCATTTGATGGACACGAACCCCGCTTCCATCCAACCGGTACCTTCGGAGATTACCTCCAATAAATGGACCTACCTCGAGTGCTGCAAACACACATTGGTACAGACGAACACCACGAACTAATATGTAGACTATTCAAACACACCTCCATGGATATCCCTGTAGAAGGTTCAGAATAATCGCTATTATGTTAGCTTTCCACCATCATGTGGCATAGAACCAGTAAGCTGGCTAACAAGCATTATCACTAACATACGCATTGAGCTACTTGATTTCATATTTGATGCGGCACTAGTTAGCTTCTAGGTCCAAAGAGGTCCTAGGAACCGCAGACCAGTTACCGCCTTGGGGGTCCCAGTAGAATTCGAGGTTGCTCGCTAGTATGTTAGCTTTCCTTCATCATGTGGCATAGAACCAGTAAGCTGGCTAACAAGTATTATCACTAACATACGCATTGAGCTACTTGATTTCATATTTGATGCGGCACTAGTTAGCTTCTAGGTCCGAAGAGGAATAGGAACCGCTGACCAGTCACGTAAAGCGTTTACAGTAACGGTCCCGATATTCTCTTTTTTAAGTCATTATGAAATGTAGGGCTGCCGTAAGGATCGCTGGCACAAGGTTTTTTAACACTCCAAAGTTTTCGAACCATTAGCGTTTATGCGACTTGACTCCTCCGTTACCTATTCGGGATAACCCCAAAGGTTTCAAACATAACTACCCAGTACAAGGTTGATGATACTCGCTAGTACGATAGGTTTCAAGCATTGTGTGACATAGAAACAGTAAGCTGACAATAAAGTATCATCGTTCTAAACGCTATTTGATTTCATATTCAATGCGGTACTAGTTTGATAGGTAGGTACTAGCTCACAGTATGACTTAGTAACCGCCGAACAGTCACTTAAAGCGTTTACTGTCATTGGGCGATCTTCTCTTTTCTAAGTTGTTATGAAATACTGTTTCATCGCTAGGATCGCTGGCACCAGCTCAACTTCGCGTGAAATTATTCTAATTTCATGGTTATCGTAACCGTATGCATCATAAAAATAAATTGTGTAAATAAGGATTCCGTTTTTAGCCTTTTTTCATAGGGTTGGCACAAATATTTATTAAGATAGAGAAACTTTTCCCAGTTGAACATCTATGACCGGCGGACTACGAGGAATAAACGCATAAACTGCAGTCAGTAAGCGATGCATTGCTCCTAGAATAATCGGAAGACAGATTTTAGGAATAAAGTCACTCGGACTTTTGAATGCCCTACTTTTCAGTACTGTGCTTGCTTTGTCATTCTTTGCGTCCGCTTATTCTTCAACGATTTCCTTCATCAATCCATCATGTCTCATGATGTGGTCGATTAAGCTGTCCTGCCTTCTTCTTAGGGTTTTCATCATACTTCACTTTTCTCCCAATATTCTAGGGACTTCCTCGTTAATTACTAGGCCGATCCATTTAATCTTCATCAGGCTTCTGTAGCACCACATTTCGAACGCTTCCACCCTCGACTTCCCCACTGCTGCCATTGTCCATGCTGCCTACTGCCATAAAGAAACATTATCCAGATGTGCAGCGGCGGAAAAACAACGCAAATTTTTTGGCGCACCAATGCGACATTCGCAGGAACTTCTAGTAATAGTGAAAAACTGGCAACTCCAAGGAAAAAAAGGCATCAACCGTGAGTGTTCGAAATCCGCAGGACAACTCACTTAAGTGGGAACCTAAAGCTTACAAATAAATTACCCCTTCTTTGAAATTACTTCTCAAATTCTCTCGTAGCGTTCGTCGTTTTCATTCCAGCATTTCTCTTAAAAATCTATATTTACAGTATTTAGTGAAGGAGTGGTTAACTGCAATCATTATCCAATCCATCCCTAATAGATGCCGACTTCTTTACATGCTAAAGTCAAATAAAGGACATTTACTGTCATCGCATTTCCAAGGATCTTTTTGTATGATGCGCCCCTTGTCTCTTTTCCTCGGGAAATTAAAATAAAACTGTCGCAGAAACAAATACCGGTTGTCAGATACTAAAGAATAAAAAAATTATGGAGGTTGGCTCGCGACTGCTTGAGTCAAGTTGTCTGCGGAATGTTATAAAGTATTCAAGTATATTAAATATTTAAGTATATTTAAGTACGAGTATATGCTTGCTAAGTGATCCTTACATCACAAAGAAAATTACCTAAGCTATGTATCACAAGAATTACGATGTAAAGTCGAAGGATTTCTTTTTTATGAAAATGTTAATCAGCTCGACGATGGAGTCAATTCAGCATTTACTTTAAAGAAATAAATTCATGTACTCAATGAATTTACTAATGCATACACCAGAATATTACGATCAAACGTTATGTTATAATATTTTTCTGAAATATG